>CM052891.1:34450753-34470122 GCA_028534135.1 Potos flavus | reverse complement strand
TTGGGGGAACCCGGGTCTCTGTGCCCCCGAACAGGTAACTTGGTCTCTGCAGGTGACTTGGGGGAACCCGGGTCTCTGTGCCCCCGAGCAGGTAACTTGGTCTCTGCAGGTGACTTAGGGGAACCCGGGTCTCTGTGCCCCCGAGCAGGTAACTTGGTCTCTGCAGGTGACTTGGGGGAACCTGGCACTCCACCCCTCCAGCAGGTAAGACCTCCACTGCCCCACTCTCTTTCGCTACTACTTTACCAAGGCCTCCTCCGCCCTTGTGTCTTCTAAGATTGAGCCCACGCTGGGCATGTGACGTGGACGGAGGGAGCCACCCGGAAGCATGGAGACTGTGGTGATTGTTGCCATAGGCGTGCTGGCCACCATCTTCCTGGCCTCGTTTGCAGCCTTGGTGGTGGTTTGCAGGCAGCGGTACTGCCGGCCTCGAGACCTGTTGCAGCGCTACGATTCCAAGTGAGTGGGCCCAGGGAGGGCAGATTCCAAGTGAGTGGGCCCAGGGAGGGCAGATTCCAAGTGAGTGGGCCCAGGGAGGGCAAGGAGGAGAGGTAGGCTCTGCCAGGGGCTCCAGCAACTGGAAAAGAGAGGGGCCCAAGAAGTTTGGCACTGGGCAGCTCTAGCTCAGTTTTTTGTCTCTAAAATGGTCCTTGAAGGCTTCCTTTCCAAGAGAGAACTTAGAGCATTAGCGATGTCCTCAAGCAAAGGAGAAATTCCCTGAATGTGTTCACTTAGCACAAACATGTGGTCATCTCTCCGGAACTGGCCACTTCACTTGGGCTATGAGTAAGCCCAACATCTTTCCAACCAAACTCACAGGAGCCCAAATCCCATGCCTGCACTCCAGCCACACACGGAAGCAGCAGATACTGGATTTTGTGAAATCCCAGCATGGGACTGTCTCCTTCTTGGCACAGATTTCTTCCTGATGTATTTTGTGTGCAATAGATTTTATGAGCAAGATCCTATTTTCCGTTTAGGGATGTTTTAATTGATAGACCCCTAAGGCACCTTGGCAACTAACTCTTAGTCTCTCTTACCCCTCTACTGAATCCTATCAGCGTCTCTGTCCAATGGTGAATAGTTTGTAAATGCTCGTTTATATGAGCCAGAAAAGCTCTGCCATCGAATGGAAGGCTCTGGCAGCTCATGTTGTCAAGAACCTTGTTGTTGGATCACCTGGGTGGCTCAGTGGGTTAAGCCTCTGCCTTCGGCTCAGGTCATGATCTCAGGGTCCTGGGATCGAGCCCCGCATCGGGCTCTCTGCTCAGCGAGGAGCCTGCTCCCCCCTCTCTCTCTGCCTGCCTCTCTGCCTACTTGTGATCTCTCTCTCTCTGTTAAATAAATAAATGAAATCTTTGAAAAAAAGAAAAAAAAAGGAACCTTGTTGTAAAGTAGGTGTCGTTACTTCTCCCTTTCAGTCCTTCCTGAGAGTGATTCTGCAGACCAGGTAGGTTTGGGTAATAGGAACTTCAGCTTCTCCATATAAGGTAGCCTTAAAGGGGAAATAGGTTTTTGTTTTTGTTTTTGTTTTTAAGTAGGCTCCATGCTGGGCATGAGGTCCAATGCAGGGCTTGAACTCATAACCCTCAGATCAAGACCTGAGCTGAGACAAGAATTGGACGCATAACTGACTGAGCCCCCCAGACCCCCCAAAGAGAAAATAAGTTTCAAAAGGATGTTATTCCGTGCGGAAGGAGCAGACCTAAAACGTCTCTGTATTTATGGTTGTGGCTCTTCTTTTCCCTTAGCGGCTCCTCTCACTCTGCTTCACTTTTCTTCTTAGCACCCCGGCCTGCCTCCTTGACCACCTCTAGCCATGTGTCCTGCCCTCACCTGCAGTCCCACTAGGGTTAGGCTTGGATCTGGGACATGAGATCAATGCTTTACCTTACTAACTCCCTACAACCTGCTGGGGGTATGTGGGCCTCGGTGAGGAGAGGCTCAGCAACAGCCACCCATCCTGAAACCACTTTCCTGGGCTTTTCCTTCCAGGCCCATCGTGGACCTCATCGGCGCCATGGAGACCCAGTCGGAGCCGTCGGAGCTAGAGCTGGACGATGTGGTCATCACCAACCCGCACATCGAGGCCATTCTGGAGAATGAAGACTGGATCGAAGATGCCTCGTAAGGCCTTAGGGACCGTTTCGTTTGCTCCACTCCCCTGAGGATGGGACACGGGGCCTCACACTGGGCGTCCGGGAGCACCGTGCCACCTGCTGCTCGTTTGTGGGGGGGTGGGGATCAGTTTATGATATGACAGTGTTTGTTCCCCTTCCCCCCCATTTCGTAGACCTCAACACTGAGGCCCATAGATGTGTGGCAGAAGTTACAAAGTCACCCTGATGTGCCTGGGTTATCCCTGGGGTGCCCGCGAAGTTTGCACACAGGCTCCAGGGATAAAGCCTTTGTCTTTGGGGTCCCTCAGGGATCCCTCCATCCAGCAGGAGCCTCTACCTTTTGAGATGTGTATGCTGCTCTGAGCCCTTATCTTTCACGGGGCAGATGCGTGGGGGGCATTACAGGCAGGACACTAGGCAGCTGCTGCAGATTCTAAACCGGTGGGAGAGACAGAATTCTACCCAATACGGTATCTCCGAAGCGAGAGCAGGTCTCCGCGCACGGTGCTGTGGGCACACAGCGTTGGCGATCTCTAGAGCTGCCTGGGATGAGGAGACGGAGGGGGCTTTCATGAAGGCTCCCACAAATTAGGTGCCTTTTGACCTGGGTCTTGAAAGATGAGATGGTCATCAGGCTGAGGCTAAGGGGAGGGACACTGGGGCTGGTGGGAATAGTGTCAGAAGCTCAGAGTTCTAAGAAAACTTGACAGGTGAGCGCTACCCGAAGAGGCGGCTGGATGTGGGAGGGGGAAAGGGAAGGAAAGAAGGTGCCTCCTCATTTAGCTCATGGACTTGTTCAGTTGAACCCAGAGGTATTCCTGCTCTGGGTGGTGTCCGGGTGGGTCCGAGCTAGATGGGGGGCAGAGCTGGTGGTGGGATCGAGGGGGGGGCTCGACAGAGAAGCACTGACAGATTCTTCTTATCTCCCCAGGGGTCTCATGTCCCACTGCATTGCCATCTTGAAGGTAATACTTTTTGATTTCCCATGACATAAAGGGGGGGGTCATCAAAGCACCACCGTGCATGGACTGTTGAAAGGGATCTTTCGGGGGGGGGGGCGCTGAATCCGTGAAGGAGGCTTTTTAAAAACATGCCTGACACTTGGAATTTCTACTGTTTCTACTCCCTCCTGGATGGCCTGTTATGCTTTAGAGCTCTCACGATCCTTTCAAAGCTTTTGTTTTACCGGGTCTCCTGATGCAGTGGTTACAGTGGTTGCTGAGAGGGCGTGGGGCTCCCCACCCCCTCCCCGGGCCCTTTCTTTCATTAACAGAGAGCTCAGCCCTTTGCTCAGCGAGTTGAGTTCCATGTCTGCACTTCTCCAGTTACTAGAATGTTCCTCACTGGTCCTCTCTGGCTGGGACAGTAGTCTGACGAATGGGACAGTCAGTGTTGAAAAATCCAAACCATGAGTACCTGAAGGCAGACTGGGTTTCTTCTCATTCTTGCTGCCTCCGTGATTGGGTGGAAAATTGCACCCAATTTGCATTTTGGCTAGGTTTTATAGTTTGGGGTAATTTTTATAGCTTTAGCATTTGTTTTTCAATTCTTGCCTGATAGAATAATAATAATAGTAAAATATTTGGCCAGTTGCAGATATTGTTGTGTTCTTCATCTCAGTAACTTGGGAAACCACACATTTATCTTTTTGTCCAGTAATTATTGAACATTTCCAAAAAGACAGCTTTATCATTTCTTCAGTGTCACTCGGTACAACATACGAAAAAACCTTTTGGGCTTCCTGGGTGACTCAGTTGGTTGAGCGTCTGACTCCTTGATCTCAGCTCAGGTCTTAATCTCAGGGCTGTGAGTTCAAGCCCAGCGTTGGGCTCCAGGCTGGGCATGGAGCCTACTAATAAATGAATGAATGAATGAATGAATGAATGAATGAATGAATGAATAAATATGTAAGTAAGTAAGCAAGCAAGCAAGCAGGCAAGCTAAAAAAGTCTTTCATCCCTCCTCTTCTTTAGCTGTCTCTGTTAGGGGACAAAGGAGTGCCTTGTAGGAATTTGTCACAGAGTCCAGGATAACTTAATTCCAAGAAGCTCTTTGGGTATAGATATGGTTCCAGATAGATGGGTCTAATGACTTGAGCAATAATGCTGTATTCCACTCCGTCTCCCAGCTAGGATGTGTGCTGATGCTGGGTTTTGTCTCTGCCCTCGCCTATTGGAGGAGGAGGGTCAATGACGCCTGAGGTGGGGGATAAGGCAGCAGGAAGGAGTCCTACCGGATTGGAATCAATGGCCCATCCTGAGAGTCTCCCAACAAAAGAGTGGCCCTGGGATCTGACGTCCCTTTTGCTTGGCCACCTGCCCTTGAGTCCCTGTGGCCTAGGCTCTCCCCTGGGTGGGTCCTTGGGCTTCCTTCTGCCCTCCTTTCCAGCCCCGAGTATAAGGCAGGTCAGGGAACCTATTTGCCAGGGACACAACACATCGAGGAGGTGTGGAAGGGAGGAAACGAAGCTTTTGGGGTGGCCAGCTCCATTGACGGGTGACAACAAAGGCCTCGTGTCATTGTCTTGCCTTCTCCCTGCTTTTTTTGACGACCCTTTCACCATCGTCCTGTTGACAGACGTGCTAAGTATCGCCCTAGAAAACTGTTGAACTCAGTGCCGCTGTTGGTGGGTGTGCTTCAAGGGAACAGTTGCCCTTTGTCCCCCGGTGCTTCTGAGGGGCCCTGCGGGAGAGGTTTAGCTTTCTGGAAGACTAAGCCGTGAGGTGACGGAATAGAAAGGGAAAGTAGGTTTTTCCCCCCGAAACGAGAAGGTGAAATTAGAACACATGATTTGTCTTAGACAGATTACTTCAGCTCAGACTTCTCTAAGTGGAAACCCTGACCCTGGCCTGAGGTTCCCACCCCTCCCTCCTCACCCGCCTCCTTCTCGGCTTCTGTCTCTCCCTTCTCTCGTCTCTGTGTGCTTTTGACTTCAACTTCCCCACTAGGTTAGGAGCCCCGGGGTGTGCAATGGAACCCAAGGCAGGGGCCATATTTGTTTGTGGGGGTGGCAGATGCTCTTGGGGGGTCCAGGGCACCCCCCCACCTCTGTCCTCCCTGCTGTGTTAGATTTGTCACACTCTGACAGAAAAACTTGTTGCCATGACAATGGGCTCCGGGGCCAAGATGAAGACCTCAGCCAGTGTCAGTGACATCATCGTGGTGGCCAAGCGGATCAGCCCCAGGTGAGTGAGGTCCCACACTCCGTGGGGGGAGGGGGGTGGTCAGAAGCTGAGGTCGCAGGTGGGCCAGGCTTCTCGAAGAAACCACATAGGCAACTTCAGTTAATCATGTCCCAGACACTTAAAGAGCATGCAGGAGGGTTTAGGTATGGAGAGACCAAGCTGGGGTGGTCTCGCACAGTTCCCCCCACCTCCACAGGCCTCCTCCAGTCAGCATTGGGGGAATTCTAGCACGTGACTAGTGCCGATGCTTCCAGTCCATTCTGCAGATTCCACTGTGGCTGCTCCCATACCAGCTAGGGCCGCCTTCCTTCCCTCCTTCCCAGGCTCTAGGCCAGTAAGCACATTTCCCACTGGTGTCCACACCCCTCTATGCAGTGACCTGCTGGCCATGCCCTGCCCTGCCCTATTTGTGCTGGAGACTAGTTTCGGGAACCCACTCCTTGCTACCTCCCTGTTACCTATTGCCCCAGCCATGGCCCGGCCAGTAGCCTCCAGGATTGGGTGGTGGGGGCGGTGAAGCCATACTTCATTTCAGATCTCCCAAATTCCAGGCTGTCTGCAAAATCCCGTGTGGGAGGCAACCAGCAGGATTGCAGTCAACAACGACACCCCCTCATTTGGGCTTGACTTTGTGGAGAAATAGAAAGCCCTTTTCTTCCGCAGAAGGGTGGGACTGAGTTTGTGCTGCCATCTGGTGGCCGGTATGTGGATGTGCCTGAGTCGGGGTCCCCCGTGCAGGATGTTGTCTTCATCAGCCCCGCCCCCTCAGTTGTCAGGTTCCTCCACATGCCTCGTGGGAATGGTGGCATCCCTGCGAGCTCCAGGGGCTCTCGGTTTTCTGGTTGCACGGCCTCGGGTAGATCACGAGGAACCAGCCCAATGCAGGAATATGAAAGAGTTGGTACCCTTGAACTCTGTCCAGGGAGTTCAGCAAGTTGAGAAAGTGGGAGGGAGAGAATCGGGGGGAAGGACTCAGCCCAGAACAGTTAGCTTTCTCTGGAGCTGTCCCGGTGGGTGTGGCCACAAGACTCGTGTCAGCCTGGCCAGAAGGCCCCCCAGCCCAGGCTCCGGGCAAGCACTGGGCATTCCACTGGCCACCATTGTTGAGGGAAAGCCTGTACTGGCTGGTCATCTCTGCTGGACCCTTGACATGCCTCTCGTGAGGGTTGGCTCTGAGGCGAGAGGGAGGGTGTGGCATTGCTCAGCGGGCACATCTAACCGGGCGCACTCTGGCCCTCCTTCCGAGTCCCTTGGACTACTTCTAGAAAGCTCTGTGCCATAATTCAATCCCTGTCCTTGCTTTGTCTTTTTGCCTTTACACGTCTTTCTCCTTCTGGAGTTTTTTTTTTTTTTTTTTTTTGTCCCCATTGTTTTTCTTGCTCCATTTATTCCACATAGTGTGTTGATAGCATATTAGTTTCGAGGCGAGTGGCTTCAGCTTCGGGGCACTGCAGAGAAAGGGGCTGGCGAAGACAGCAGCCCACGGTCCTCTGCATGTCCTCACCAGCCCCTCAGCCCTGAGACAAGAAGATGGCAGATGTCTATTTTCAAAATCAAACAATACATCATTATTCTTTCTTCCTGACTATCAAGTGGTCCAGGAGCAAAGATTTGGATGAAAATTTTGAACCGTGTGAATCAGAATGAATAGTAGTTCCTTTCTGAAGTTGGTTTAAAAAAAAAAATAACCACGAATTGTACCATAATGGGAAGGAAATCCAATGAAGCAGTTTGAACCCAAATTAAACTTGTAGTGTTTTTTTTTCTTCAGTGTTCTATATAATTATGTTGCACTATTTTAAAAAAACACGATAGTAATAAATACTTATAAAAGTCAAAACATTGCAGACATAGATTATCTGGAAAGTGAAGGAACCCCTAATTCCACCCCGTCCCAATCCCTGGAGGTGACACTAGTGAATGGTCAGTGTTCCTGCACGCTACCCCAGTCCTCCATGTCATAGCTTTTGTTTACTTATTTTCATGCAAATGAACAGGTCAAACTTTATATAGCATCCAGCAGCTTGCCTCTTAAATTTAGTAGCATATCTTCGACATCATCCCAGACATATGAACTTACACTTTTTAACCTATGGGGTCTTGAAACCAGAAAACAAAATATTCTCTCACCTGAGCCCGAAGCCTTTTTGTTTAAGTCTGTCTGAGAATGCAAAAGCAGTTAGAGAAGGAATCACCAAAGGTGGGGGCGCGAAGATCAGGAGAGAAGACGTGGGACAAGGAGAGGTAGGAAGGGAGGAAGGGGAAAAGGGCAGAAGGAAAGTGAAGTTCTGAAAATGTTTTGCACCCCTGCACAGAGTGGACGATGTGGTGAGATCGATGTATCCTCCGCTGGACCCCAAACTCCTGGAGGCACGGTGAGAAGGGTGGAGGGGCCGTGGGCTTCTCCTGCCGGAAGCTCCCCGTTTCATCACATCTGTGAGGTTCGCTGTTTGGGTTGCTGGGAAGAGGGCTGTTTCGCTAGGCTCCCAGAGCTGCGCGGGCTTTGGGCACCGTTCATTGCAGTGTGAATGGTGAGAGAGGCCTAGGCTCTGCCTGAAACCTGGGATTAGGGAGAGCGAGTCTTAGATTTTGAATGTTTACACTTAAACATCTGGCCACGCTAAGATCTGTCCGCACCTTCCCTTCCTCCCACTTCCCCCATCGGCAGACACACCCTAGCTGCGAGTGCTGCCCAGCCGGTGGGTGGGGCAGGTGGAGAGCAGGGCAAGGGGACAGAAAGGGAAAGCTCAAGCTGTGCTCCCCTTCCACAGGACAGACCCGGGACCCCTCCCCTCTCGAGATCCTCCCCCTAGTACACGGAGCACCCTTAGGCTTTTGAAATGATGTTTCCTCTCCCAGATGCAAACCCATTAAAAAAACCAGATTCTTTTGTCTCTTGGATGTATATGACCATTTCCTAGAGCTTTTGTATGGGATGGTTGCCAGGTAGACAGTGGCTCATACCCCGTGTCAGTTGGCATTTTTTTTTAAAGGATTTTATTTCTTTGACAGAGAGAGAGAGCCAGTGAGAGCAGGAACACAAGCAGGAGGAGTGGGAGAGGGAGAAACAGGCTTTCCACCAAGCAGGGAGCCCGATGCAGGGCTCATTCCCAGGACCCTGGGATCATGACCTGAGCTGAAGGCAGACGCTTAACGACTGAACCACCCAGACGCCCCTTCAGTTGGCTTTTCTGTCCCGCTCCTACTGCTGCCCAGCTGTGCCCACGGGCTGGAACTGTGCGATATGTTCCCAAAGGCATCATGTACACTCAATATATAAATGATATTCTACGGGGAATCTTCCGATACTGGGGGGAAAAAACCACTCCTCCTCAATTTGGTTTTCAATTAGATTTTGTTTTTCGGGTGGTATAAGCCAGCCCAGGACCTTATTGATTCAAAATCCACGAGGGATGCCCTAGGCAGGGGTATGTCTAGCCTTCCTGTCTGTAGTGGGCCGCAGCTGGAGATGTGCTCGTCCAACTGACCAGATCCAAACTGTCCTATAAAACCCTCATCTGGGAGATGTTCATAGGTGTGCTGCAGAAAATAGGCTCCCCAGTCTTAAATAAGTTAGCCAGCCATGGCCAGTTGTATTCTTTCCTGAGAGCTTTCTCATGCACGTTCAAGGCCCAGAGAAGGCTTCAGTTAACCTTGCTGAAACCAGCCATTCTCAGATTTATTTGCGCGTGAAACTGTCTTTAAATTATCCCCCCAGCCTCCTGGGGAAGGACCTCCAGTTTGGAGCACACCAGCCTAGAGTCTGTCCGGACGTGTGTGGGCTTTGGTGCCAAATCCCTCCTTTCCTGGGGAAACCGATCCTGTTGCTTTTTCTAGGACAACTGCCCTGCTCCTGTCGGTCAGTCATCTGGTGTTGGTGACCAGGAATGCCTGCCACCTGACCGGGGGCCTGGATTGGATCGACCAGTCACTGTCAGCTGCTGAGGAGCACTTGGAAGTCCTTCGAGAAGCAGCGCTGGCTTCTGAGACAGATAAAGGCCTCCCAGGCCCTGAAGGTTTCGTGCAGGAGCAGTCGGCCATTTAGTGCCCGCTGCCATCCCCGGGTGGCTCCTCGGATCCTCGGATCCTTCCCATCTTCCCCCCACACCCCCCTGCCCCCGCACCTGCCGCCCCGTAGTGTTAGGGTTCTCCGAGGCTCTGTGCATAGCTGGTGCCTTGGTTGCAATTGCCCATGGTGGCTGGCGAGTGGCAGTCTAACCCCACAGTTGGAGGAGACGACGCGCACCCTCTGTGCAGCAGAGGTTTAGAAACTGGTGGAACGTCCGCTTTATTTAGCTCACCTAGTGTTTTCAAGAGAATGGAGCCACCATCTAAAAATCACAAGGTTTCGCGTTAAAATCAGAGTCTCTGGCTTCTCGTAGATAATCAGAGGATAAGGCAACTCTGACATGCATTTTCAGAAGACAATCAGCTGGAACTCAGTAGGCGTTGTCTCTCTCCACAGGGCTGGTACTCCCTCACTCGGTCTGGTTCATTTATTTGTAGCATCTATCTGGTCCTCCGAGGTGTCCGAGTCCCTCCTCCCCTTACCAGGTTTGGCTTTGAAAGTGAACCCCCCGGGCGGGGTGGGGGGGTTGATTCTTCCTTTTTTGTCCCTGTGCCTGCAATTCTACCTAGCGACCACTAGGAGGACAGTAAACTTTCACTGAGATTTCTGTTGAGTAGTGGTTATTGAATTCACCGTATGGGGTGCGGTGGGACGTATTTGAGAACTGAGGATGGAGGAAGAGAGCCTAAGAATCCTGAGAATACTTTGTGTATATGACCCAAAAAGAGATATTTACAGGCCCTTGGGCTGAAGTACCCCCATAAAGTAGTTTCCACATGAGAAATAACATCCATGAAGAATGTGTTCCCCTTGCTTTTGAGGTCTCTTTGTTTTGCAAATATTGAAAGATGAGGGGCATTTTTATGACTGGAGACCTTTGTGGGACCCAGAATCACAACGGCATAATCCGGATGTACATCCAAATGGCATGATTGCCATCATGAGCCTGTAGGAGAGACTGATACACTTTGCTTCCTCCTAGGATCTCAGAGCCAACCTTGCTCTCAGGAGAGGACCCTGGCTTGGGGGCTCACTTGGTTCACATGCTGTGCTGTTTAGCATGTTCCGATCGCTGTGTCTGGTCCCATTTCACTTTCTCTGCCCTGACTCGTCAGCCGATGGGTCAGTCTGATTCTAGAGACACAGGAACCCATATCCCCAAGTCCAAGATGGCGGCCTTGTTTGGCACTGAAATGCGCCATTGGGCACAGTCCGTTCTCTCCTGGAAAGCAGGATGCTTCTGACCAGCGCGTTGTATGCCATTCCCACCAGGGAAATGAAATCAGGAGCAGAAAGCTGCAGTTGGCTCGCATTGGACCGATGGATGGGTTCCTGATTACAGGGCTGCCCTATTGGATTGTCCGTTCCCATCAGCTCTGACCACGTGCTAGGTGTCGCTAACTTTCTCGTCCTGCTGGTAGGCTGTGAATGGGACGTGTCCCCAAAGCCACTTGGACTTTTCCATTTGTGGTCTCCACCAAGAGACATCCACAGTCCTCCTGTTTTTATTTTTTCCCCCTTTCTTTCAAAACCGGCATTCCTAACCAGATTGGAAACAACTTTCTGTTAAGGTTGCGACGGTTGCCACAGTTGTAAATGCCCCTGCCTTTTAACCGGGTCCACACCCGAAGCCAGAGAGGCGGCTGCGGGTCAGCATTTTAAACACCCTCCACCGGGCGTGACAGGTGGGGATGAAGTTTCCCAGCATCCCCGGAACCATGCCCGGCGTCACCTCTCTCCTGTGAGCCCTGGCGAGTCCCGGCACTTTCCCCGAGCCCTGGCTTGCTGCAGGGAGAGATTGTTGGACGCCCGGGGAGTGCCTGCTAGACCGTAGGATCTCTGATTCTGCTGCTGTGTAGTTTTTCTTTTGTCTTCAGTGCTGGACAAATAAGAAGACTTAGGACAAGGTAGGTGTTGGTTGAGGTAGAAGCACCATCTGGAGGGGGAGGCAACCCTACTGGGCTCAGCTCCTCTGGGAGTTGGCCGAAGTTAGCTTCCTCCTCAAGAGAGTCTGGTTGGTGAGCATGGGAGATCCAGCCAGGCGTGGTTTCCCAGAGGAGGGACACATCCCAGGCCCCTAGTTCCCTAGCGTCTTTGTTTAAAGTGGTAGATTTTCTACGACATGCGCCCCCTCCTACCTTGATTCGAATTCTGAATGAAGAAGGAATTACTCAGGGATAGGAATTGGGTGTGAAAAGAATAAAATCTTTGAAATCAAACAGAATTAGTTTCAAATTTGGGCCTTGTCATCTACTGTGTAAGCTTGGACAAGTTACCTAACCTCTCTGGTCCTTCGGTTTCTTATCTATAAAATCAAGGCTGCTTCCTACCTCACTGGGTTAGTATGTCAATCAATGTGAAATGCCCAGTTGTGTGCCTGGTACTTATTCACCAATATTAATGCATCTCTCCCCAAAGCCCCCCGCCCCTTGCCCTGAGGCAGGTGACCCAGAGGTAACACCTCAGTTTCCATGGCTCTGTCCAAGCAGGGGTCTCTGTTCAGAAACTCTGGAACTGAGTGGCCAAAGTTCTGGAACCACCGTGGTAGGGAGAGTGGCCCAGCCCTGTCCCTGCCCTACCCCCAAGTATGTTCCCTTGACGGCAGTCAGAACTCCTAGCCTCTTATCAGTGTTCCCAGGGTTGATTGCTCAAGGTCACATTCCTCCAGAGCTTGGCCCAGGGAGCCGCCCCCAGCTTGAGACATCTTCCAGACTGAGCACGCGTTCCTGGCAGCCAACTCACCTGGGTGCTCACCCTCACCTGCCTCGTTCCAGAGTCCCTTCTCTCCGGAGACTGCGCTCTGTGCCCACCTGAGCCTGATCTTTAGATAGAAAATGACTTACAGGGATGTCTGCGTGGCTCAGTCTATTAAGCGTCTGCCTTCGACTCAGGTCAGGATTCCAGGGTTCTGGGATTGAGCCCCACATCATGCTCCTTGCTCAGCGGAGAGCCTGCTTCTCCCTCCGCCTGCTGCTCCCCCTACTTGTGCTCTCTCTCTCTCTGCCAAATAAATCAAACAAAATGAGTTACTGTTCCAAGCCCCTGCATTGCCTTATAATGTGGGACATCTCAGGAAGGTGTCAAATGAAGATTTTCCATCTATTTCTTCCTTTCGTCCCTCTATCCTCCTCCACCTCCCTTCTCATCCCTTCCCTGCCACCCTTCCCTCCCTCAAGCATGTCCTGTTTGCTCACTCTGGAGGGGAAGTGTGCTCGATGCTGGCGCTGTGAACAGAAGGCACCAGCCCTGTCCTTAGGAAGCAAGAGGGACCAATGAGCCGTGGACTGAACCTCAGCTGTGGCAGTGTGGTATGGGGGGTGCAGAGCAGGGGAGGGGGGGAGTCAGATAGGGAAGAGACCAGGGAGGAACAGTTGCCTCTGTTGAGACCATCAAGGGACCGAGAGATGTTGTGGGCAGACTGGACAACCCAGAAAAGGGCCAGGGGAGCATGGCTGATTTGAGAAATGCAGGTGATTGCAGAGGCTGGGGTGTTGGATGGACAGGGGGTCAGATCATGGAGGACCCTATAGATATATTTGAGGAGCAGACCTTTGTCTGAGCATAACTGGGACCATAGAAAGGCTTTAAGCAGGGGAGTGGCTAGGTCAGATTTGCAATTTCGAAAGAGTCATTTACTTCATGCCCTATGACATTAGGCTCCAGGACCCATAAATTTGCCTGATGCCACTGACTCTGAGTCTGAGGGGCTCGTGACTCAATCATGGTAGAAAGCAGGATGGACAACCGGCTAGAAGGAGGAAGAGGGGCTAGGCATCAGAACAGAAAGTGCTGGAGGGTTTTAGCTGGGGAGGCTTCTGGTGGATACTGATGCTATCTCTATGTCAGAAAAGCTGCTGGGCAGAGTTTTAAGAATTTGTAGGGTAACTGGGTCCTTGCTGTTTCATCCCATCAGTGTTTTCATCATTCCTGTTTTACAGATAAGGAAACCATAGCCTAGGGAGATCAGTAATTTTCCTTGCGTTCTCAACCAACCACTTCTGCCTGCCTGGGGACGGTGGGGTGGGGAAATCCGCGATGGGAAGGGAGTAACAGATACCGGTGTCATCCCGTTTTCTTCTAGTTTTAATATTTTTCACTTAAAAAAAATGATGGTTGTGACCCATAAATTAATTTCATGGCTCACTAATCAGTTACAACCCACAGGATGATAGTACATGGGTACTAAAATGAGGGCTGGGGCACGGGTGAGGTGCTCTCTCCATCCAACATGACTTAATTTGATCCGTTTTAAGTAAAGCATGCATTTACCAGAGTAGTGGCAAAATTTTATGGGGCAAAATGGAATAATTAATTTATTACATGATTGATTAGTTCAAGAGTCATCTGTTGAGTAGCTCCATGATACAGCGATGAATAAAAATAGAATGCCTCTCCTGAGGTGCATAGAATCTAAGGTGGAAAGAAACCCATAAAGAGTCATTTTCAATATAATGCGGTAAGTGCTAAGTAAGGAATGTGTGTCATGAGAGCACAGCACAGGGGCACCCGACCTGGCTCACGAGAGTTTCCCAAAGGTGGCGATGCCTCAGAATTGTCAAGAAGTAGGCGTTAGCAGGGAGAAGGTTGGGTGGGTGGGAGAAGGTGGAGGTGGAGAGCGATAGAGGACCCCAGGAGGGCAGTGCGCAGCGGGATTTCCTTGCTGTCCTCAGATCACTGCTGCTGGTGTCAGATGGGAGGTGGGGGATGTTGGGAGATGAGCCAGGAGAGGACTAGACCCCGGATTTTTCCTCTAGGTGGTAGGGATTTATTGAAAGTTGAAACAGCTCTTATTTTTTCTTGGAAAACTACCAAGTGATCTCTGAGCCTTCCCCAGCCTTTAACATTGTCCTAATTTGATAGGCGAACAATGGCTCAGCGTCGTGTTAATTTGCATTTCCCTGACTACTGGTGAAGTTAAACATTTTTCATGTGTTTATTAGCTATTATTCATGTTGTTTGCCCACTTTTCTCCTGGGATTTTAATATTTTTTATCGACTTATATGGGCTCTTTATATATTGAGGATAACAACCCTTTGTCATATTTATTGCATATATTTTCCCCAGCCTTGTCATTTGCCTTTTAGTTTTGTTTGGAATGGCTTCTGACGTCCAGTTTTAAATTTGGTGTAGTCAAATGGATTGATTTTCTTTCTCCTAGTGATTTCTTCCACCACTTTTATGCTTAGAAAATCCTCTCTCATCCAGAGATCAAATAAGTATCATTGAAATGTTTGAGGCAGCAGAGTGCCATGGGTGGATGATTAATAATAATATTCACAGGTTAGATGTAGTGGTAAAAAACCAAAATCAAACAAAGCGAAAAAACAGAGTGAAAGAAATCAAATCTGGCTTTCTCCACCACAAACCCAGCCCAAGGTTAAAAGTGGGAATAGTTAGGGATCAAAGAGATGGAGAAGAGGAAAGTGGGCAGAGTCTTGAGGTACTAGCAGGATGTGGTCAGGTAGACAGGTGGGTGGGAATAGCAATTTCTTTGCTATTCCCACCATGTGGGACATGTAAGCTACATGTCCCCAGGCAGGATATGAAGGAACATGGTATGCTTGGTCAGAATCTAAGATGAGAAGAAGCAGTGATGGGACAGGGGATTGGAAAGAGAATCATGAAAAGCCAAGAAGGGCCCATAAATCTTGCTAAGACATGAGGACTTTATTCTGAGAACAATGGAGAGAAGGTATAACCCAAGTGATTCTTGGTGCCTCCTGGAGCCAGTCACAGCATAGAGTTTCATTTAAGTAGGCAGAGGCTGGCAGCCAAAGATAAATGACCACTGGAAGACCCATGACAAAATTCCATTGACAATCGAATTACCAGTCCAGGTGCTGGTCTGCACCTTCTGAGAGAACAGCCTCTCTTCATCTGGACCAGATTGGGGGGAAAATACTACAATCTCTCATCCTTCCCTTTTCCTCTCTTCCTTGTTGCCAGGAAAGATTCTGGGATCTGGAGGGAGTCAGACCCCAGTGTGGATCCTGACTCTGCCACTGCCTAGCCATCCCCCTTTCCCACCTGCCTGCCTCCCTTTCTTCTGCAAATTCCATTGGACACCTATTATGTCTAAGCATTGTCGAAGTGCTGGGGACACAGGGTAGAGAAAAACCACATGACTGCTGTCCTAATGGAATTAGAGTCCAGTGAAGGAAGACAGATATTCAACAAATGATTGCTTAAATACATGTCGAATGATACATTTTTTAAGTATTTTAAGAAGAGAAATAGAATCTTATGGAAGATTATGAGGGACACTGATCTATCAAGATGTCAAGGAAAGCTTCCATAAGAAGGGATCTACTACTATCTGAAGGATAAGCAGGAGTTCAGACATGGAGGAGTGGAGACAGAAGGTCCTTTAGCAGAAGGGCAAGAGCTGAGACAAGGCCAGTGTGACTGGGGAGTACACAGGGAGGAAGACAAAGGTGAAAATGAGGTAGGAGGTCAAATCATGACAGAGCCTTGTAGGCCATGCAAAGGATCTTGGTCTTTATCTGAAGAGCAATGTGAGTTCATTCAGATGGTTTATTCAAAGCTGGTGAGGCTGGAGTAGGGTGAGGGTAGAGAAATTAGATTTGTACTTTGAAAAAGTCCTTTTGGCTTCTATGTGGAGAGCTGATTGGAGGGAATCAGAGTGGCAAGGAGATTGCATCACACAAAGCAAGAGAAGATGGCAATTTGGTCTAGGCAGAGAGAAGGGGATGGAAAAGCAGGGGAGTGAACACGTTGGAGAGATCTTTAGGAAATAGAGTAACTAGGATTTGGGGTATGGGATGGGGGTATGGGATAATAGGGGTGTCAGAAGTTTTCTGGGTTTCAAGTTTGCACACCTACATGGGGCTAGGGATCATGGGTACAGGAAATAGCAGAAGAGGATCAAGTTTGGGGAAGATGTTGGTGAAGTGGTGGGGGATGGGGGGAGGCTGAAGCCATCTGCTTTGCACTTGAAGAGTTCAAGGTGCATTTGAGATTTCTGAGTGGCATTAGATAGAATGATTGAAACTCAGAGAAGACTGGAGATTTTTCATTGGTCATTAATGTTCAGGTTATGGCTCTGGATACGAATGCAAGGGAAAGAGTATGGGGTGAAAATAGAAAAGGGCCATGAAGAACTCTAACATCTCATAGGATCTTGGGCCAGTCTAAGGCTCTCACAGAGTTATTCTGATGGTTCAGTGAAATGCCATATGCCCAGTGCCTGGCACACAGGGGCATCAGTAGATGCTAGATACACATCTCCCTTCTCTCCTTCTAACTCCTCTGTTCCCTTTATTTTATTCTTTTCTATCTTCTGGCTCTCTGGATGATAGCCAGAGACTTCAACCTAATTCTTCCAACTTGAGATGGCCCCAAGGGACCTACTGTATACACCAGGCGAGCCCTCCTCCAAGACCCAAGCCTGAAAAGCCTAGGTCTCAAGTGTTCTCTGAAACTGAACTAGGGGACCTGGGGACCTATGACCAACAGTTGGAGAGCCAACTTACTTAGCACACACAGCCATATCTACCTTAGAATGCGAATCATGCCGCCTCGCATTTCTAGAACATGTATTTTTTCAGGGAGCCTTCATAACGATTTTCTCTGCTGTTCATCACGGGATTTTTCATTATGAAATGCATTTGCATATTTTATTTACCTCTAATTCTTTCCCCACTGCTAAAACAATAGCGTTTTGAGCAAACATGCATATGGATGATTTACAAATTCCCTCCACTCTCTCAAGCTTGCTTTCTCTTGTGTTTCCGTTTTATTTTTAAATTGTGAGTTTTATCTTCCTTGTCATAATTTTTCACATGTTTCAGTGATTCCCCAAATCACAGTTCTGTTCTTTCGCTCCCTTTTGGGCGCTTGCCCCCGCTTGCCTCACGGAGAACAAGGGCTCTGACTCCCAGAGTCCACGGTTGTGGTACATGCAGAAACTCACATTTTGACTCCTCTTCGCCTCATTTCTCTCTGAAGCAGGTGCTGTTTATTCTGCATAGAAGCTTCCTATTAGCTTAAACGAGAGATTTGTTATGCAAGACAACTGCACGGTCAGGTCATGCAGCCCCATCCAAGTTCTTCCTCTGCCCCTGGAGTCTTAAAGATTCTGTGCCCCTTCTCAGTCTCGCCTTATTCCTTTTCTCTCCTATTGCAGAATACTTCCCCGATTTTCCTTTCTGGATTCTTGATCTTCATCTTCTGCTGTCCGCGTTCATCCCCTTATTAAACATGTCAAGTATCTACTATGAACCAGACTCTGTTGGGTTCTGGGGATTCAGGCACCCATGACCTGGTCATTGACCTTGACGTGCTCACAGTCCAGCCCAAAGGCACATTTGAATCATCCTATGAGGCGTTTTTGTTTGTTTGTTTGTTTGTTTTATTTTTTTAAACTGTGAATGCAAAAGCCTCAGCCCAGGAGATCCTGATTTAATTGGTCTTGAGTGGGACCCAGGCATTGTTCTATTTTAAAGGAGATTTTTTTTTTTTTTTAAAGATTCTATTTATTAATTTGGCAGAGAGAGAGACACAATGAGAGAGGGAACACAAGCGGGGGGAGTGGGAGAGGGAGAAGCAGACTTCCCACTGAGCAGAGAGCCCGATGTGGGGCTCGATCCCAGGATCCTGGGACCATGACCCGAGCCGAAGGCAGATGCCCAATGACTGAGCCACCCAGGCGCCCCTAAAGGAGATTTCTAATGTGCAGTCAAGGATGAGAACCACTCACTGGCCTAATGGGTAAGACAGATGTATAAACGAATGATTTTGATACAACGCGAAGGCAGAAAAGAAGTAAACTCAGGGGCTGGAGGAGAAAGGAAAAGAAGCCCCCATTCAGCCTGGGAAGTGAGAAAATAGGGATGCTTACCCCGAGCAGATGACTCAGGGCCCCATCCCATTCCAGAGAAGCTTTTCACAGAGCCCTCCCTTCCAGGTCTCCAGTAGGGTAGGAGAAATGAAAGTCTCTCTTAAAGTAATATCATTTTTTCTCTTCTTAAGGAATAGGAAGAAAAGCAATTATGAGCTCTGGAGTCAAGCCAAATGGGATCTAAATCTCAGCTCTGCATCTTACTAGCTGTGTGGTCTTAGGCATATTGCTTAACCATTCTTAAATCTCAGTGCTCTTGTTCAGAGACAAAGGCAGGGGGAAAGAAAGGAAATTAAGGGAGAAGATGTATGTAATGTGCTGAGCCCACAGCCTTACACCCGTAGGTGCTCAAAAAACTGTAGCTTTGTACACTTTGAAATACCATACACACACTGAAGATGCTCAGTGTTTCTTCTTCGGCAGCAAGTACTTAGCCGGCCCATCTGCTCTGCTGGTGCATCCCTGTCCTGGGGTGGCACGCTTTGGGTCCATCTTCATGCAGTTTCTAAAGGCTGGTGCCTGAACCTTGGCCCCCATGGGCACCCGCCTCCTTAGGTTCTTTCTTTTCACTTCCTCGGTTGTTTGCATCCTCTTTGCCTCGAAAACTCCCCCCGACATATCCCCTGGCCATTGTGTGGTCCAAAGCTTATTCTGGATCTCAGCATGATGGTTCCCCCACAGCGCCCTCTTTGGCCCTGCTTTCATTTCTTTCGTGATGGCCGAGTGGTTTGCTGCCATCACGAGAGATCTGCTGGTGCCCCCCGCGTCCTCCCACCAGCCTCGGCACCGAGGCCACGCTGCTAGTTAGGGTGGGAGTTAGCCACAGCTGCCCACCATCTTTTATAAACGTGCTGCAGTTTCCTTGGCTGGCTCTCCCCTTTTCCCAGGTCACCCGTCTGAGGTTTGCTCTGTCTTGAGGCAGTTTGGAGAACTTGACAGCCAGACTCTATATCCCTGGGGAGAAGAATGTCTTGGTTTTATACCTCAGCCAGTTCTGGAATTAAGGTGCCAACCGGGAAACCATATTCTTCCCCCACAGCCTGCCCCCCACTCTCTCTGAGGCTCGCCTTGCTCCTGAAACAGGGCACTAAACACACTGCTCCGATGTTCACACTTCCGCCCCGGGCACCCCCT
>CM052891.1:34405185-34450253 GCA_028534135.1 Potos flavus | reverse complement strand
TGTATCTCTCGTGCCCTCTCCCCAGGGGACCATATCCCACACCCACCCTGATGGAATCCATAGGCTCCTTACAACATGCCTGGGAGGTCCATATGGGTAGCAACTACTATTCCTGTTTTGAAATTAGGAAGATGAGACTTAGCCAGGAGGACACTAAAAGGGAACTGACTCCTCGAGCTCATGTGGCTGGAGAGGCAAGAACTGGGAAGAGAAGGCATGCCAGGGAATTCCCAGAGTATGACTTGCCCCAGTGCTCCACCCTGGACGTGATAATCAGGCATGCAGCCAGCGGCGCAAGGGTGAGTGCTGGATCCTGCTCTCAGAAAGTTATGATAAAATCCCTCTTGGTGTGAGCCTAGGACCCCGTCTTACCGGTCCATTGGGTTAATGTTTCAGAATGGCAGATGAATCACTAACTTTCTGTTTATTTTTCGGGTGTCAGCCACAGCAACTCTGGGAGCAAAATTCAGCAACACTTATGTTTGTATGTTAGATACAAGGCATGTAATATCTTTCCACTGGGTTTCCGGTTCGGATGTACTTTTAGTTAAGCGTCTGTGTTCTCTTTGGATGAGCAGTCCACCTATGAGGCCAGACTCCATCATTCCAGATCAGGTGGTGGGTATGTGTGGGCACATGTGTCCATGTTCGAGGGTGGGGCTTTGCTATCGCCCAAGCTCAAACTCAAAGCTCAACCTGTGTGGCTGGGCAGGAGACATCTCTCCTCTCCTTTCTTTAGAAATGTCACCCAAACTTTCTTTTTCCATGTTGGAGGCCTGTTAGAGGATGGGAGGTATCTCTCTTCATAATAGTCTTTTCCCTGCTCAGGAGGAGGAGCATCTAGACTGGTTGGGCCATTTTTTACTGATGGGCAGGACTACTGTGGCTCAGGATCAAGAACCAAGTTGGCCACTTCTCCTCTGATTCCCACCCTTAAGCTCAGTGATTGCTCAGTCAGAGGACTAGGCTGTCTCAGTGGAGAGCACATTGGATCCTGGATTTTAGCTGGGTTCATGGCTTCTCAGAAAAAGGCTACATTTCCTGGCTTTCCTTGGAGTAAGTGTGGCTACTCGACTATGTTCTGGCTAATGAGTTGGCCGAAAAATCACAGGATGCTTTCTGGGAGACTCCTTTAAAAGGGAAGAATCTGGTCCTTCTCCCTTTCTTCCATCTTGCTGCTTGGATGGCAGATCTGGTAGCTAGAGCTCAAGCTGTCATCTGGGAATAATAGAAATCACATCCTCGGAATGAGAGAGCCTTCATACTATCTTGAGTTATCTACCTCTGGATTTATTTCACACGAGACAGAAATAAACTTCTGTCTTTTTTAAGCCACTGTTAGTTGGGTTTCCTGTTACTTTCAGCCCAACCTAATCCTAATTGACAGCATTAAATATGGGTAAGAAATAAGGTCAATAAATGTTTGTTGAATTGACAGGCGAGTCCCCCAGAGAAACCTGGCTTATCCTTCTCCATCTCTGCAGGTATTGGGCGAGAGAACCTTGGGTTTTCACAAGAAAATGTCCTGAAACCCTGAAATGACTTCTCGTGCCTTATGGGTTGGGGCAGGCTTGCCTCCAGAAAATAATGGGTTGTGCCTGGGACATGGTTCTCAGGTGTGGGGGGTCTGGGCTCCATCAGCCTTCTTTCCCCAGCCACAGGGTGACCAACTGGGGGGGGCAGAGCCTGCCTTAGGTTCTGAACATGGGCACTGCATCGGGTTTGCCCCAGGGAGCTCTAAGCCGGCAAGCCGAGGAAGCCTGAGAAAGCCCAGAAGGATCAGGGAGGTAGACTGATTACCGCTTCTGCTATGCTTGTTGCTGTTACTGGCTTGCTTTGAGATTGATGGTTTCATTTTCTTTCTTTCTTTCTTTTTTTTTTTTTGTTCCTTTTAATTTATTCTTTCCTTTGCTTTTTCTGAATTAATTTTTTTATCATGAAATATTTCAAAGATTAGACAAGAATAGGAAGGAGCATAATGAATACCTATTTACCCACCATTAAGCTTTATCAACTCTTAACATTATGTCATATTTGTATCAGATCTCATTAAAGGAAGTAAAACATTACTGATATAATTGAAGCTCCCTATATATTCCACCCTCCTTTCCAGTCTTCTCCCTCTTCCTCAGAGGTAACTATTACCATGAATTCACTGTTTATCATTCCCATGTATGTCTTCACACTGTTACTATATTTATTCATCCATTAATACAATATAGCATTATTCAATAGGGTCTTAAACTATATATATAAATTGTAGCGTACTCCACTTATCATTGGGTTCTCCACTGAATAATTATGCCATAATATATTTCTCCATTTTCCTGTTGATAAATATTCAGGATATTTCCATTCTTTCTTTTTCCTAACCCAGACAGTACTCCTGTCCTTATTGCCTGGGAGATATGAGAGTTTCTTTAGGGCGAGTTCTTTAGGGCAGGAATCTGGCTGCCACCTGTTTTTGTAGGGGGCTGTGAATTAAGGATGGTTTTTAAATTTTCCTTATTTTTAATTTTAATTAAAAAAATGGCAATAGAGGGACGCCTGGGTGGCTCAGTCGGTTAAGCGGCTGCCTTCGGCTCAGGTCATGATCCCAGGGTCCTGGGATCGAGTCCCACATCGGGCTCCTTGCTCAGCGGGGAGCCTGCTTCTCCCTCTGCCTGCTCTGCCTGCTGCTCCGCCTGCTTGTGCTCGCTCACTCTCTCTGTCTCTGACAAATAAATAAATAAAAATCTTTAAAAAAAAAAAAAAAAAAATGGCAATAGATATACATTGCATGAAATTTGCCATTTTAACTATTTTCAGGCTTATAGTTAGTGGCTTTTGGGCGCATTCATGTTGTGTAACAATCACCACTATCCAATTCTAGAACTTTTTTGTCTTCCCAGACTGAAGCTGTGCCCATTCCACAATAACTCCTTATTTTCCGCACCACCCATCTACTTCCTGTCTGTGAATTCATACTACACCAAGCACCTCATCTGAGTGAAATCATACAGTATTTGTCCCTTTGTGTTTGGCTTATTTTGCTTAGCATAATGTTTTCAAGGTTCATTCATGTTGTAGCAGGTGTCAGAATGTGCTTCCTTTTAGGGCTGAATAATATTCCATTGTATGTATATACCACAGTTTGTTTATTCCTTCAATAGTGGATAGATGGTTTTTACATTTTTAATGGCTAAAAAAATAAGCATATTTTGTGACACGTGAACATTTATGAAATATACATTTCAGTGTTCATAAGTTTTATTGGAACATGGCCACAGGCATTCCTTCAAGTGTTGTCCAAGGCTGCTTTCATGCTAAAATAGCAGAGTGGAGTAGTTGGGACAGATCTGCATAGTCTAAAAAGCCTAAAATATTTACTCTCTGGCCCTTTATGGAAAAAATGTCTGACCCTTGTTCTACAGTATGTAATCACCTAGAGATGGAATGGTTGAATGGTGACATATGTCTTTGTACCTTCAGGTTTACTAGATGTTGTGAAATTGCTCTTCAAAGTGGTAGAAACAAGCAGATTTCTGTCAACTGTTTTTTTTTTTTTTCCTTCTCCTCCTTCTCCTTCTTCTTTAAGTAACCAGGCTCTTTCTTCAAATGAAGGCACTGGAAGGACTCTTAAAAAGCATTGTGTGGTTTGTTATTTGCTGTATAATAAACAACTTTGAAATGTCAGTGGCTTATGGGAAGTATTTATTTTGGGCTTACAGGCCTGCCTGTTGGCTTGTATCTATTGTGGGCTCAGCTCAGCCTGGCTCTAAGCTGTGGATTGGGTCCATGTCTACTTCACGTGCCTCCTTGGGCTTGTAGCTCACTGGGGCAAATTTTTCTCATGGTTAAAGGAAGAAGTTCTAGAGAGTAGGTCCCATGGCCCAAGCACATTTCAAGTCTTTGCTTATGTCATGCAAGCATCCCGTGGGTCCAAGTATAGGTAAGCCCAGAGTCAAGGGCTGGGGATCTGTACTCTGTCCACCATGAGACCATGGTAAGGGTGTGGATGCACTACAGCCCCACAGGGGAGTGAAGATCTGAGACCAATAACTAATCTCCCACAGGCATCAATCTTTTTAGCTTCAGAACTTCAGACAAATCCTTATGCAGAGTTTTAATATGCAATATAGACAGAGGGAAGTTCTTCTGATCGAAGTAGGGGTGGGCAGTCTGCCCGTAGTCCCCTGCAGGGCCTCCTAGGACATGTCTACAGAATGTCTCATGCCTCACCGACTATCATTTGGCAGTCACTCCTCTCCTAGGAGATTTCATGGACCACTTTGTCCTACAGGAGCCAGGGATCTGAAGCCATGTTTAAAGAGGAGCACGGCCAAGGGGCGCCTGGGTGGCTCAGTCGGTTAGGCATCTGACTCTTGATTTCAGCTCAGGTCGTGATCTCAGGGTCGTGAGATGGAGCCCCGCATCAGGCTCTACAGGGGGTGTGGAGCCTGCTTAAGATTCTCTCTCACAGTTTCAGCAGTGCCATTTGGTCAAGCAGCCTGGTTGCTGTTTCTAGAACTGAGCTCCAGGCCAGCTCCTTCCCATGTGGCCTCTGCATGTCTTTGCTCTTTCATTGGTTGCACGGGAAACCCATGCAGGAGAGTTGAGCTACTCAGGTGATAGGCCAGACCACACCCTTTCCAGGCAGGCAGGATCGCTCTCTGTGGGTTTCAGCTCTCTGTGGGTTTCAGCTCCCTGCATCTGGCCAGACCAGGAAGCCAGGTCCAGTCATGCAGCAGTGAGGACAAGCCCCGAGGGCACCTGTTGTCAGGTCTACTTGTTCTGGCAGCAGCCACCTTGACCTCTCCCAGGGACTGGCCCCAGAGCTCAACCACCAGATCCGTCTCCACGTTGGACATTTCCCATCAGATTTCTCATACAGTGTTCCTGTCCTTTACAACTTGGCAGTGTCTGTATTTTTGTTCTTGGTCCCTAATCATACTTGGCGATTTCGTAGAAACTACCCTAGGAAGTCACTAGAAGGGCAGTGGCACATTCTTTTATTCCTACAGGCAGGCGGAAGCTAAAAGCGGTGAGCAGACCTGGCGTATACAGGGGCTTTGTCTTACACTCATTGGTTCTGCATGCGTTTCTCTAGCATCTGTTATGGCCCAGCATCTGGGCGAGGCAGTGAGAAGATAGTGAGAAACAAGAAAATAGGGCCAGGTACCTGTCGTCTTCTCAACCCGCTTGCTGGTGAGATCTTGAGCAGATGGACAGATTTTCCGGGATGTACACCTCGCTTCGGCTGGCCGCTTAGACCCCTGCTGCCGTGCCCTCATCCCAGCCAGGGCAGCTCTCCTGACCGCTG
The DNA here is from genome assembly GCA_028534135.1 of Potos flavus. Classification (NCBI taxonomy): domain Eukaryota; kingdom Metazoa; phylum Chordata; class Mammalia; order Carnivora; family Procyonidae; genus Potos; species Potos flavus. Next base: position 34,444,951 of record CM052891.1, on the reverse strand, counting down.
CTACTTTCACCCTTGAGCTGGCTTCCCTGTTTGAACCTAGTGCCGTGAGCCTTTAGGGCTAGCCTTCCTCCGAGGCCAGTCTTGGAGCTGAAATTCTCCCCCTACCCAGCCCTGCCCTAGACTAGACGGAAGGGAGTGTTTTATTTTTTATTTTTATTAAAGATTTCATTTATTTATTTGACAGAGAGAGACATAGCGAGAGAGGGAACACAAGCAGGGGGAGCGGGAGTGGGAGAGGGAGAAGAAGGCTTCACGCTAAGCAGGGAGCCCGATGCGGGGCTCAATCCCAGGACCCCGGGATCATGACCTGAGTCGAAGGCAGACGCTTAATGACTGGCTTAATGACTGAGCCACTCAGGCGCCTGAAAGCGAGTGTTTTAAAACCAGGTGTTGAATTCTTCTGATGATATAATTAGATAAAAGCTTCTGGAACAACTCCATTACCTCTGAATAAATGAGCTCCCTTTGATGAGGAAACGGAGTAATAACTAAAGCTACGTTTTCTGGAGAAAGGATTGACCGGGAGAGGAGCAAGCTTCCACTTCTTACTTAGAATGTTTAAGGAGCCAGGGGAACCTGGCTGACTCGGTCAGTGGAGCACGTGACTCTTGATCTAGGGATTGTGGGATTGAGCCCCGTGTTGGGTGTAGAGATTACTTAAAGAAAAAAAAAGAATGTTTAGGGAACCTGAACGGGATAGCTGCTGCTTGTGTCTCTTTCTCGGGGTGCCCACTGTCCCCTTCTATCTCCTCTGTCTTCCTGTCTTCCCGTCCGTTTGTCTCTTCTGCCAAACCTGACTCTTTCCACACTCCCAGCAGTGGAAATACCTCCCCAGGGGTTCACAGACGTGCCCTTCAGCCCCATGGACTCTGTGCTTGTTGGCAGGGCTCTGTTGTAAGCAATGTGGGGTCTGAGCGCAGTCGCTGCCCTCCACGTGGGAGCCTTCCCGAGACGCCGGTGATCTGTATTTTAGATCTAGTGGAGTGGCATAGGCTCTGATCAATCCCTGGGGCCGGTGTCTCCTTGTATTTTGGATGTTTGGTTTCTGATGGTTAACCACGGGACCTGGTATTTCACAACATTAGGTCTCTGTGCAGCTTAACTGATCTTCATCCTTGTTGACCCTGGAATCAGTAAAAGATGGTCTTGACTTAACCATGGGACAGAGTCTATTTTACAGGATTGCTTTCTTTACTGAGGCTCTGGGGTAGGACAATGCCTCTCCTCTTTTATTCAAGTATAATTAGTTTCAAGTGTACAATACAATGATTCAACGATTCTGCATATTACTCAGTGCTCATCAATGCCTTCCCTGCTTTATTTATTTATTTTATAAAAGATTTTATTTATTTAATTGAGAGAGAGAGAGAGAGCACAAGCTGGGGGAATGGCAGAGGGAGAGGGAGAAGCAGGGTCCCTGCTCAGGGGCTTGGTCCCAGGACCCTGACTCCACCCCAGGACCCTGGGATCATCCCCTGAGCCAAAGGCAGACGTTTAACTGACTGAGCCACCCAGGGGCCCTGTCTACCCCGCTTTAAATGGTCAAGAGCAGTCATCTTAACCTCTCTGAATTGCAGGTTCTTGGGCATGTGGTGGAGGGAGGGAGAAGACACCAGCGTTTAAAAAACACAGGGGTATCCGCTCCATCCATCAGATCTTCACCCTATTTAAATGTGCGTTAGCTTTTCCATATGTAAATGGATATATAAGTGTGTGTGTGTGTGTGTGTGTGTGTGTGTGTGTGTGTGTAGGTGAGAGCATAGCACAGGCCACCAAACATCTTTCTCCTGGAACCATAGAGGATTTGACAATATTTGTGATTTCTCATTAAAATCTTAAATGAGAATGTAAGTGAGTCCAGGCAGGGAATCCATTGACTGGGACCCATGACTGCTTAGCATGTAATAACAAGAGGCAACATTTATTAGGCACTTACTTGATGCTTTCCCTCATATGAAATTCACAAGCCTCCTAAATTGATTTGCCTTATTATCATCCTTCCTGACAATTAGGTCATTCAGTCAGGATTGGCAGAGGAGGGGCTGGAATGCAGGTCAGGTTTGACATCAAAGCTCTGTATCCTCTACTCCATAGTGACTGAGCGGTTGAAATGATTCTTCCATTGGACACTTTTCTTTCTGGCAGAAATGTTTCTCTTAGGATGGGTCAGAGGCCCAATTTCAGGCTTGCGTATCTCCAAAGCCCAAGGTCTTTCCATCTCACAAGGCTGCCTACAAAGTGTAAGATCCATAACTGCCTCTTGGACAGTTCGAAAAATATGATTTTCTTGTCTCAAAGGTCCCTCTGGCCTGGAGGCTGCTGAATGAGGCCCTGTTTAGGAAATCCCAGTTCCCTTGAACTTTCCCCCTGCCGATCCATTATCATGTTTATTTTCTTAAAGACAAATGTTTATTAGGTACCAATTCTGTGTAAGGTTATTCTCCCAATGTAGGAATTGGTGAAGTAGGAATAATTATTCTCATATTATAGTTGAGGGAATGGAGATGAGGATGCTCTCCTTTCTGCTTATGGAAACTCAAAACACCAGAAGCCCAGTCACCAGGTGGGCGATTAGGAAGCACAGGAGGGTGACAGTGTTAGGAGGGGCCCTGTGGGTCATCAAACCAAACCAAAATATCAGCCTAGGGATGAAATGGCTCATCGGCATCACACAGAAGACAGGAGCACAGCGGGAACCAGACCGGGACTGATCTATGATGTCTATAAGGGCATTTTGATCTCAGCACTATTGACATTTGGGGCTGAATACTTCTTTGTCTTGGGGCACTGCCTTGTGCATGGTAAGATGTTTCTCAGCATCCCTGACTTCTACTCACTAAATGCCAGTAACATTCCTCTCCCCAGTTGTGGTCATCAAAAATATCTTCAGTCCTTACTACGTGTCTCCTGGGGGACAAATCCACCCCCAGTTGAGGGCCAGCCACTGAATAGCAAGAACCTGGAGCTCAGCTCTTCCCTTGCAGTTGGGGAGAGAAAGTGTTTTGGATGGTTTAAGGGGACAAAATCTTTCCTCCCAACCCAAGCTCTCAGTGCCTTGGGAGAGGTCTGCTGGGATCTCTGATCTCAGCCCAGGCAGAACAGCTCTCGGGGGTGCAGGGCGGGTTCAGGGGGAACACAGCATGAAAGCCAGGTCTGAGAGGTACATAACATTATCCCAATCTCCCAGATGAAGACATAGGTGAACCACCCATAGAAGCAAACACAGTTTCCCTTCCATGCATCATAAGGAGCCCCATACAACACTCAGGCTAACTGTCCCTCGGTTCGTGCTCTGGGGCCATGAGCGATAATGTCAGGGGCTCCTCTTGTGTATTCCTCATCCATTACAGAGTGTATGACTATGAAGTTATGTTCTGCAAAGTTTCATCTGGTCTCTGCCCTGCCTTTTGCTGTGGGCTCTGGAGAAATTGGCTTTCCCTTTGGGGACTGCTGTCCTCACGTTGATAAAACGAGGATGTCAGACTGTACCAGTGAGGAGCAGTCTCCCTGTCCCCGTCGACCTCCTCACATCCCCAGTCTTGAGACTTGAACCAGGCAATAAAGGGGTTTGTAGGTTGAATTAATTTTAATTGAAAATGAGAGTAGAGGTGCCTGGGAGGCTCAGTCAGCGAAGCGTCTGCCTTCGACTCAGGTCATGATCCCAGGGTCCTGGGATCGAGTCCTGCATCGGGCTCCCTGCTTGGCGGGGAGTCTGCTTCTCCCTCTCCCCGCTGCTCATGCTCTCTCTCTCTCTCTCTCTCTCTCTCTCTCAAATAAATAAATAATCTAAAAAAAAATGCGAGTAGCTTTATTGAGTCCTATGGAGGAATATGTATCTTCTTAAAACTCAGACTAACCTATTTCATTGACAGGAAAAACGTTAATAAAAATGACTTTTTTAAGCCCCTAAAATATTAATAACTGGGTCTTTTTGGGGGAGCAGCAACATGGAGGCAGGTTTCTAACCATTTATCTTAGAATTATACGTGAGTCATATATGGCCCAATGAGACAGGTCACAGGTTAAGCATTAGTGGGCGTGGTCTCAAAGGTCTCAGGTCTGATGTATTTACTGCTTTTGTGTGCAAGGATAGCGCCCCCTGGTGTCAACCCTTGAGCTCCACCAAAGCTGAAAGCTGTCTAGCTGCCTCTGCAGAAAAGGGTGGAGGGGGCTTTGGGACAAGACCAAAGTTGGTTCATTAAGAGGGTAACCAGAGAATCTCATTTTTCGAAACTTTCAGGAGGCGGCGATGGCTTTGCAATCAAAGAACTTGGGTTTTGGAGTCACACTTGGATTTCAAATCACTGCTTCAAGGCTGTATGCACTTGGGTAAGTTACTTCCGTCAGTCCCATTTTCTGTATCTGTGAAACTGAGATGATTAATCCCCACTCTCGGGGTTGTTTTAGGAATGAATAAGGGAAGTAGGGGTTAGAGGAGTGATTGAAGATGAATCTGGGAAGACAGAGGCTGATCATGAAGAGTTTAGGTACCATGGCGAAGAGTTTAGGTACCATGGCCAAGAGTTTGAACTTGACTCCAAGAGTGAGGGAGCCAGGGGAAGCCTACAGGCAGAAGTGACATGATAGCACTTGTGTGTTGGAAAGATAGCTGTTGGCAGTGAAGACTGACTTTGGTAGTGGTGACAGAGCTGGAATAGATGGGAGAGATGTTTTGGAAGGAGAGCCAATGGAATATGGTGGGTCTCGGGATGGGAGGGGAGAGGGTGCCATCAGAAATGGCAATGTGCATATGTGTAGCTGTTAAGCAGCTTTCCCGCAAGCCTTCTTACCTGATTCCACACAATAGTTTCATGAGCAAGATACTATAATCATTCTCATCTTCTACGTAGGGAAACTAATAGGGAGGTTAAGCCGAAGGCTATCCAGTTCCTAAGTGGCAAAATCAGAACACAGGCCATCAGTTCCCAAGTCAGCCTCTATCTCTTAGGTCACACTGCCTCTCAAGATCCCGTGTGCAGTCCCTGCAGAATGGGAGGCAGTCCGGGTCCAAGGTTAGATGTGTGTGGGCCCCCAGGTTGCACAATCTCCCCAGTTGCTAGGAGTCTCTGATAATTAGAGTACCCAGGTTGCTAGGAGACCTGGGTTGCTAAGAGTCTCAGTTTATTATAGGTCCTGGGTTGTTAGAAGCCCCAGGTTATTCAATTTTGCAGTTTATGAAAGGCTTCATGGTTCTCAAAGGCCCCAAATTATTAGAGTCATCAGTTATTCAGGGCCCCAGGCTCCTAGGGCTCTAGGCTCTTGAAGCCATCAGGTTGTCAGCCCACCCCCATTGCTGGGAATCTCAGGATTTGAGAGGCCTTGGGTTTGAAGAGGCTTTAAGCTTTTGAAGGTGTCAGCTTACTGGAAGCCTCGCTTTTCAACATCTCCAGCTTGTGAAGGGTCCCAAGTTGCTAAGGATGTGCACCCAGATTTTTCGGTCCCATGGTTTCCCAAAGTCATGGGCCAGGTGTGCTGGTGTCTTCCTCCCATTCAGCCTCTTTTGGGCTGGTCAGATAGTGTGACTGAAGCTTTAGGTTTTCCCAAGAGGTTTCATCCTGCGTGACCTCCTTCAGCCCCCACAGCTGCACGGACCTGACTTATTCAGCTCCGGGTTCTAACCACTTAGACACTGGTTGGAAGGTCTTTCGAGCAGAAACTTGGTGCAATTTCTAAATAAACCAGATGTCGAAGCCCAGTTGGGTTATGTTTATGTTCTAACATTTACCCTCTAGCTAGTTGCTTTTAAAAAATCTTAAAATAGACTTTATGAAAAATTCCAGAGTTGACTGCCCCTTATTTCCCATTATTTTATTAAATTAGTCAGAACAGTAAAACTAGCCTGTGCATTTTGCCTTTTTAAAAATCTTTTTATTAGCGAATAATTACAGACTCACAGAAAGTTGCAAAACGAGAGAGATCCCTTGTACCCTTCATTCCCTTTCCCCCGCTGGTTACAACTTCTATAACTATAGTATACTATCAAAATCAGGACATTAACCTTCCTACAATGTGCCCGCATGGTCCTCTGTCACTTTACAACGTGTGAATTTGTGTACCCACCACTCCAGTCAAGAGAGAGAGAGCTGGCCCCATCACAGAATCTCCCTTGTGTGGTCTCTTTATAGTGACATTCATCTTTCTTCCTCCCCAATCTGTGTGTTTTTAAATGTACTCCCTCATGCCTTCTGTGTGCCCCACCCATTAAGAGTTATGGAAATACAGAGATAAGTATAACCTACTCCTTGTTCACAAAGAGCTCGCAGACGGGGCTCCAGTCATGCCCACTGTAAATTATAGTGTAAGGCAGTAGTTCTATGATAGAGAGAAAAAGGTGCCGGGGCAAGAAAACGGATTGGAGGGGTCAGGAGGTGGTGTGTCGCATTAAGGCTCCCTGCAAAGGTTGCAATCTGGGCTGATTTTGAAGGTGAAATGGAGCTCTCTGGTGCTCGATGGGGAGAGATTTGGGGTAGAGAAGTTTGGGGAAGAGTTGGTGGTTCGGGACCGTGGAAGCCCCCAGGTGGTGTTTCCAGGGGGAGTGTGCAGGGAGCTGAGGCTGCAGACTTGGGGAGAGGTCAGATGGTCAAGGACCATCTGGTTGCTTCTCTGAGTCCCATGAGGTTTGCACATGTAGAGATCCCAGTTAGGAAATCCCAGCAGTCCCGGATCTCATAGGCTGAGTGGCAGGAACAGAGATAGAGACCCATTTCTGAAGCACAGCAGGATGGGGAGGGAGAGTGTGATGGGAATGAACAGACACTTTTTTGAAGATGAATGTTTTCCCTTTTTCTTTGGGCTCTCTTGGTTTCCCTGGGAGCAAATCCCTGGGATATAAGTCCAAGAAGATGAATGCTAGTAGAGTAATTCCCTGCTTATCCAGAGATCTTGTGACTTCAGCGAGGGGCCAACATAGCACAAACTTGGATGAGGAAAAAATCCTCTGACCAGTTAAAACAAGATCGAGCTTTTACTTTGCAATATCCTTCGGTCCTTTCATGCAGAGTTGTTTTTGACAATTCAAATGTACTTCTCAAAAGAATGGTTACTTGGTTTCCTCTTCCCAACATAATAATTAAGATCTACCTTTTTATGGAGTCTGCTTGGTGCCAGGTTCTGTGTAAGATGCTTTGCATGCATATACTGAGGGGCAGCAAGGCTAAGTGACCCGCCAAGGTCACAGAGCTGGTAAATTTTGTAATCTTAGAACGCGAGCCCAGGTCTGGCTGCCCTCAGCAAGCTGCCCTGTGCTGTAGAAGCCACAAATCATAGAAGGGGTGGAGAGAACGTCAGCCAGTAGTGGCACCAGGGTAAGGGAGGGAATGCCGTGGACTGAGGAACCTCACAACCGTTTAGTGGGTTTCTAGCAACTTCCCATGAGGAGGGGATCAATCAGGATTCTTTAGAAGAGCAGAACTAGTAGGAGGAGAACAGCCCATTTGTATCTGTACATTAACTAAGTTTGGTTGCAACAGTGGCCACACACACACACACACACACACACATCTTAGAAAATTAATAAGGCTCACGCAGTTATGGAGGCAGGCAAGTCCTAAGATCTGTGGGGTGAGTTGGTAAGCTGAAGAACCAAGAGAACCAGTGATGGAGCTCCAGTCCAAAGGCTGGCAGGAAGAGCTGATGTTTCAGTTTGATTCCACATGCAGGAAAAAAGTTGATGTCTGTGTTCGAACACAGGCAAGGGGACTTCCCTCTTATTCAGGGAGGATCAGCCCTTTTGTTCTAGTCAGGCCTTCCACTGATTGGACGAGGCCCACCCACATTAAGGAGGAAATCTGCTTTACTCAGTCTATCTGATTTAAATGCTAATCTCATCTAACTCACAGTATATCAAATACAGACAAAATATTGTATTATAATACTCAAACGTGCTAGGAGACTAGAACTCAATTATTCCAACCACTAGCAATAAATAATTAGGTATCACGGTAGAGGTGCTAATTATCGCCAGAATGGCAATCATTTTACAATACATAAATGTACAATATTAACTTGTTTTGCACCTTAAATTTATACGTTATATGTCTAACATATTTCAATGAAAAAAACGTTAATCTCATCCAGAAACACCCTCATGGAAACAGAAAATGTTTGACCGACTATCTGGGCACCCTGTGGCCTGGTCAAGCAGACACATAAGATTAACCATCATAAGAAGGAAGACAGAATAATAAAGGAGACACAAAACTAAATGAATACGCTGCTGTGAGACTAGTTAGTGTAGGCTTAGGGACTTCATGTGCCTCAGTCCTCTCAATAACCGTGTCTTGTAATGACAGCTCTGTCCTGCAATCAATGGTGGAAGTAACAGAGACATAACTTATTGACAAGGCGTGAATTCTGTTTTCGGTGCAGTGAGTTTGGTGCGGACGTGGTGAGCAGGTCTCTCTCTAGGGGCTCCAGGCTCTCCCTACCTGCAGCCAGAGGCGGACTGGTTTTTCCATGGTCCAAGCCGTCCCTGGCACACTCTTTGGGATCAGCGCTCCCCTTGATGGAGTCCCCTGGGCTACAGATCTTCCGAATCAACTGGGTCATTTTCATTCATTTCTTCATTTCTTTGCATAGCATTTGAAGAATCTTGTTCTGGACAAGGGGAATGAACATAGACACAGGGGACTCGTGAGGCAGCTCCCAGTCTACCAGGAGCAAAGGAAAAAGAAGGCACTGGTATCACGGGATGGGAGGCTGAGATGACGGATTAGCTTCAGATGCTGTGCAAGGATGTGGGGGACTCCGAACTCAGCCCAGGGAAGCTGGGGGAGGAAGGCCAGCTTCAGTGATGCTCTCAGGAGGGCTAGGAGCCAGCGAGGGAGTTGGACAGAAAGGGCATGTTTGACAGAGGGAATAACACAGTGAATAGCATATATGACATGGACACAAAGCATTGTCACCCATTGAGGGATCTATAAAAAGTTTGGTTAGAACGGTGGGTGGTTCTCAGCCCAGGTAGCACTTTGGGATCATCTGGAAGCACTGAAAAAAGATACTGATGCCTGAGTCCCATCCCCAGAAATTTTGATGTGATTAGCCCCGGGGTGGGGATTGGTATTTTCTCTAATGTACCACTGGGGCTGAGAAGCTGTGCTGGGGAATTTAAACCCGCTGGGAGCCAGGGGAGGGTCTCTGCTAGGATGAGGTCAAGAATCTGAGCTGCCTTTGGGGAAACAGGAAAGATGCATGCAGAGCTCAGCAGAGATATAAAGACCCATCGATCCCCAACTGGGACCTTATCTTGCCCTCATAACTGTTCCTTTTGAGCTGCTGTTTCTTATGTACCACTTAAAAGTGAAAGTCAAGTGGGAAATAACAAAACATACAATAAAATAAAATAAGCTGAAAGATTACTCAATAAAAAGACGCAATAAAATAGTAAAAGCAGGCCGATGTCGTAAAAACCCCAAAACTCAACCACACAGAATCACCACCAAGGGCCAGACAATAAAAACGATAGCTAAAATGTACTGAACTAAGTGGCAGGCATCTTCGTGCATTGAGAAAGCAAAGGAGGATTATTTCCATTTTACAGAGGAGCAAAACGAGGCTTGCGGGAGATTAAGGACTGTGGTTCCATAGGGCGGGGCGGGGTAAATAGCTGGTCAGCGGCAGAGCGAGATGTTGAACTTGGGTGTACCTAACTCAAGTCCAGGCCTCTGAAGGCTCAAGCCTGGCTGCCCAATGGAGTCATCTGGGGAGCTTTTAAGAAATACTGATGCCGAGGAGACATTTCTCCAAAGAGGACATGCAAATAGTCGACAGGTGTATGAAAAGAAGAATGCACAATGTCACTAGTCAGCAAAGAAATGCAAATCAAAACCACAAGGACCTATCACTTCATCTCTGTCAAGATGGTATTATCAAAAAACAAAAGACCTCAAGCGTTGGTGAGGATGTGGACATGTTGGAAACTTCGTGCGCTGTCGGTAGGAACGCAAAATGGGGCAGTCACTGTGGAAAACATTAAAAATAAAACTACCATCCGATTTAGACATCTCACTTCTGGGTATTTATCTGAAATAATTGCAGTCAGGATTGCAAAAAGATATTAGCACTCCCATGTTCCCTGCAGCATTATTCACAGTAGCTCAGATGTGGGAACAACCTACGTGTTTGTGGACAGATGAATGGTTACAGCAGATGTGGTACGTTCCCACAATGGCACACTATTCAGCCTTAAGAAAGAAGGAAATTCTATAACATGTGACAACATGGATGAACTTGGAGGCCCTTATGCTGAGTGAAATGAACTGGTCCCAGAAAGATAAAGACGCCTTGATTCTTCTTATATGAGGCAACTACAGTAGTCACGTTTGTAGACGCAGAGAGGAATGGTGGCCGCCAGGGGCTGGGAAGGGAGAAACAGGGAGTTATTAATCAATAGGCATAAAGTTTTCAGTTAAGCAAGATGAATACGTTCTAGAGATCTTCTGTACAATTTCGCGCCGATGGTCAACGGCGCTCTGCTCCGAACTTACAGACTTCTTGACGGTAAATTTCACGTTATGTGTTCATGCCACAATTAAAAAAAAGAAAAAAAGAAACCCTAAGGTGATCTGGGCCAACCCTGGATTCTAAACTGATTGGTCTGGGGTGGGGCCCAGGCAGAGAGGGCGAGCAAGTCGTTCTTAGCTGTCCTCTGTGCTTGGTAGTCATTGTTCCCATGTCTTGAGCCCCCCACAACCGAACACTGACTACACTCCCAGTATTGTTATTCCCGCTTGAGAGCTGAGGAAACTAAGAGGTTAAGTCACTTTTTCTCGGTCACCCAGCTGGTAGTCACTAGTGCCTGCATTCCTTCCCAGATCCATGTGACCCTGAGCCCATGCTCTAACTGCTATGGCACGTGACTGCCAAGCAGGGTTCCCTGTGACACACAGACATGGGCGTCATGTGTCCTTCCAGGTCACTGCTTTGTCCCTCAAGCTTTAGGGTCAACAGTGTCACCTTTGTCCCAGGCTTGTCCACACTGACCTGTCACCACGCAGATGCAGAAAGTGGGCCTTTTGTGGCTCGGCACTAAAGAAGAGCTTTTTTGCCAGTTGGAGGAGTTTGATGGTGAGGTGGGCTGCCTGAGGAGGCCGTGGGCCCCTGCCATCGTCATCGCTGGGCAACCACCTGAAGGATCTGTTGGGAGCAGAAGAGTCATCCTTCAACATATTGTGTGTGTGTGAGTGTGTGTGGAGGTGGCCAAGGAGGGCTTAGACACTCCTAATGTGTCCCCAGCCCCGAAACTGAAGGGCTCAGGAGATCAGTCAAAGCTCGGTGGGTGAAGATGGTTCTAGAAGATGAGCTCACAGAACTGGGGAGTTCCAGAAGGCCCTATGTCAGTCTGGAGCTGCCCTCCCCCATCATTCTCTGAAAGCTGGGTGCCTCGGGCCCTAGCAGCATCATGGGGGTGTCTTGAGCTGAAGCAGGGTGTTGGGTCCCTGCTGCTGTCGCCTGTCACTGCCGTGTCAGCTCTGGTGGGGACGACACCTGATCAGTGAGCCCCCTTCCCCTCTTCCTGCAGCTGTTGACCAGGGCCCTGGCTGGCCTGCTCAGAGAGGGGCATGGAAAAAGAAAGCGGGTGGTCAGAAATGGGCGAGGGGAGTCCTGGGCTGGGAGAGTGCCGAGTTGAGAGAGAGAGAGAGAGAGACCCTGCTGGCGGGGGTCTGGCCTCTGAATTACCAGCCCTCACTCCTTACACCCCTCGACCTGTCGTGACACGCTCAGGATGAAATTAATTTCAAGTCACTTTGCTACAAAAAGTCAAAAATAATCTCCGTAGAGCAGTGAACTTGATTTCCTCCTCTGGAAGTGGGGACTATTTCTCCTACACCCCTTGAGTTGTTGAGAGGATTAGATGAGATTAAATTAGAAAACATCCAGCAAAAGCCCAGCACAGTGTCTGCTGGGTGTGAAGAGCTTAGTGAGGTCCCCGCCTCCCATCGCCTTCCCACCCCCCACGGTGATGGGGAAGGTTTGTGTTCTTGGGGTCAGGACCTCAGGCTGCTTTAGGGTAAGCAGCACCCACTGAACTGCCATTCCGTACCCTCAACTCGGCTAAGCTCTGAGGATGTGAAGCTACACAGGATGGCCATTGTTCCTTGGAAGTTCTCTTCTGGTGGGAACAACTACCGTCTATGACAGCCCGTGGGACACAGGGACAGCAGAAGCACAGAGTGCTCGGGGCATGTTGGGGGAGCTGGCGGACTCACCTGTGATGTGACCCTGGAAGTAGGAGTAAGAGTTCGCCATGGAGAGGAAGGAGCGGGTTAGGACTCCAGACTGCGGGACCGCCATGAACAAACAATATGGCAGCACTGGAACTCCCGGTGTGAGGGAGGGAGAGGTCTGCACGCCTAGAAGCAGCGATGAAGGGAGCCATCCCAGGGGGCAGGAGGTCAGGTGTCAGGCTTTTCATTTAAAAAACTCATGGTGGTAGATGTGTCTAGAATAGTTCAAACAATGAGTCAGGACTGGATGCAAGGAGCCCATCAGTGTGCTGGGAGGGTGGTAGGAACAGAGGGAAAGACAGTGCTCTAGGGGGAAGGGCAGAATCAACAGCACTTGGGGATCGGCTGGCTGGGACGGGTGAAGGATGTACAGACAGAAGGAGCGAAGAAGGCCATCTGTATTTCTAGTTTGGATAAATGTGTTTAAACCAGAAACGTTAGGAGTTGTTTTTTTTTTTTTAAAGATTTTACTTATTTATTTGAGAGAGAGTGAGGGAGATCACAGAGGGAGAAGAGAGCTTCAGAGCTCTGGCGCTGAGCGGAGAGCCTGATGCGGGGCTCGATCCCAGGACCCTGGGATCATGACCTGAGTCCAAAGCAGATGCTTAACTGACTGAGCCACTCAGATGCCCCAGTTAGGAGTTTAAAACCAAGAATGTTTTAAATCTAGAAAGGAAAGGCTTAAGGAAGCTGATTTTAGTGGGAACATTAGTTCTGTTTTGGACATGATGTGGGATCTCCAAGTGGAGAAGTCCAGGAGGCAGCTGCAGATGAGGTCGGCTGCTCTGGGGAAGACAGACTTCAACGTCATCAGCCCGCAGGTGACAGTCAACTGTGGGGCCACCCAGAGGGTATTCTGGAGAGAGAGAGAGGAGGGCTCAGGGTAGAAATGCCCAGAAAGCATTCCAGCTTTTGAGACATAGGCAATTGAAGAAATAGCCCAAGAAGAAGCAGGGAACCCAGGAGACGGGGCGTCATGGAAGGCAAGAGAGTCAACAGGTGGATTGGGCAATGGGGCAAAAGGCTGCTGAGCACCCCCGAGGGTCAGGAACGCACAAGGCCCCCTGGACAGGGCAGAACGGCCTCAGGCACGTGGTGATGGTGGCCAAGCTAAGTTTCACTGGGCTGAACACAGGCGGGGAGGTGAGAAAGCAGTAATTTTTCCTGTAGAAGCTTTCAGGAGAAGAGAAGGAGACTGATCAGTATAGATGATGGTGAGGCCTGTGTACATCCATGTATCAGGAGAAGTAGGAGGAGGAGGTGCTGAGGACCCTGGGAGAGGAGCGATGGGCCAGGGAGCAAGGCTGAGAGGCGGGAAAGGGTGAAGTCTGGAGCTCGCAGTCATGACGGGCCTTGACGAGCGTTGAGGCCCCACATCCCCACACTAGAGGGGTGAAGACGAGAGGGACGAGAGTACTGGTGCCTCCGTGAGGCAGAAGGGGAGGTCTTCTGGGAGCTCGAGGGTGGGACAGGGCAGCAGGGAGTAATGAGCATCTCGAATACTCTTTGAGGGAAACGGGAGAGAGAAAGCTGGCCAAAGACAAGCCTTCATGCTGGTGTCAGAAGTATTTCATCATAGAAATAACAAGAATCTATTTTTAGTACAAAGAGCTAGGTTCTCTCTGGGCCTCTCTCCTCGCATTCATTCTTTCAACAATTTTCTGAGGCAGGGGTTACTCATTTCCTCATTGGAGAGCTGGAGACACTGAGGCCTGGGAAGCACCCAAAGTCAGAGACGTTGTGCAGAGTGGAGGTGGGCTTCCAACACAAGGCTCGCTGCAAAGCCACACCCTTAGCCCACGTTGTCGTCCTCCACGGCTTGAAGGTCCAGTGGGGCTGGAGGCCATGTGTTTTTAGGGACACCGTTCGTGGGTTGTGTGGCTGCTTTGTTTTTTGACTCTATGAAGGCAGATGGCAAGTGTGGTGGGCCAGGGTCATGGGAGACATGGGAAGGTGTGCAAGAGAGACGGGAATGGAAGGCAGCAGAGGGTGGCAGTGGTGAGATGCACGGATGGCCAGGCTGTGGGAGTGGTGGCTGAGACAGAGTGAAGGTGAAGGTCGTAACCAGGTGCAAAAGTCCTTCATGATACCGAGAGCTGGCCCACGGAGCCAGTGCGAGAGGCAAACCCAAGGACCGGCTCTAGGAGAGTGCTCCCTTGACAAAGGAGGGGGGCGGGGGGTGGGTAGGGACTGACTTACACTCTGACGACATTGCTGGGCCCTTGCCGTCCGGGAACATCTGCTCGCGGCCATACCTCGTGGGGCTTTGGAGTCAAATATTGGTCTTGTTCCCAACTTCGCTCCTTCCTAGTTGTGCAACATAGGGCTTCAGGTTTCGATGATGCCTGGCAAGTAGTACGGCGCTCCAAATATGCTCCTTTTCTTTCCCCTCCTCCTCTCTCGGCTGCTGGGGCAGGCATAAAGCAGGACGGAGGGGAGCCGGCCTCAGGGAACCCTCTCCTGGATCTCAGATCTCACGGGCATGGCTCATGCTTCCTCGGGGCTGCAAGGGAGCTGCTTTGCAGTGTCGGCGCCTTTCCCCCTTTACCCAGGTATGCTCAGAGCCCGTTTTTCTTCGTCTTCCAAGGGTAACCTTCTGTGAGTGGTGGACCAGGGCCGTTGAACTGCCTGCCATCTCAAAACCCAGCCGTGAGCCAGCGTGGCGGGGGCTGTGCTTCCGCCACCTGCATGGAAGCCAGGAGCTGGGCTCCCAGCAAGCAACTGTGCCCGCCGGGGAGCATGTTGCTGGCCTTTGCCTCTCTGCTCGGCTGCCTGCTCACCTCCAGCCAGGCCAAGGTCTACAGTCGCTGTGAGCTGGCCAGAGTGCTCCAGGATTTCGGCATGGAGGGATACCGGGGATCCACCCTGGCTGACTGTGAGAACCGCTCCCCCAGCCACAGCTGCCCTTCCCTGCTCCCCTCTCTCCGGGGCTGGGGTCTTGGATGCTTACTCAGCTTCAGCCCTCCTTTGTCCATCAGGGGTTCTAGGACCCAATGGGTGGGCAACATTCAGCACAAGTTAAATCCCTAATTGGCCACAGGCAGCCCCATCAGCCTGCTTCTACCCGCCCCTGCCCCTGCCGCTGAAGTCAACAGCCAAAGAAACAGAATAGCTTAGTTCCGTAATCGTAACGGCAGCCAAGAGGAGAGGATGTTCCCACGGAGGTTTAGGGTAAACTGAGCAAACCAGGAAGAGCAGAGTCTTCAAGCTGTTGGTATCTTCAGGCAGCTGTGAGGTCCAGCCACGTCTGGACTCATTTCTCTCTCGTTCTAGCCCCCTTGCCGGCTCTCACCTGTGTCTTCCTCATTTTGCCTCTAAAGATCTAGCTCTTGTCGGTTCGTCCCGCAAAGATCTCTTGGGCCCCACCGTGTGCCAAGTGGTGAGATAGTAGGAAGGAAGGAGGCCTGACGGACAGACTTGACTCTGGCTCTTTGGTGGCTGTGGTGACCCCAAATGAGTCCCTTGCCTCCCTGAGCCTTGCTGGAGTCATTGGGGAAGTAGGCGGGAGGACAGCCGCCCTGCCCACCTTGGAGCAGGAGCTGAGGCTCAAGGGAGCTCGTGTGTGACCCCCGCCCCTGCACGTGAGGGTCCTGGTCTGTGCTGGCTTCGGTCACCCGACCCTTGGGCCTGCGTCTCCACCCTACGCAGGGGTCTGTCTTGCTTACTTCACGAGTGGCTTCAACACAGCTGCTGTGGACCACGAAGCTGACGGGAGCACCAACAACGGCATCTTCCAGATCAACAGCCGGAAGTGGTGCAAAAACCTCAACCCAGAGGTCCCTAACCTGTGCCAGATGTACTGCTCCGGTAGGCTGGGCCCGAGCCTCTGCACCCAGCTGCGCTTGTTCCCCACTGGGGTCTGAGCCCCTCGCCTGTGTCTCTGAGTGCGGGTCCCCCCACGCCCCTCTCGGGCCTACCAAGGAGAGAGGGTTGGGCAAGAGATGAGAGTGGGTCCACCATGAATCTGATGGGATTGTTCTGAGCGCTGTAGGAGGGCAGGGAGGGGAGCGGGAGAGTGAGACCTGGGTTTCTAGAGGGATCAAGAGACAGGGTTGGGTTTAGGATGGAGAAGTGTGTGTGTGTGTGTGTGTGTGTGTGTGTGTGTGTGTAAGAGAGACAGACAGACAGACTTTGGATTTCCAGCTCTGTCCGCTGTTCCCTCATCATGTGTCTCTGCCTCCCACCCCAGACTTGTTGAATCCTAACCTTAAGGATATTGTTATCTGTGCCATGAAGATCGCGCAGCAGCCCCAGGGTCTGGCCAGCTGGTAGGTAACCGGGGCTAGAGCCCCCCCACCCCCGCGCCCAGGCTGTTGTGGCCAGGACTGGTGGACAGCAGCAGGGAACGAATCTTTCCTGAGTGTTCACGTTTTCTGGCCACTGTTCCGTGGGCTCACGGGCTGATCTGTACCCAACTCTCGGCCACAGGGGTTACTGTCCCTGATGTGGTTGCAGACAACAGAGTGTCAGGAAGGGTAAGCAATTCACTGGGGTTTCGGGAGCCAAGCCTGCTTCTTCCGTCATATGCCTCTGTTAGGGTGCCTGCCTACAGGTCCCCAGGACCTGGGTCTGATCAACCTTGTTTGTTTGTTTGCTTAACGGTGGCATCTTCATTGAAACTAACTTTTGTAGAAAAGCCCAAGATGTACAACGGATCAAAGAAGCGATTCAGGGCTTGTGGCATGGGAGGAGGTGGGGGGGCCGCTCTGGAGCCGCACCCCCTTAGCTTTCTCTTTTCCTGCCTCTTTCCCACAAGATGGCCTTCGGAGGAGTCTGTGGGGCTCTCACTGCTGAGTCTCCAACCTCCCTTTCCTCACATTTCCGAATGAGTGACCAGCAGGGGCAGGATGTGGGGAGGGTGAGATACTCCGGGTGGCAGATGTGACCGTCACAAGGCAGGTAAAGGAATTTGGGAGGCAGTGAGGATCAGCCCAGGAGCAGAGGGAAGCGGGAGGGGAAACGAGAGGCAGGGGCATGTAGGGAAGCCTTTACAGGAGTCCAGGTGGGAAATCCGGGGTCTGCACTAGGACAGGAGGGGGGTCGGCTAGGAGGGGCTGTACAGGAGGCATGGGGACAGGTGATATGTGGCAGTGAGGGTGAGGAGGAGGCAGAAGTGACTGTGAATCTAGAGAAGGTTGGACATGCACCTTGACCATGGCCACAGCTTTGGAGATGTGTTGGTCTGAGAACGGTTGATGCCCTAGGACCTGAGTCTGGAGTGAGGCAGGCTCAGCAGGACATAATGCATAGCTATAAGATCAGGAAGGGTGACTGCAGGCTTGGCAGCAGTCTAAGGGCTTGAGGTCATGGGGGTACTACCCCGGGATGGAGGAAACAGGTCCTTTTGGGTTACATCAAAGAGTAGCTCTCTTTTGTACACTGGGAGTAAATTCGTGGCAGGTATAACCCCTGAGAGATGGCTGAGGCTAATAATAGGCAGTGGCCCCAGAAAGTAGAAAGGGGAATAAACAGGACCCTTTCCACACAGTGGGAACTCGCCTGTGCCGGGCGGGCTCTGTGCTGGTACTGGGCTGCAGAGAGGCCGAGATCCGAGTCTCTGCCCTCGAGGCTCTCACAGTCTAATGGGAGAGGCAAACAAGCCCACTGACCACACCTCGTTGATGGATCTATAGAGGTCTTCTAGGGACACTCTTGGTCATTGGGCTCTTTCACACGGACGTCATGAAATCAGCAAAGTTTGGAATCCCTGAGAGCTTGGGGCCCCAGGACCCCAGGATCTTGCCTATCTTCCTCAAGACACTCGTGTGATGATGGAGCAAGGTAATGGTCCTGAAAGAGCCTCCAAACTATAGTTAACAACAATGGAAAGACCTGGATTGGTGGCCAAGGAGAACTGGGTGACTGCAGTTCTGTCATTTACTAGCTGTGGATCTTGGGTGAGGAATTTTGCATCTGAGTCTCAGTGTTTCATTTGGAATATAGGGAGTGCAGTATCTGCCTAATCCATATTACAGGGCTGCCGGGGGTGGAGCGGGGTGCAGACAAATGAGTGATGGATGGGACAGTGCTATGGAGACTGTAAAGGGCTGTACGCTTGTAAGGCAGCATGACTGTTAGCAGAAGGAGCACGGTGTGGGAAAAGAGCATTGGACTGGGGTTCTGGACCTTTGCCACTGACTTCTGGGTGAACTTGAACAAATTACACTGTATCTCCATTGGTAAAATAAGGAGGCTAGATAGATGACATTTTAAGGGCCATGCTTTTCCTTTTTTACTTCTTCTAGGGGGTTCTTTGCTCATGAATAGGGCTTACTAGTCCCTCTTTCCCTTGCTAGCCCCTTTCGTTACTGCGGTTTAGAGCCCATGCCTCCTTCCTGTTCTTCTCTGAGCAGGAACTGAAGGCTGCAGCTGATTTGGTCTCCCCTCTTCCCCATCCTCCATCCTCAGGGAGGCCTGGAGGCGTCACTGCCAGGGCAAGGACCTCAGCGACTGGGTGGATGGCTGTGACTTGTAGGACCCTCTGTGGATGGACCGGGCCACGCACAGCAGGCTGGGAGATGTGGTTTGGTTTCTGATCCAGGCTTGGGAAGACAAGCCGACCAATAAAGTATAGTCTAACATAAGTGTGGTTCTCAGCTATCACTGTGTTTCCAGGTGGTACCTCGGAGTTTCTTCGCCTCTCCACCTGGGCTGGGCTCCAGATTGGCTCCAAAAAGCCTACCACAGAAGGCTTGCCTCCATTTCTGGAGACCTGGTGGTGGGGTGGGGTGGGGGGCAGGGGGCTCAGTGCCTCCCTTGCCCACACCTGGTAGAGTTTCTTAGACCCTTTGCCTGGATCTAGGTTTGCCTGAAGTAGCAAAACAAACAAAAAACAAACATTGATAACCAAAACAGAATGCCTGAGTTAAATTTGAAATTTGGATAGACAACAAATAAATTTTACTATACATATGTCCCGAATATTGCATGGGGCACACTTATATTTAAAAATGATGTGTTGTTTGGGGAGCCTGGGTGGCTCAGTTGGTTAAGTGTCTGATTCTTTTTTTTTTTTTTTTAAGATTTATTTATTTATTTGAGGGGGAGTAGGGAAGGACAGAGGGAGAGGGAGAGAGAGAATCTCAAGCAGACTCCATGCTGAGCAGAGACTCGATCCCACAACCCCATGATCATGACCTGAGCTGAAATCAAGAGTCCGATGCTTAACTGACTGAGCCACCTAGGCACCCCCACGGATAAATTTAATTGAGCGAAGTTTTTCTCAGACACCCCCCCACCCCGCGCCATTAGACCCTGCCTCCCAAGAATGAACTGAGCTCACTCTATATCCTGCCCCTTCCTGCCCTCCCCCTCCCCCGAGTTCAGTTTTCCATCCCAGGTCTGCCTTATCCCTGAACAGTTACATGCTGCAAAATTATTTCTCAGAAACGAAATGAAATTCTCCGTCCCCTCCTTCTAACTGATCTCATCTAGGCATGAGAAAGGATCGAGCAAATAGACACCAATGTAAGAGAATTCTTATCAACTTAACTCAATTTCCAGTTGGGAGAATTTGGGGGCAGCATAAGACAGGAATGAAAAAGTGCAGGTGATATGGGAGGGAGATATTCTGAGCGAATGAAGCTGGCTAGCATGACCCTGAGATCATAACCTGAGCTGAAATCAAGAGTTGGACGCTCAATTGACTGAACCACCCAGGAGCTCCAAGAATCACATTCTTGATTTTGGCTCAGGCTTATGAGATCGAGCCCCACGCTGGGCTCTGCCCTTAGTGTGGAGCCTGCTTGGGATTCTCTATCTCCCTATCTCTCTGTCAACAACTCCCCACCCCATCGCCACTGCTTGTGTGTGCGTTCTCTCTCTCTCCTTTCCTCTCAAAAAACAAAACCAAAAACAATGATGTGTTGTGCACCTGAAACTCAAATTTAGCTAGGCATCCTATATATATATTTTTAGGCATCCTATATTTTATCTGGCACCCTTATCTGGGTCTGCCGTGGTGTACCCCAGGCTCGTTTGGGGGGGTTGGTCCTTGGGACATTTGTTTGCTGTGGCTCTGGTCACGGAGGGTGACCACAGTGGGGATTGCTAATACACTGGCTGAAGCGAAGGGGTAGTTCAAACTGAGTGGAGACCCCACCTTGGGCTGCAGTTAGACTCTTACTCTGCTCTCCAGTGCCCTCTAGTGCCAGGAAATTCAAGTGCCGGTGGCCCTCCCAGCCTGGTAAGGAATTTACCCCTGGTACTGCTGACCGTTGCTGGGAGGCTGGAGGATCAGATGGAGGGTGGGGATGGCTTTCAGGCAGCACACTACACTTCTCTGCCTTCCTCAATAGGTGGGGAGCTCAGAAGGAGGCAGCACTGTCTCCCATTAACCTCGAGACCTCAGGTCTCAGATCCCTTGGGAGGGACTGTGTGAAGGAGGAAGGTGGGCAGTCTCAGGATCACTGTGGATGTGGTAGCAAGAGAAGATGAGTGAGAGGCTGAGCCCTGAGTTGAGACTGTAGATTCTTCTGGAAAGGGCTCAGAGAACCCTGCAGTCCTCTGACTGAGGCATGGCTGGCGCTTCCCCGGGAGGAGAGATGACTGTGATGTCGACCACCCCTCCCCACCGAGCTGCCACCTCCAAATCCACTGGTCAGCAAACAGCAGAGGGGGGGCTAAGTGTCTGTGATTGGCAAGGAAGGCCAGTTTCCTTCCGCTGCTGGTCTGGTGTTGGGCCGCTCGCATTGCCAGGGCATAGCTGGCCTTGCCTTGTGTCCCACCTGGCTTTTGCTTCTGCCTCTCCATGGAGCTCTTGCCTCCACGTCAGGGTGATGCTAGAACATGAGGGCTGCTCATACACGTGGACGGTGGTGAAGGAGCGGCTCCTCGCTGGGAGCTGGGCGTCTGGGGGATCAATGACAAATGGATCCATGCTCGATAAGTCATAGGGAGATGCTGCTCTCTTTTTAATATGAAAGCAACACTGTGTGCCTACCATGTGTCATGCATCATTTAATCTAGACCCCGGAACAATTACTATAATGGAGCTCCCCTTGTTATCCCCATTCTACAGATAGGGAGACGGAGGCTCAGAAGAGATAAATTTGCACCCAGGTCAATGTGATTCCATGTGCTCTTAGGTCACTGTACTTTGCTTCCCCGGGAGAAGAGAGTCACAGTCACCTGCAATCTGTGCGCTCCCTCACCTGGCCCAAGACCCCCGGCCCATTATCTCTGGGTGATGCATACCCTCTATTTCCGCTTCATTTTAGGTTTCTGATGCCTACAACCAGCTGATGGCTCCACTGGGTCCCATTCACTCAGGAGTAGGTGGTCCTTGGAATCGAAGCAAGAGTTGTTAAAAGGACCTGGAGGCTGGCATAAGGGCCTCAGGGCCCCCCAAAATAGGGCTGGGTGGGGGCAGGTCTGGACAAGGGCTCCCAGAGACCTGGGCTGGGGGGTGGACCAGGAGCGGGTGGAGATGGAAGAGGAGAAGCCAGGGGAGAGCTGTCACCTGTTTCTGAGGCTTAAACGGTCTATAGATCCACCTGGAAGTCCCAGTTTCTAAGTGATGTTCTCAGACTGAGTAACCAGGCCACCTCCTCGTGTCTCGTTGCTTCCACGTCACACTCTCACCCCACCTTCCATGGCTCACTATGTCCTGCCTCTTTTACCTCTCTCATGTCTCTGGAAACTCTCCCTCCTGTCCATCCCAGATACCACTGCTTTAACTCAAGCCCCTGTCACTTCTTTCCTGGGGCAACGGCCTCGTGAGGGTGTCCCTCACCATCCTGCCTCCTCCCTTCCATGACCTTTCCACCTTGTCGCTCCCTTGCATCCTAGCCACGATGGCTTTCAGTTATAGTCCAAGTGCCTTGGCTTGGTGCACAAGATCTTTCCCAAGCCAGGCTCAGCTCTTCTCAACTGTTCAGAAGCTTTTACCCTGGTGGGTTTGTATCCCTGGATGCTTCCTACCTGTCGTCATCCCCTGCCATTCTTCCCCACGCAGGCACTCCAGCCAATCAACACGCTTGTTTTCACGGCACGGCTTTCACACCTGCCCTCAGGTCTTCCTGGAATGCCACTTCCTTAGATCCTTGAGTGGCTCTCTGTTTGTCTCCAGCCAGCCCGTTTCAATTTCACATCCTCAGATTACCTTCTCTGACCACCATAGCTGAAGGAAGCTCCTCTCCCCTCTCGCCACGATCTTACCACCATAGCATGAGTTACTTCCAGAGATTATTTCAGGCACCGGTGAATTACATACATCCCATTTTCCATCTCCTTATACTAGATGGTAAGCACCATGAGGGCAGGAAATGGGTGTGTTCCTTCTATTTCCAGCACTTGGAATAGTGGCTGGCACATAGTGGGTTCTCAGTGAATGAATGAGCCTGTTGAATGCATGACTGATGCATGAAAGAATGAATGGTGGGCAGTCAGCTAATGTTTGCAGAATGGGTGAATGAATGAGCCCTGATACCTTCTTTCAATAGAGCAGCGGTTCATGCAATGGTATTAAGAACCAGCTAAGTGTCAGGCCCTGGGCATCCCTCCGGATGGACTCATTGCCCCTCCTGAGCCCTCTTGGGGAGGGTTTCTACCTCTCAGGGGGACCAACCTGGCTGCTTTTCATCCAAGTCCCACTTCCTTTCTTCCCACATCCAAGTAAGTCCCCCTTCCTTCCTTCCCATGTCTTACAGAGGAAGTTCAGCATGATTTGGGAAGAGCAGGCACAATTTGTTTTTTTCCCTCTTATCCTGGCTGCCTGACCTTGGGAAAGTCAGTCCACCCTCTGAGCCTCAGTGGTCCTCAGGGACAAGGGGAGCTGCTAGAGACCACCTCACAGTATTGCGTCGATCACATCATACAGAGCAGTGAGGCACCGAGTACGGGGCCTGGCACAGCGTGGGGGCTTAAGAAATGCTGGCCCTTTGTCTGGTTTCCCTGAGCTCTGGGGATCCCCCCTGGGGAGGAATGGCGGGCACGTGTCCTGTGTCTTGGAGACTGGGGTGTACTTGGGATGCCTGCGCCGTGTCCTCAAAAAATTTTGCCAAGAAGGAGGAAGAGGAGCGGGGAGACTGTGGGAGGAAGAAGCAGAAGGAGAAGGGGGATGATTTGGACAGAATGGCAGAGATTTCTCCAGAAAGCAGGGAGAATGAACTGCATTATTGTCACGCTTTTTAGTCCAAGCCACCTCATTCTTGGCTAGTTTGACTCCAGGAGACCAGTGGGAAATGGGCTTGTCCGTATCTTTTGTTGCTGAGTGGGGTGAGCACTCCAGTGGATGATTAGCTACCTGGGTGCCGTCATTTCTCTACCTGCAGGCACAGGTGAGGCAGGCAGGGGACTCCCTTGGGCGGGTCCCTGTGCTCTGCCGGTAAGACTCATCCTTTTAGCTGGATACGGCTGGGTTTTTTTTTTTTTCCTACTCCAGGCATTGGCCTGAAGCTTCTGGAATGGGGGGGCGGGGCTAGCCTGGTCAGATGGGGTCCAGCGTTTAGTGGACATCTTCTCTGGGGTGGCGGATGTGCCCCCACTTCCTGCCTATGGCCAACATCACAAACTGAGCACAAGCCTCTCTTCCACCACGTGCCCAGGATCCTTCCTGATGCTTCGGTGGCAGCCACTGTCGGAGCTGGCAGGTAGCATGGTGCTTCCTCCGTCCTACCACGTGTCAGGCACCACACTGGCACTCTCCATAGTTAATCTCACTACCCCCACAGCACGCCTGGGAGGTAGGTCACCCCCGTCTTTAGGAGGAAACTGAGTTCCAGAGAAGGTCTAGAGCTTGCCCGAGGTAATGCAGTTGGAGGAGCTGGGATTCCGACGGAGCCATTGGATTCCAAAGGCCGTGCTCTGCCCTCGGTGTGTCCCACTCTTCATAGCTGAACTAGTCTGTGGACTCTAGCTGGCTGGACCCCGGAGTGGGGGTGGGAAGGCACAGCGGAGGGAGGGCGGCAGAGAGACAGCCCTCTCCCATGAAGCAGGGATCTGTCCTTCCCCAGACCTTCCAAGTTCGCCGCCACCTCTAAGCCTTGGCTCTGGTATTTGCTGCCAGGCAATTCCCACCCATCTCTCAAGGCTTTGGCCAAAACCTGCCCGGCCTCAGCCTGGCCGACAGACCCCGCGTCCTCTGCCTTGTGCACATTCACTGTTCTTGCATGTACATCTGTTGCCCGCCTCTGCCTACCTGGGCTCTGAGCCCCCCGAGATTGTGCCTTCCTCAGTGCCTGGCACGTGGTGGGCATGCAGAAAATGCCCACGGGGTGAGGGACTCTGGGCAGAGACCCTTCCTGGTGCTGGGATATCTCCTTCCAGCTGTTCTTTGACCTCTTCGCTCTAAGGCTGGTTCAGCTGGGTATGCTTTGGTGCCCACCAATCACTTTGTCTTGGGCCTCTTTTATAATTCCTTTGGAAAGGAAACCACGAAGGCTGAATGCCACGAAAGACAAATGGCCCATGATGGTGAGAAGTGGGCCATGTGAACCACTTCCTCCAGAGGCATGGCGTGGACAGCAGCTTCAAGGGGACAAGGCAGCTAAATTCCCCATCCCAAAGCATCACTCACATCCATTTTCAAGGGCTGTTTTGGTGGTGGTGGTGGTTTGTGTTTTAAAGAAGAAGCACTATTACCCTCCTACTCAGAAATGAATGAGATGTCAACAGTGGTGTGTGTCTGGGGCTCAACAGCAGCCGGGAACCACAAGGCGTGCATTTCCTGCACATACACAGTCGGGCTGGTGGCCACGTTCCAAGAACCAGGCCACGGGGAGGTTTGCCAAGCAATGCCGCTGTTGCTTTCTATGTATGCAGGTCTCCTCAGCCCTCGAAATCATCGCATGCATAAAATGATTTTTATGAAATCACATCTCAAGGTTCTCTGTTCATATTCATTTTCTGCTCGCTCATTCATTTCACCATCTGTGGGAGCTCATTAGCACACAAGCTGCAGCAGGTGCCGAAGGTTTAAAAAAATTATGGGAGGAAAAACTTGAAATTGATCAAATTCTATCTAGCTTTCCTTTTTCCCTCCTGTAAATTGAAAAATGACAGCCATTATGTCATTTTCGGAGAAGAAATGTTAGTTGCTCTTTGTGGTGCTGTGGCCCTTTTGTGGAGGAGAGGTTGGCACTTTCTGGACCAGGGAGCCTTTGCCTTGCCTCAGGGCATCCCTGGAGGATCACAGATGGGCTCTGGGGGGTCCATAACCCTCCTGAAATAAAATGCAAAATTGCATGTACATCTCCGTGACTGTGTGCACTTTTTTTTTCTGGGGAGAGAGCTCATAGCTTTCACCTTATTTTGAATCCAAACGAGATAAAGAATCAGTGTTTGCAGGAAGAAAAAAGAAAAGAAGAAAAGAGAGAAGGTATTTACCCTAGCTCATTTAATCCTCATAATTACCCCCCAAAACCCGGCATCATTAAATACTTGCTGGGATACCTGACCCCCATTCTCGGCTTACACTCATAGACTGTTAGAGTTGGTGCATACCAAAGGGTTAATTGTTTGTTTTCCACCCCCTCTTCTTCTAAAGAGGGGGAAACTGAGGCCCGGTGTTATATGGTCAGTTTATGGCAGAAATGGGTTGGAAAGCCAATCCTTTAGACTCTCTGTCCAAAGCCTTTGCCACAGTTGCTTTGCTCTTGCAAAGTCAGCGCAGATTTCCACAAATGTTAAATTGAATTAGTAAGAGACTTTCTCCTCCCATCTGTTCTCAGGCTGGGTTGGTTCCCATTGACCTGTTTCTTGGTCCCCAGGGACTATCTGGCCCCATACGCACCCAACCTATTAGCCCTCAGAAGATTCAAATGCATGCACAAAATAATTCCATGTGCCAGGAGTCTCAGAGGAGTGGGGAAAAAGCCATTTGCTAAATAAACCAACCCTTGGCTGGGAAGTATCTTCACAGACACTTGGAGAGCACGGGAAGGAGCTGAAGAGCTTCAGCCGCGACCCACCCCTCGTCCTTTGCACCTTCCTGTCTCTAAGTGGTCGTTTTGGACATTTTCCCCTTTCCCTTCTTTGCTCTGGTTCTCTGGACCTACATGGTGGCATCCCTTCTCTAGCACTCCCCACGCCGCAGGCTTGGCCTGTGCTGCTCTCTCCTTCCCTGGACTTGGGTTCATCTTTGTAGTCGTCTGTTTACTCGTCAGTATCCCTGCTCAGCTAATAAATTCCTTGGGGGCGCATGCCCATTGCATAATGGACAGCCAATCAATGGCAGTTGAAATAAATAGCGATCCTGCGTTCTTCCTGGGTTTCCCCTTCTCCGCTATGGCTATGCCGGGAAGCTTGTTATGCGGTGTCGGGTTGCCCTTGGCTGTGAGTGGGTCAGGACTGGAGCTTCCGTGGCCTCCGGGAGCCGTCTCCCCTATTTTATAATGGGCAGCTCCCTCACTGGTATTTTCTGGAGGCCCTCACCTCTGCTCCGAGGTTAATTTGCAAAATCATATTAAAATCTTGGCGTTTGTGGAGGAAGAGGTCTCAGAGCTTCCCCTGAGCAAACAACGGTAACCTCCCAGATCACAGCCCTGGGCGGCGTCTGCCCCTGAACTTCCTCCCTCCCAGCTCACCCAGAACCTCTCTCCAGAGACCCTCTGTGAACCTTCCTGGCCAGGCGTGTTTGTGATAAAGACTCTTAACAAAAATAGCTTCAAGCTGGAGAGAGGAAAATAACATCACTCCGGGTTCTCTCTGCCAAAACCAACAAAGCCACATCGTGCAAACAGCCCGCCCAGTCCTTGGCGCGGCTGCTCACGGAAATGTTTCTTCCTTTCCCTGCCCCTAACTGCGGCAAGCCCCGCTGATTCTGTTTCTGAGGTTATGTGCCGTTATTTGACTGATTGATTGATTGATTGATTGATCTGGTTCTTTGAGATGACTGATAATTTGACCTGTGGTTTGGACCTGTGACTGCTCCACACTCCTCGTCTTCCTGTCATCTTTGGTGGGGGTCCCTCTCGAAAACGTGACACATCCCCAAGTCTCCTCTGTCTACCAGACATCTCCAGGTCTTCACTAAGGAAATGATTACACACATGGCTACTTGTTTGAAATGAGAAGATAAAACACTCCAGCACTCCCAAGCATTCAGGCATACAATTTTGTCTTTGGTTAACAATTGGTTAGAGTGGTCCGGCGCTGGCTATTAATGGGCTCTCTTGAATTTCCTATCTTTTCCCCTTGAACAAGTTAAGTCTGTAGACCTGCTCCAAGACGAACAAAACCAGAATCTCCAAATCGGAAGGGGCATGCGCATACGTGAGCCCCCAAGCAATCCGAACCCTTTAGAATAGTCTGTGCTCCATCACAAATTGATCTGAAGTTTCTTTCTTTCTTTTTTTTTTTTGAAGAGGAAGCCTGAAATCCAATGAAGCAGTTCACATTGTAACTTAAGCTATAGATTTTTAAAACATTTATGAAACTATTAAACCGGAACAAGGCAGAAGCCTCGAATAGATTCCCCACTCACTGAATAGATGTTCCATTTGTTCCCGTTCCCGATGGGAGCGGTCTGAGGACACTCACTGTTCCTCTGCGTCTGACAGTCTAGGCACCGGAAGGACGTTTTCCAGCCTGATGCAGTGAGGCCTGCGTTTGTCTAAGGAGAGGGACTTCCGTGCCCTGGGAAAGTCTGGAAAAAAACGATCATTTTCAGTGCTTCTTGTTTTGTGCATTTTGGTGGGTCTGGAGATGGAATTAGGAGCCTGGGAGTTTGGGAGTGTAGCTTTGTCAAGGCCATTAACTCACTGTGTGATGCTAGGCAAGCCCCTCCCCTCCTCTATTGGGTCTGCTCATATGAAAATGAGGGCAGTAGGCTATACGGTCCAAAGGGCCTTTGGTAGGTAGTCTAATGCCTCTCAAAGATGGCCACGTCCTAATCCTTGGAACCTGTGAATACATTACCCTATGTGGCAAAAGAGACTTTGACATTTGTGATTTAGTGACCTCGAGACAGAGACATTACCATGGGTTATCAGGAGGGCCCGGTCTAACCATAGGAGTCCCTCAAAAGTGGAGGAGAGAGGCAGGAGAGGGTCTGGGATAGAGGGAGAGGTGACCCAGGAAGTCACGGCTGTGTGACGTAAGGACTCCACCCATCATTGCTGGGTTGGCCGACGGAAGAAGAGGCCGCCAGCCACGGAATATGGGTGGCCTCTAGGAGTTGGAAAAGGCGAGGAAACGGTTTCTCTTCTAGAGCCTCCAGAAGGAACACAGCCCCGCAGACACAGATTTTAGCCTGGGGACATCCGTGCCACCTTTGTGACCTCCAGAACTCGAAGGCAGTACAGTTGCGTTTTAAGCCACTACATCTGTTGTAATTTGTTACAGCCGCGGTAGAAGGACGAAACCAGGGCGCCTTCCAGCAGCCTTGCACTCGGTTCCTAAGGATTAAAGCCCGGCTTTGCCGACAGCCTTGGGCAAGCCTGGCTGAGGGGGTGCTTGGGAGGAGGTATCTCAGGGATGCCGTGTCCCAGCCGCCCCCTGACCACCGCGTGTGTCTGGGCATGGCTGCTTTGATGTGTCCCCCTGAGCAGGGACAGCAGCGCTGTCATGAGCCTCGAGTCTGTAGGGGCCTCCCGAGATCGTGTGTGAAGACACAGATATGCTATTAATTTCATCCTCAAATTGAGGGAACTGAGTCCAGAGAGGAGCAGGTGGCCATTGTCACACAGCCACTGCGGGAAGGCGCCGGGGACAGCATTCCTAACTCCTGGCGCCAGGCTCTTTCAGCTGGTCGCTGGGGAAATACCAGTCTCCTTGTGTGAACGGATGGGGGGGGGCGGGGGACTGAGGGGGTTTGAGATCAGGAGAGAGAGATCGGAAGGCAGAGCCGGGTCCGGAGCCCTGAACTCCTGGTCCAGCCAGTGCTTTCCGTGCACCTGTGCGTGAAGAGGAAGGCACATGCTACATGAGGCATTTCTTCGTGGCGCTGGGGGCAGCCCCTGAATGGGGGAAGCGGGGAATCAGCATGAAGCCACGAGGACAAGGATTCCGCCCAAGAGGGAAGCCCCCTTTGGCGGGAGGGGCTTGAAAGGGCACCCCTCTCCCCAGGAGGCACCTCCCTCCTCCCTTTTCACTTGGCCATCCTCTCAGCCGTCGTGGGGAGCCAAGCAGAAAGCCAGTGTGACCTCTGATGGGGGTGAGGAGGTAGGGTGCAGAGAGAAGTTCTGGAAAGGCTGCCGTGTGGGACAGCCCGATTTCACTGACAGCGTCAGAGGAGTCGGAAGGGAGGATGGAGGACCAGAGGGGTGAGAAGGCTTCCTTCACGGTTTTTAGGTTTGGGTAGCGTTCTCTGCCTACCCCTCTTCAAGCCTCACGCCTATGGTTGGCGATAGTGTCGTTCAGACCACCAGCTGTGACCTGTTAATGGTGACGAAATCACTTACAAGGTTGCAATCAATAGTTAGAGACTTAGAACAGACTAGAAGTGCATGCCCTCTAGACACTTTGTAACGGTAGGCGCCCCTGCAGGAAACTTGACATGTATGTAATCTGTGGGCTCTGACCTGGCCAGCTGGGCCCTTTCGAAAGGCTTCGGGGGCAGGGGGCGAGAGACCTGAATATGGGGGACAAGGCAGCACCGACTGAGCCGTTTCCACAAGACCAGCTTTTAATATGACCGTGACTGGAAGCACGAATAAATAAACGCTAGAGAAAATGGAAGAACCAAATCAAACCAAACCTCAGAACATCGAAACCCAAATTCGGAAAGCAAAAACCAAACAAAACAGAGCTTCGACAGACAAACAAAACAAGCCCCCGGGAGAAGAAACAGAATCGGACTGTACAAGCTAGGTCACGGGGACAGCAGAATGACGTGGGTCCCGTGGATGAGTGCTGGAGTCGCGCAGGCCCTCCTGCCTCCACCAGGCGCTGGGATGGGGGTGGGGGTTGGGGGGGGCCGGTCAGCCCAGGGGGCCGGGTCGGGGGAGGGCAGGGGTTTGAGGGCAGGTTCAGAACCTTCACAAAGTACACAAGGACCAGACGCTGTTGAGAGTTCTGCGCTTTCCCTCTCGACTGTGCAGCTGCGATCCCAGTGTGGCCACGGGGTGGTGACTTCGGGGCTGGAACCTGGGCCCGCCGGGCGACCGCAGAGTGGCCGCCGGGAAGCGCGCGGAGGAGAGTCAGGTACAGAGACGTGGAGGTGGCGCCGTGAGCGGTCTCAGCATGCAGGTGCTTTGTACATCTGGCAGTGAGATGTGATGGCAGGTGGGTTCCCGGACAGTTCCGGAGCGTGACTCATTTCTCCTAAGAGGGACGCACGGCGGGGCCCGAGGACGCATCATGTCAGACGTGGCCGCAGCGAGGTTTTGGCAGAGAGTTTGCTATGTGTGCATAGGGGGCTCTTGCTTCTTTCTGTCATCAGGGGCCACCCCACCTGTGCCTGCTGTCCCCTGTCCTGGGTCTTGGGCCTCCAGGTCTGTTTGGGGGGGTGCCGAGTGGTCCGAGGGCTGTCAGCAGGCAATCTCCTCCAAGGTCCCCAGGGCCGTCTGCAGGGGCACATTCACAGTGTGGCTGATGGTTTCAGAGTGGTTTGGCATCGTGTCGCAAGTGCTCTGGAGGGAAGGGGACAGCGGGAGTTGATACTCATTCTGCAAAATGGTGTCACGATGCCACTGGCAGCCCAGCCGAGGCCCTGGGAGCTGTGGCCCCCCGCTGGCGGGCTCTCCCGGGGCTCGTCCCGCTGCTCCTGCCCCAGGCATCTCAGGGGCTGCTGTGCTGTTGTGGGGCACGAGATGGCGGGGGGGGGGGGCTCGCTGCCTTCAGAATCCTCATCATTGCCCACCTAGGTGCCCCAAGGTGGGGAGAGGGCTCCCTGGTGATGGGGCTCAGCAGCGGGTTTGAGCTTCTCTTCTAGATGTGCCCCTAAGGCACAGCCCAAAGCTACATCTGAGTGCTCTCTAGCTTTGAGGCAGGAGGAAACCTCGGGGGTTCCCCTTGAGGCCTTCCTGGGGTGGAGGAGATGAAGCCTCTGGGGCTCTAGGCTTGGGGCAGGGGATACCCCTGGCTGAGGCCAAGTAGGAAGTGGGGAGGCCCCCAAAAGCCAGAACTGGAGTAGTCACAGCTTCCCAGTGGACCTTCAGGGTCGGGCTGGCCCCCGAGGAAAGCAATCTCAGGTCCCTGAGCAGGGAGAGGCTGGAAGGGCCTTGAGTCTTCCCAGTGACTCCCAGGCTGCAGAGGGCTGGAGGCTGGGAGGGATGGGAGCAGACACTGCCTAAGACGCCGTGCCAAGGATATGGGGGAGACTTGGTGAGGATGGGGCTGGGGGAGGGAGAGGCGGTGGAGGGGAGGCTGTGACTCTGAGTCATTCTGAGGGCAGAGGGAAGGTGGGAACCTCCACTGGCCCAGCACTTCCTACAAACGAGGCACTGCTGCCGGCTTTAGAGGCAAGGGCCGCTCAATCCCAATGACAACTCCTGAGGTCCCTGTGGGTCTGCAGACGCTCAGGCACACAGCTGGGAAGCAGAGACCCGAGTCCAGAGCCTGGACCCCTTTCTCCTGCCCTCCCCTCCACAGACGCTGTCTTCGATTCACCAGAGCTGCAGGGGCCCCGAGGGAACCAAGGCAGAGATTTTCAGCCTGAGAGGCGGCTAGAGAACTAGTGTCTGGAACAGAAATGGGGGCCTGCCTGGGGGAAGCGGCTGGCCTCAGTTGGGATTTGCTGACTTTGGGCTGGAGGGGAGGGCGGGGAGGGCGGCCGCCTAGTGGGTGTCCCAGGCTCGAGCTGGGAGCAGACTGAGTTTGGGAAGGAGAGCGGACAGCCCTGAGAGGTGCTGCCTCTGTGGCTGCTCCAGGGAAGACAGCCAGAGTGGGCCGGCGGTCAGGGAGCTCTGCGCCCGGCTCTGCCGCGCACCAGCCGGGGGACCTGGGGCTTCTGGGCCTCAAGGGCGTCAAATACACAGCTCCCGATGTGTCCCTGGCACCCGGTAGTTGGCAGTTATGATGGGAATCACGGCTGCTCCCCACCTCACGGGGCCCTAAGCTCCCTGTCCCCTTCAAATGGAGTCGAGCGCCGGTGACGTCCTTACTTGTGTTTTGCTACCCCGAGCAATAAGGGCGCAGAGCCTCCCTGCGTCTCCCAAGGCACGAAATGAGAGCAGTAGGCCTCCGGGCCCGGGAC
This sequence comes from Potos flavus, assembly GCA_028534135.1. Taxonomy (NCBI): domain Eukaryota; kingdom Metazoa; phylum Chordata; class Mammalia; order Carnivora; family Procyonidae; genus Potos; species Potos flavus. Next base: position 34,412,650 of record CM052891.1, on the reverse strand, counting down.
AAGCCCGACTGGGCCAGGCAGGACCTCCCCTTGCAAGCATCTCCTGGGATCGCTGCATCCAGTGCTCGCCACGGGGCCCCGGGGCTCAGTGGGGGTGTCCTCTGACGAGCCAAGTTAAGGTGTGTAGTAAGGTGTGTCCCTCCTGCCGCCTTGGCCCTGACCTCTGGTCTCATAAGGCCCGCAGAGGCAGGGGGACCGAGCAACCGACAGCGCGGGTGCTGCCCTTACCACGTTCTCATCGTGGCTCCCTTCGTCCTCTTCTTTGCCAAGCAAGTCTAAGAGCTTCTCTTTGATCAGCTGCAAGAGAATCGGGACGGGGTTGGTCAGGCTGGGAGATGGGGACAGAAGGCAGAGGGACCTCCCTCGGCTCAGTGAGGTTTTGGTGCAGGAGCCAGAGCCTGGAGGAGGTCACGGGAGGGCCCCATCTGGCATCGGGACTGTCTTCTCTTGGGGACGGGGGATGAGGCCTGACAGTCCCACTTGTTCATAGGATCAGGGCACCCATGAGTCCATAACATTTGATTCTTAGTGACAAAGGGTAGGCATTCCACGTGTTTCCTGGTATGATGTAATTTCCAGCACTTTATACACCAAAAACTTTTATTTCATAAAAATTAATAAACATGCAGAGTAAGATCTGGCCTTGGGGCCTGATTTGGGTTTGGGGAATAAGGTCACCATGCTGGGAGGTGGAGTGTGGCACTCCTGAGGACCCTGGTCTCAGACGTCCTCCAGTTCCCCACAAGGGTTCCCACTGGCCTTGGCCAAGGACAGCCCTCTGCAGGGTGGTCCTGGGGATGCTGAAGAATCGTGCCTTGCTCTTCTTGCTCAGGCTTGATGGACACCGCCAGGAAATGGCCCTTCTCTAAACGTGCCAGCACCCAGACCCGCACTACTCAGGTGACGGGCCAGTTGGAGGGCAGATGTGTGTGTGTGTGTGTGTGTGTGTGTGTGTGTGTTGTGTGACTGTAGCGTGTATGTGCGAGTGGTACGTGTATAGTGCGCTGTGTGTTTGTGGGTGATAATGTGAGTGTGGCAGAAGTGTGTGTGTATAGGGGGGTATGTGTGTGCGTGTGCTGTGAGTGTGTGGGTGCAGACACACACATGTGTGAAGCTACCACAGCTGGCCTTGTGTGGGAGGGGCTCACAGCTCAGGTTTGGCTCTTCTCCTTCTCAACCCTTCCCCTCCCTCCCTTTGAGTGTGGATAGCCCACAGTTCTTCCAGCTCCCTGAGGACGGGAGCCAGCTTCCGTCCCTCTTGGACCCACCCCTCCTCCCTGCCCAGGACTTGGTGATAGACAATCTCCATGGACAGGGAGGAGAAAGCAGGCTGTGGGTGGAAAGAGGCCATCCTCTCCCCCACGCTTTGGTTCTGAACATTGGGGCGGGACGAGGGTCCCAGCATATTTGGTCACTTCTCCACGAGCAACCCCAATCTTACCTCATAAATATAATCAAAGAGCTCTAGTATTGTAAGGATACTAGCACCAATAAACAATCCCATCTGACCACCAATATCACCTGGAGAGAGAGAAAAGATCAAAGATTTTGGCTTTAGTCACAGTGCTTCTAGGAAGGGGTGAGACGAACTCAGAAACCAGATCTTTGGAACGGTTCCCCTTCCCTGGGGACCCTGGGCCTGGGAGAGATCAGGCCTTGGACTAACTCCCTCTCTCACCGCACAGCACCCAGCGGTGATGGGAATGAACTCGAGGGCTTACTAGAGGGCCTGGAATAGACCTCATAGGCTAGCAGAATTATTCAGTTACCTTCAGAACCACATGGAGTGGGCCCTTCTTTGGCTCTGGGCTGGGAATAGACACAAGAAGTGTGTGGTTCTTGCCTGGGGCAAGGGCAGTCTAGCCCGAGACTCATGGGTTGGGTGTCCCGGTTGGGGGTCTTGGTAACAACAGCCCAAGAGACCCCTCCGTCCCCCACCCAATCATGACAAGGCCTCCAGGTCCAACTTAGGGCACCTCTCGCCCTTGGGATAAGATCATAGGAAGCATCCCCTCTCTCCCCCACCTCAAGGTAAATGTTCAATTTGGTCTTTTTCTAGAGTAGGAGTTCTGGCTGTGGGCTGCCAGGTCTTCTCCCTCCTGAGAGACCTTTACTCAGTGTAGATGTCTGGCCCCGGGTCTACAAAATCAGAATCTCTGGGACCGGGAGGATTTTTAAGTTCCCAGGGGTATCTTGCCCATCAGAGCTTGAGAACAACTCCCCTGCGGGAGCCGCGGATGGTTGGAGACCCTTTGAAACCGAATGCAGGATATTACCTGTGTGTACTTGGGTGTCGGTAGTGGGAGAGCCCCTATCTGAGGAGCTGTTCTCAGATTCGCCGAGGGGTTCTGGTCCCCCCAAAGCCCAGCTGCTTTGCTCCGGAGGCAGTGTGGTAGAGCAGAGGGCTCGGAGGCTCTGAGTTTGGAGAGCAGCCACCGGCGTGCTGTGTGGCTTTGGAAACCCTGAGCCTCTCGGTAGCTTTGCCTTCAAAGGGCATTTGGTAGGGACGGGGGAGGAGACCACTGTGAGGTCCTTGCAGCTGGAACCTCTAGGACTCTTAGCTGCGGGGCTGAGCAGGGAGAGCGCTGGGAAAAGGGGGGTCCGCCAGGGTGGGTGCCCAGTCTTACCAGAGACCCCAGGCTGACCTCTTGGTCTGAGAACGTTCTGTTGGTTCCATCTGCCCTCTCCATCCCTGATTGTGGCTGAGGGCAGGCCGACAACCTCAGTCCCACGTGAGCAGGTGGGGGGGTGCTCCTCCCGGTGGGGGCTTGGAGCTGGGCTCCCAATGGTTCCCCTCCCTCCTCTCCCCCTGCTCTCTGTCTCATGCCCTGGGGCATGTGCGTCCTTACCCATGTACCTGTCGGGTGTGAGGTGTGTGTTTGCACGAGCGTGCAGCATGACCGAGCGTGGGGTATTCGTCAGGGCACTCTGTGTGAGCACGTCTGGCTGTCCACGGCTTTAGGCAGGTGGCTCTTTAGGTCTAGGGTAGGGACACTGAGAGGGTCCCGGTGTGTGTCAAGTGCGGCGTTGTGGAGGTGGGCATTGCGCGTCTGAGTGTGCAGAAGCAGCGGGAGCATGTCTGCGTGTATGGGCAGGTGTATGTGATTGAGTCTGCTGTCACGTAGTGCGTCTGCGCAGACATGTCTCTGCCGCGTGTGGCCCGTGTGTGTGTGTGTGTGTGTGTGTGAGCTTCGGGGTGGGGTGTGCTCTGTGTGGCCTGAGGGCATGTGCGGGGTGCCCTGGCGGGAGGGTGGGCTGCACGGTGGTGAGGGAAGGGCCTGACGGCTGAGGGTCTGTGAGCGGCACGCTCCCATCCCGGGCGGTGCAGATGGCGGCGTGATCGTCCCAGCAGGCTATTCTGGGTGGGAACCAGATGCTGGGAACACGCTCGTCCTCGTAGCCGATGCAGAGAGGAGCGATCCTTTCTGACAGATCCAGAGCCCAGACCCTCCTCAGTGTGGTGTGTGTGTGTGTGAGAGAGAGAGAGAGAGCAGTGAGCCTGTGTCGGGGAGGGGAGGGAAGAGCCCTGTCTCGAGTCCTCTTTAGGAAATGAAGGTGACAAGGTGACAGAAGCAGGGAGAGGGGGTCTACATCCCCAGAGCATGACCTCTACCTTGGGCCCAAGGTGTTAGTCCCTTTTGGTCACCACAGTCTCTGAGACCCAAGCAGCAGCCACCTTAAGCCAGCTGGGTCCCCGCCATGGCCGGGTCTCCAGTCTCCTGGGAGAGGTGCAGAGATGCTCCGACGGCATCTGGAGGCAGCTGGGCCCTGGGCGCCTGGCACGGTGACTGTCCAGGTACCAGAAACCACTCTCGATGGACCATCTGTGGGCTGGGGCTCTCTCCCAGCTAACCATCACGACAAACTCATCAAGTGTTTTTATGAGACCTGTCTTACAGACGAGGGACCTGATGTTCAGTGAGGCGAGGCCGCGTGCCTTCATTCTCATAGCTGGTATGCAGCCGTCTGACTCTGCGCCTGTCTACTTCCCTCTACACCCACCGGGGTACCACTCTGAATCGGTCCAGCTAATGCTCTCTGTAGGGACAGCATCATGTCCTTTCTTGAGAGTGAGTAGGAGTCGGGAGAAGGGCCCCAGGGGCAGATCTTTTAACGGTCCACCTTCGGGGGTCTTGTGGGTTTTGCACTGGGTGGGGCAGGGTTGAAACAAACTACCCGCATCCCTTATGGGCTCATGCGGCCAGGGCTGCGAAAGTGACCTTGTGTGGGGCTGGCAGTCAGGTCTGTAGACATCTGGGGATGTGTGGCCCTTCTTTTGTGTTTGACAAAGGACTCTCAGTCCACGGGGAACGTCCGGCCTCCAGCTGCGAGGCTGCTTTCCGGGTTGGGCTCCATCCAGGGCCCTCACTGCCTGGGGACCACCCACAGCACAGCCTTCCCTCCATTGGACTGCTCTCTCTCCCCTCTGCGGCCCTGAGGCTCACTCCAACCCGGGGGCAGAAGACCGCGGAATCCAACAGGGCAGCACTGGAAAAGGCCCCGAGAGACCTTTTAGCTCACTTGCCTCATGGTGTCAATGGGGAAACTGAGGCCTACATTGGGGCATGAACTGGGACAAATGCCTCCACCGCATTGGAGTCCCTCCCATTCTGGGACAGAGGGAGTAATTAGTACATGAAAAGGCCAGACTCTTCTGAAGGTTTATCTGTCTACCTGCCTGCCTGCCTACTCCACTGCCCACCCTCCCACCCCCGCTCCCCGCCACAACGTGTGGAAATTCGTGCAGCGGAATACTGACTTACCAAGTAAGGCAGCGACTTCATATGCCTTCTTCTGTTCAATTGTCTCATAATTGAGAGCTTCAAAAAATATATCCAGAACAAGGATGTTCTCTCTGCAGAGGGAATATTCAGTACCTTACGTGGTGAGAACCATCAGGGGCCACACGGACCATCTGACCCAGCTTTCCCCTTGACAGCGGCTGAGGCTGAGCCCACGAAAGCGTGACGAATGGCCCAAAGTTAGAGCTGCTTGGTGACAGAGCTGGCCTTGGAACCAAGAGTCCTGACCCCCCGCCCGGTGCTCTTTATAGACCAGAGGCACGTATCAGCTGTGCCCCTCTGTCCCTCAGCGGTTCCCTCTTTGTGTCTGTCCCACGAGTCCTGCCTGGTGTCCGGGTCTCTGGGCCCCCAAAGGGTTTGCCCGGCTCCTCACCCACAGAGGAGCTCAGGACTCTCTTGACAAGCTCTTCCCTCTTTGGCCTTGCTTGCCCCCATTGACCTCCTGGGTACCCCATACCCACTCCTGAGGGCCCCCCCACCCCATGTTCCTACTTGGATTTTTTTTTTTTTAAGATTTTATTTATTTATTTGACAGAGAGGAGAGAGATCACAAGTAGGCAGAGAGGCAGGCAGAGAGGGGGAAGCAGGCTCCCCGCTGAGCAGAGAGCCCGATGCGGGGCTGGATCCCAGGACCCTGAGATCATGACCTGAGCCGAAGGCAGAGGCTTTAACCCACTGAGCCACCCAGGCGCCCCTACTTGGATTTTTTTTTAATATTTATTTATTTATTTTAGAGAGAGAGAGAAAGCACGAGCGGGAGGGGCAGAAAGAGAGGGAGAGTGAGAATCTCAAGCAGACTCCCACACTGAGTGCAGAACCTGATGCGGGGCTTGATCTCCTGACCCTGAGATCATGACCTGGGCTGAAACCCAGAGTCTGATGCTTAACCAACCGTGCCACCCAGGCCAACCCTACCTGCCTGGGTGATGGCACCTGCCTCCTACCAGGCTCCCGCCCTTTCTTCTGGCTTCCCTTCTGTCCTCTACACCTGCCGCCTGAGGGATCTTCCTACGACTGCTAAACTAATAAGTCACATTAAAAAAAAAAGTTACAATTCAGCTCCTCAGTCACACAGGCTGCATTTAAAATGCTCAACAGCCACATGTGGTTAGTGGCGCCCATGTGGGACATCACAGACACAGAACATTTTCGTCTGTGTAGAAAGTTCTGTTGGCAGGGCGGCAGTTGAAAATATACATTTGAGGCTGTTGCCCACCCACTTGAAGCTCTTTGGAGGCTCCCTATTCTCTTTGGAGAAAGTCACTCCCTGTCCCCCGCCCACAGCCAGCTCCGCCTACAAGGTGACACGTGGCCTGCCCTGGCTCCCTCTGGCCGGTCTCTTGTCTGCCCTGCGCCGATCCTCTCTGCTCAGCCTCTGCGTGGGACACCTCTTCTCCCATGGATTTCATTCATTTGTTCTGTTAGAAGACATTTTTTCAGTGCCAACTATGGGCCAGACACTCTCCAGCAGAGAACCAAAGGGAAGGCTCTTCCTGCCTTCAGGGAGCTTTCAATCTAGTGGGGAACACACATGCACACGAATATGGAATTACACACTTGGGTGAGTGTTCTAAAGGAAAATACCAGAGTGCTTGGAGAGAAAAATAAAGGTCACTCATTTAGGGGTTTGATGAGATGACCTTGAAATGGAGACCTGCACAATGAGGAATCAGCTAGGTGAAGTGTGAGAGGAAAAGCATTCCGGGCAGAGGGAAGGGAATGTGCAAGCCCTCCCTAGAAAACTCCCTCAAGGTCCTTAAAGGCCAGGGGCTGCGTCTTAACCATCTTTGTCTTTGCTTTCTGAGCCCTAAACACAGAGCTTGGCCCACAGCCCAGTTCAATTAATGTTTGCCAAATGGAGCCAACTGCTTTCCTTTGCCCTCTTCCTCTAATCGCCCCCAGTTCCTCCTCGATCCATCCTTTCTCCCCCTGCCTACCATGCCCACTTCGCTTACGAGATATATTTTTCTGATTTGTTAAATTTCTTCTCGAGGTACTTGGCTGACGTCTTGCTGGGGATCTTCACCATGGAGAGCTCTTTGTTGTAGCGGGTCAGGTTGCAGGGTGTCCTGCAGAGACAGTAATTACTGTCCTTCTCCGCCAACAGACCTGGAGGGGAGAGAGGGACAGGGCTAAGTCAGGTGTGGGGGCGGGGCTCCGGCTTGGGGGGGGCGGGACTCGAGCTGGGAGGAGGTGCCTTCCCGGGTCAGGGAGGGGCGGGGCGCTGCGGAGAAAAGGGGAGCCGGGCTTGGGTTCCAGGATGGTGACGGTGTGAGCTCTCATTAAAAAAGTGCCCAGTCTTTCTATGGTTTCTCTTGGTCCTGTTCTTTGACTTCCTTTATTGTTATGTTGCCCTTTATTTTGTAGCACAGGCTCCCAGGGAGTCCTGGCGCCCTCAGCTTCCCAGAGCCGCCTTCTCTGCTCCTAGCCTCAGTATTCTCATCCACAAAGTGGGCCTCCCATCAAGGGCAAATGTGGGAAACCATTTTCTCTGAAACCCAGGGCTCCATGGTATTCCCTCTGTGGCTCCTTCCTAGCCAGAGCCGGCCTCATCTGCCTGCTGGGTTAGGGCACAAGCAAAGATCCCCAATTCTTGTCCCTAGAAGCAACCTCCCTGCATCTGGAACACTTCTTTCCTTCAAGCCCCCCTCTTCCTCTTAGGA
>CM052891.1:34306717-34404685 GCA_028534135.1 Potos flavus | reverse complement strand
AGGTTAGGGAAGCACCTATAGAAGTCCTTTATTCAAGGTGGCAGTCTGGTGGCCGGTCCCACACGCCTGTCCTAATTGGCATCCCCTCTTCAAGCACATCCGTATCTCTCCCTGCCCCTTGGACCTCAGGCCTCTAGTACAAGGTCTAGCACACAGTACGTGCTTCATACTTGTTTATCGAATGAATTGCCCCTTCGTGCTTTCTACTAGCCTAAGGACAGAGGAGAGTGCAAGGGGCTGCCCTCTCCAAGTCACACAGGAGCAGAGGGTCCACCGTGTTGGTCCCCATGGGCTCTGCACTGAAGTACACTCAGTACCAAATCACATCTGAGTCCTTGACTGGTCAATGGCAGGTTTTCCTTTGTGACCTTGAGCATGCTGCTCAACCTCTCTGAGCTTCTCCGTCCCATCTATAAGGGGCGGGGCTCTGAGAGGTCCCAGGTTCCAGGATCAGGTGACCATGAGGTCCCCTACCTCTTAGCCAGGCCCTGTGATCTCCCCCTCATCGTTCCACTCCCAAGTGCAAACTTCTGCCTTGCCCACCCAGATGGAGGGGAACTCAGAGCCTGCTTTCGAGACATAATTTTCAGTTTGATGTCTTTATTGAATCCTGCCGAATGATTTAGTGTGTTCACAAATGATTATATTGCATTCCTTTTAAGCACTACTAAAATCAAATAAAATACTAAAATCAAATCTACCGATCAGTCACAGAGGCAGCAGTGGGATCTCAGGGGAGATGTGTCCTTGTAGGCAGCACACAAGCAGGGAGGGAGCTCCACCCCCCAGCCCTGCCGGCTTCAGTGACGGTTCAACTCACAAGGTCAAAGAGGAGATGGCATTGGGAAGAAGCAAAAGTCGTAGTGACTGAGCAGCACCTGCTATGTGCCAGGCCACACAGTAGGCACTTTCAAGAATATCGTCTCTTTCGAGCCTCACAATGACCCTGCGAGAAGAAGTACTATGTGCCCGAAAGACTGATTGTAGATGAATTGATGGTATAGACATAGCTGATATTTACTGAGTCCTTATGAAGCACCTTATTTATACGGACCCGTTGAATTCCCATGGCAGCCTTATGAAGACTTTTATGCCTTCATCGTACATTTGGGAGGACTGGAGCATTAAAGTGGCTATGGTCACAGAATTGGAATGCAGCACCTTTAACAACTACCTACATTGAAAGAATTGGAAAAAAAAAAAAAAAAGAATTGGCCACAGAGAGTGGGGTCCACAGGCAGTAGAGACAGTTTCCGGGTGGGTGGGTGGGTGGAGACTGGGGCAGAGATTTGAGAGATGGGAACCTGTGTTCTTCTGACCCCAATATGGGAAATAGTGCATAGATTCATTGAACAGTTTAGTCCTCTCGATAACATTGCCAGTTAAATGAGATCATCTCCATTTTACAGATGAGCAAACTTGGGTAACTTGCCCAACACCACAGAGCTGAGAAGTGGCAGAGGTAGGACGCAGACCCAGGTCTGTCCAACTGCGGGGCTCCTGATTGGGGGTCAGGAGACATCCGAATCTTGGCTCTGCTGTTACCCAGCTGTCCTCTCAAGGGACTTAGCTTTTTCATCTGCAAACCAGGTGACTGCGCCCCTCCCCCACTCTGCATACATGGCAGACATCACTAGTCAATCACAGATGTGGTCTTGGAACTTAGCTAAACACTGCCATTTGATTGAAATTGGAACTGAGAGGAAATGTATTTGGGGAGGCTTCATCTGCAGAAACCTGAAAACTACTCATTGTTGAATAGTCACATAGACCAGATAAATGCTCAGCCTGAGCAAATTATTATATACTATATAAAATATAGAACGTGACTTCCTTGCAAGAAGAGTAACCATAACTTGCCCTTTGGTGTGGAGCACCCCTGACTGGTGTTTGGACTGTCTGGATCAGAGAAAGAGTCACCCAATCAGAATTCAGCGATGCCCTGATCCCGCACTGAGGGCACACAGAGCTCTTCGTTGTGCTGGCTGGAAACTAGTAAGAGTAGCTGATGCAGCACTTTGACCAGCAACAGCAATCAATTTGAAAAGTGAACTGCCCATGGTTTGTGACTAATAATAAAAAGGTATATCCATTGCAAAAATGTCTACGAGTGGGAGACAACAAGAGCAGAAAATGGTGAATCGTTTATGCAAAAAAGCAAAAGGGATTTTTTTAAAAAAAAGACTTGAACTTACCTCATTCTAGCATGACGTTTACCTTGGGCCTTGTTGGCTCTAGATATGCCTCTGAAGCTCTATAATAAGATTCCTTCCAGCTTTGGTTTCATGGGGCAGACATCCTTTGCAGTTTTATTTTTATCCATCCATCTATTTGCACCCACCCATCCACTCATCCATCTTTCCATCCTTCTACTCATCTGTCCATTGATCCATCCATCCATCTACCCATGCCCACCCATCCACCCATGCATCCATCCATCCATCCACACCCACCCATCCATTCATCCATCTATCTACCTATACCCACTCATCCATCTATTCATACCTTTATCCATCTATCCACACCCACCCATCCATCTACCCACATTCACTCATCCACCCATCCATCCATTTATCCATTCACCTACCCACCCATCCACTTTCCATGCATCCAATAAACATTTACTTAGCACCTATTCTGTTCTAGGAACATTGATAGAAACTGAGGCTATGACAATGATTGAGATGTGGTTCCTATGACTATGGGGCTTACAGTCTGGAAAGAACAGACATGCACATAACAAAGCGAGTGCTATAATGGGGGACATCATACAGAGGTAGTGAGGGCACTGAGGACAGAATGGCCAGACAAACTCAGAGTAGGGGGCCTCACAAAAGACTTTATGGAGGGGGTGGTCCCCTTTGAGCTGAGTTGGAGAAGACTGTGTGGTTCATCGGGCAGAGGAGAAATGGGAAGGATGTTCGGGATGGAGGGAACTGCCTGGGCAAAGGTACGGAGGAAAGGAGAGGCCTGGCCTGGCAGGGGGACTTCAGACAGGTAGCGTGGTGAACATATGGGTGAGTGTCAGGAGGGATTGTGTTGCTCAGTGGCCTGGGTGATTAAAAATTCTCCATGATCGTTACTGGGAGTCCTGTGTGCACAGCAAATAAGCATCACTAGTGGGAAGCGACTCCTGCTAATCACCAGCAGCCCTCCCCTCCACAGCTGCTGTAAGAGCTGCCTCGGCACAAGAGTGTTCTTAGTGTGTCCGTGCATGCCAACGACCATTATAATCACATCCTCATCTGGACACGATCTCCTGAGTGGTCCGCACAGGCAGTGTGCTCTCCGCAATTCGCCTCGGTGCATGATTTGTTGGTGGAAACAGGCAGAGGGAAAGTGTTGCTGGGATGCAGGTGGGGAGGCGGCCTCACCCAGAGGAATGAGCTTGGAGGCACACAGGCCTGGCTGGGCCACTTACAGGCCACTGTAGGCTGGGCCCTTCCTGCTTTGGGGTTTTTTCAGTCCCTCCAACCCTTGACCAGGCTATTGCCTTATGTGTCCCTTTGTCTTTTGCCGTCCAGGGCCCAGGCAGGTTATCCCCCTGGCTTGTCAGTGCTGCTGGGGTCCTTAGGATATAGAACTAGGGGGTCCTGACTCCCTCAGCCCCTTCTCTGACCCAGACTTTCAGTTCTGTAAGCTGGAAAGTGGCAATTTGGGTTCCAGACTGCATCTCTGGCCTGTATTTTCTTCCCTTCTTCTTTCTCCTCCTTCTCTTCCTCATTTTTTTTTTTTCCTGGCTGCATTTCCATCTAAGAAAACCCCAGTCCAGCTTCCACCCTCAAGAATCATCAACTGAAGAGTCGGGAAGAGGCCAGCGGACTGACCTCCCTCTATGCTGAATCGGACTATCAGAACTGCTGCGGACAGCTGTGTAGGGCGTGCACTGCACACAGGAGGAGGTTCTGCTCACAGGGACTGAACTGTGAATGTCGCCTCCAGAGAGCGCACAGGCAGCCCTGAGCAGTCTGTTTCCCTCTACTGCCGTCCCACCTGGGGCTTCACTCGCTCCTTGGCTAACCATCTAGCTTCAATCCCCGTCACCCCACTGTTTCCCCTTCAGATACCTTCCCTTTACAGATTGGCCTCTGTTCACAATCTCTTTTGGAATGGGGGCCCTTTATGACCTTGCTCTTTTCAATGGGTATATTTGAAACAGAAGTTGGGTCCAGGTTGAAGTGTTCACTTAACAGGCTTTCTTAAAGTGGAACACACTTCAACGGGTTTGCGACGGTGTTGGCTCCTGGCTCCTTTCAAAATCCACTCTTCACATATCTGGGTGGGGGCAGGGTTGGGGGGAGGGGCCCATCATCTCAGGGTAGCTTCCGCCCAGGCTAGGAGCCAGAGAGAGTCGGTGCTGGGTGTAGGGTGGGCTAACTGTAAGGCAAGCCTACCCAGTTCTGGCTTCCATAGTCCTCCTGTGGTTCCCCCCCCCCCCCGCTCCGGCCCATCCCCCAACATGGGGCCAGTTACCCACCGCCACCATGCTTCCCAGATGTTGTTGACCCACAGCGGCAACCACGTGTGTGGCTCCATTCATTTGGACAAGCATTCTCTAGGTGGGGGTTGGGCGGCTTCCCATAGTGGTGCCCAGCAACAACCCCAGGCCTACACCCTCCCAGGGGGCCTCAACTGCCCTCTCCCTGTGGGACTCCGCTGCTGCAGCAGGGGTCCCACAGCAGAGCCAATCCCCGAGTGCACGCTCAGACGCGGGGACAGATGTCCTCCCTGGGCTTGTGACACAGCATGAATAAGGCTCCAGCTGCATCCCTCTGGGCCTCAGATGGCCTTGCAGGGAGGCTCTGTGTGCACCAAGCAGTGGCTATAAAATCCATCTTTTGTCACCTCCCTGCTGTAGCTTTTCAGTGGGGGTGGTGGACGTTTACAGCCATAAAACAGTGTTGGATTCTGGAAGGGTGGAGACTTGCAAGGGAAAGTTTATGCCCTTGAGCCTCTTGGCTCTCAGACGTGAGGCCGAGTTCTCAGGTCTGATCTTTCCAGCTCCGCATGGCTGGAGCCCCATTTAATTGGATCTTATGTAATTTGCCAAAGAGGGGTACCTGCTCCGTATCTGGGCTGTTTATAAGACCACACTCTGGTCCATAATTCCCCAAATAATTAATATTCATGGGGGGCTCATTATCACGGCAAAAGCCCATCCTCACTACCTATTAGTCCTTCAAACTGTGGCTTCCTTGCCACCATCCCTACAAATGCCACCATCGTTGACGCACTGGGCCGTATTTCTTATGCAGGTCAGAGTACTTTACAATCATAAAGCAAATCTTTTCCGCTAAATGATTGCAATTTTGTATGGCAGAGCTGGTTGTCTTGCACGGCTCCCAGGGATAGTGATCTGAGTCTCTGCTTTCTTCATCTGCACGATGGGAATAATTGCCTCTACTTCCTACGGTTGGAGGAAGGATTAAATGAGGTAGCATGTAGATTGAGGCACCTACCACGACATTTGGCTTACAGCAGGAGCTCCAGCCTGGGACCTCGCCCAGGGGAAAACCTCCCCTCTGCAGAGATTTGGCCTAGGTGGAAGGGCAGGGATTCCTCAAGCCTGAGCTCTCTGGCCCCACCTGGCAAGGTCTCCTGCTCGCTGCTGCCCCCCTGCGCTCCCCAGGATAGGGCAGGACTCCTTGAACCTCACGGGAAGGCTAGGGAAGAAACTGGTGGCGGCCAACCCTGCTCACCCAGCGAGAAGACCTTGACCGAAAGCCCGAAGACCAGCCTGGGACTGTGACAAGAACATGTAAATGACCCACGAAGCCCCCTGCTGAGGTCCTCTTTATTCTGAATGCGGCCGCTGGGAAAACTGCCCAGACCACGGAGCTAAACTGAGTGGCTAATCCTTGGTCCCCACCTGCCTCCCAGCAGAATGGCCCTCTGTTGCTGGAGCCATGAAGGAAGACAGGGCAGCCTTTGGTTGGCAACATGGCTTGAAGGCATCCCTTCTCCTGTGTTTCTAAGAGACCACAGCCTGGATTGGGCTCAGTCAGACCTAGGGTCCCATCCTGGCTCTGGATGACCACGGGCATGTGACACTTCTCTACAGGTGTCAGTGCCTTTATCTGCCACGTTAATATGCACATAGGATCTGTCCTGGGGTTGGTGCTCGAGATCTGACGCTGCCTACCCCACTCCCCTCTTCCCCGACTCAGATGAGCGTCAGAAGAAATCATAAGCAATATTGACTTAACTACAAAATGCTCAGATGTTTTCCCTGCTGCTCTGATAAAGTAGGCTTTGAAGTGAACCTTCCCCTGCAAGGGGAACATCACAGATGAGCAGACGCAAACTGTCAGCCCACGAGGAAGTCCCGGGTGCTTGCCTTTCAAAGAGGAACAAATAATCTCTGTTTGAGCTCTTTTCGGGGCTCCGGGAGACTATCCCATAGGCCCTTGGCCATCCTGCTTGGGGGGAGGAAGAGAGAGATGGCATCTTCCCACCACAAAAGAGGGTGGGGAGGGGAGGAAGGGGGAAGCCTGAACAGACACCCTTTGGTCATGTGTTTTGCATCGATTAAGTGTGAGGAAGGTACTACTGTTATTCCTGGTACACAGGGGAAGAAACAGGCAGAAACATGCAGAAACTTGCTCAAGGCCTCGCTGCTGCTGAGTGGGGGAGTCAGGATTCAGACTTGGACAGTCTGATGCTGAAGTCCTGCACCATTGTCCTATAGATCCCACTCCAGGGTAGCCCTCTTGGTCTAATCCCAGTGATGGCTGCCGCCCTTGGAAAGAAGCCATTTATTATCAGAGACCTACTAGGAGATTCCCGCCTGTTTCAGGATGCGCCATGGTAGGTCTTCCTTTTCTCTCTCTAGGTGGGACTGCCACATTATCCCCATTTTACAGATGAAAAGACTGAGGTTCCCAGAAGCAAAATGATTTGCCTGAGATCATCTAACAGGTGGAAGGCAGGGTTGGGACAAGCACCCAAGTCTTTTGACTTCTGGTTACGCCCCACACTGGAGCCAGCTGTCTCCTCTTCCCTTGTCCTGTCCAGCTCTCTTTCTGGGTTACTGCCCAGCCACCTGTGAGGGACAGCCTGATCCCATAGATGGAGTCAACCATCACACTGTCCACAGCCCTGCGGATTCAAGTTTTGTCCTTTCCTGGGAGCTTCTTTCAACACACTAGTAAGCTGACTTGTCTCTGGGGCCATCCAGAGAAATCCACAGGCAGGCACCTTACTTGGGGATTGTATGGAGAATGGAAAGAATTATGGGTTTTTGGTCAGAAATTCTAAGCTTGAAGCTCAGCTTTACCACCTGCTGGCTTAGTGACCTTGGGTGAGTTATTGAACCTCTTCGAGTATCAGTTACCTCTGTAAACTAGAAATATTATTCTCTGTCTTGGAGAGAGTTTGGATAATGTATGAGCAGAATCCAACACATTGGTTATGTGACACATAGCAAGTGCTTAATATAGCAGAGATCCTGTCTTTTGTCACCAGCAAAAGAGTCCAGAGTCTTAAGAAAAGCCAGTCTGTAAGGTGCACCCAAACTTGAGTCACAGCAGGGGTTATTTTAATTATTCAAGGATCCCTGATTTTCATGAAGGGCTTGGCCGGGTCCTTTAAATGTCAGTTACGTGTGCATGCTGCCACGCCCATTTTCGAATCATTAGCTACTTGACAGTGACATTAGTGGGGAGAGAGAAAGCATAGCTCATGTTATGGAAAGCCAGCGCTAGTATTACCTACTAGAAATCAAATAGGATTGGGGAGAAAAAATGGGTCTGAAAGAGTAACCCAAGGAGAAGATTTCATTTATAAATATCTCTCTCACCATCTTTCCCGGGAACCCATCCTTCAGTTGTTCAAAGTAAGATATAAATGCAGAGTCAGGCAGCCCCAAACATTTCCCCCTAAACTTTCAAAGCCCAGTGACAGGTGATCAGAATGACTTCACAATGTAAGATGCCAAGGCTGTAATTGTTAATTCTTCTGGCTGTAATTTATCCTGCTATCCCTTTGGGTAGCTAAGCAGCTCTGATCACGAGTTGCCCAATCGGCTTATACGTCTTCTTGATGAATCACTCCCGTTCTCTCGGTCCTTTCTGCGGGCTGTGGTAATTCTTGACAACTGCCTTAGAGTCTCTGTCTCTCGCGGGTGTGGAAGGGAAGAGCTATCCGTCAGGGGAAACACGTGGAGAACAGAGAGCTCCTGGCACTGGGGAGGGGCCGGGGCACGGGATGCAGGGCACGATCTGCACTCACTGACCTCCAGGATACGAGGCGCCCCTGCTTGTTTGGGGTCTCTGGGTCAGGGATGGCTGGGCCAGTCCTGTCCAATGAGCTCTAGTGAGTATCCAGAGCATCTCTCTTGTAAACCGTGAGTCCATTGGACAGATAAACTCTGGGCAGCGTGGCGGAGACCATGGGGAATCTCCTAGTGGTCTTCTCATCTTTTTCGGGTGGGTTGCCTTTCCCAGCCCCCTTTGCCCCTCAGTGGGGTGTGTGACTAGTTCTCACTTGTGAGATGTGGGTAGAAGTGATGTGGGACTCCTTGGCCGAGGCGGTGGAGAGTGGATGCCCTAGAGGAGGATGGGGCCACAAGATGGGAGAAATGTAGATCCCATCTACACTTGTAGATGTACAAATCCCACACAAATGTGTGGAGCAGAACTCTGCTGCCAATGGCACTGGGCTGTAGCATGGGCAAGGAATAAACTTTATTGTGTCAAACCACTCAGATTTAAGGGTAGATATTATAGCAGTTGGACTCTTCCGCCTATGGCAGCCAATACTTGATTTAGCAGGACTCAAATCCTCAAACGTAAGGAAATCCCAGGTGGTAGTTTATCCTCAGTCAGAAGGGAGGCTTCTACTAAGCAGCCAATCTACTGCAACTCACTTCTGATGACTGTTGTGTAGGCATTCAACTTATAACTAGAAGAACGTTGGAAATACGGATTCTTAATTTTAGACCTTATGAATCCTATTGGAAGTTGGAGGTAACGACATGGTCTTTCTAGAAAAGGACTTTGACCTCTCCGCTCTCCCTTAGTCTCCACTGGATGGGTGAGCAAGTCTGACTCCGTCTCCCCAAATCCATGTAAGAGCCCCCTCTTCTTGACAAGATGAGACTGTCCCAACTCCCTCCTGCATCATTGCAACAATCTTCTAAGTGTCCCTCCTGCCTCCCGTACACCCTCCTCCGGTCTAACCCCCACCTGATCTTCCTAAAACGTGAACTTGACCGCGTCACCAACTTCTCCGATGAAATCCAAGCTCCTTTTCTTCAAAAGTCCCTTTATGATCCAACATCCTGCCTCTCCTCTTCTCTTCCTCCAAACCACTGGGCCCCATGGCCTCTCCACGTTTATTCTCCTGCCTCCCTGCCTGGACGGTTCTTCCTGCTCTTCAGCTTGCAACCACCTCATTGGCTTTTGTGCCCCTCTGCCAAGAAGCCCTCTGCATCCATTCCTTCTGCCTTTGGACCCTGGTGTCCAGCCTTGGGTTTTATCCCAGCACCTGCAACACTTTATTGTAGTTATTGGCTGACATGCCTACCTCCTACTAGCCTTCAAGCTTTTTGGAGGGAGGTGACAGATTTCTCTTCTCCAAGGCTGCCACAAAGTTGGGCTCAACTGACTATACTCTTGGCTCTGTTGTAGCCAAGACAGTTACCAAGGCAACTTTTCCTCCCCGGGCATCGGTTTCTCCAAAAGCAAATCCGGGAGGCAGCTTGGCACAGGCTAGCCCCTGATGGTCTCTTAGGGCTCTCCCAGCCTCAACATTCTAGGATTCTATAATTTTACCACTAACATAGCGCTGTCACGTGAGGGAAATCAATACTCAGAGTTTTTCCCTGAGCTGTGTCTGTGCAAGCCACAATTTTTCAGAAGATGGTCCTCGGGGGTGCCTGTGGCTTTCAGCTTTGCCTGACGCCAGAGAGAATTTATCATTACAGAAAAGCTTATGGTGCAGGTTTAGCAACGGTGGCATCTTGAGCATTCCAGCATGTCATTTATCAAGTAAACACGGCTTAGTTATTTAGACCTCAGTCTTGTGGCTCATAAGCTATCACTCAGACACAAACACTGGGGTAGGAGGTCCTCTTATATTGACCCTGATGATAAATGGGCGTGATCAGTGATGCCCTGGCATGGGGAGATGCTCGGAGTCCAGGGTTTGTGCGGAGTGGGCAGAACCCCGTTAGCGGGCTCAGGGAACTCTGTTGTCATTGGGCACATGGCCTTGGCCAAGCTCCCCCCTTCACCGAACCCATGTTGGCCCCTGGGTCAGGGCTCTCCTTTCCGCATTTCCCAGGGTGGCGTTGGGTGGCTGTCTTCCTCCCAACAATCTAGGAATTCACCGCGGAAGAGTCAACTGTGTCTAATGCAGTTACCTTCCTAGGTTCAACAGCTCAAAACAGTGAGAATTCAGTGGGTGTTTATGAGGCTGGCAGGCCCTCTCCACCAAATGCCGGCTTTGGGCATGTGGGATTTGACCCCCAATGGCTGCCTGCAGGGGGATTCCTTGGGCGTCCCCCACTGAGTTCCTGCCACCTGACTTATTCTGACCCCAGTCCCCCTCTTCACCAATTAATTGGCTCACTTGCCACATTTTCCTTTCCTGCCCCAGGACTATTCATTCCCCAAGAGTCACTTCTGGTTTCCCTAGGGTCTCTGAGGTCAGCCAGTCTTCGGAGAACTTCCCGATCGCTTGTCTACTTCACAACCCTATATTATGGCTGAGTTTGCTCACTTGCCTCTCAAGTCTTGCCTCCTCCAGGAAGCTGTCCTGGCTCATCTGCCCACTCTCCCTCTTCTTGACTCCAATAGACCTTCTCATCTGATCACGGGATGGATATACTCTTTGGCAGTAAGTATGATCTGGACCCAAGGCCACAGAGTCATGGAATCTTAGAGTGTTTAGAATGTTTGAGTTGGAAGGGACCAGAGATATTGCCATATTTCCCCATTGTATGCTAACCATTGCCAGATGCTAACCATTGTAAGATGCATCATTATTTTGCATACCGCTTTGGAAAAAAGTACTTGCCAGTTAATGGTAAGAAGCCATCGACTGTAAGACTCCCTCAATTTCAGAGATGTTAGTGTGCGACATAGAGTTGAGGGGGTAGGGTATTTGACTTAACTCCCGCCTTCCCTATTTTACAGAGGCGCATATGAGGGGCGGAGAGAAGGGACTTGTCTGGGGCTGTAAAAGGATTTGCCCATGAGGCCTGAGGAGGTGCTCAGAGAGCATCATCAGGCCCAGGGTGAAGGAGGGAGGTCTCCCCTTGATCACTGGATGGCTGGGGGTCCCCTGAGGCCCCCAGCTCATCCTGGACTCCGGGCTGCACCCCATGAGGAGGAATCCCTTCCTGTCCCTCGGCAGCATATTTCTGCTAAGAAACCTCAAGCCCAGGGCTTTCTTTGTTTGATTTTATATTCAGAACATCCTTTTCTTTCTATTCAGGAAATTCCTAAATTAAATTGAGTCCCAGATGGCACAGTTTGAGCCTTTCCGCCCTTGGCCTCTCTTCCTGGGAATCCGAAGAAAGGCAGTTACTCTGTCTTCTCTCGGCCTTGTCTCTTCCTTGATAAATGGTGGACTTAACCGGAGAGCAGAACGGGCCCTCCCAGGGCGGGGGTCCTCAACCCACACTCTGAGTCATAATTCCCTGGGGTACTTACACAAACCACACATGCCCTGCACTCCCTCAGAGATTAGGATGCATTGGCTCTGGCGTGGGGCCCCAAGGCTCCTTAGAGGATTTTATTCCTGCAGCTAGGTTGCGAACCATTAATCTGATTCAACTGGTTTGACAGATGGAAAAACTGAGGTCCAGATATTCCAAGTGATTTGCCTGTGGTCACACCAGCGGGCTGCAGAAGTGGGGCTAGACTTCTGTTCTGTGGATTATTCCTGGATTCCTCACTCAAAGCTCTAACTAGCTTACCCCACGGAGCCTTTACTGTGAGCCACAGACCCTATGGGCACAGAGCTGTGTGTGTGTGTGTGTGTGCACGTGTGTATGCACATCCACGATGGGGGTGGTCTTCTCTGTTTTGGAAAATCTAGGCAAAACTTAACAGCAGATCTTGGAAGGAAGTGGAAATACAAAGATCTCAAGTAAAACATGGTTTGATCATCACTCCTGACCGTTTGGGGAGGGGTTTCTAACCCTTTCTCAGTCCCCCAGATAGGATTCAGCCTTCTCTGGGGAGTAAGCACATTAATAGTGCTCATAGGTCTAATTTCCCAGTCCTGGAGCCACATTTGGGGCTATCTAAGTTGGGAACTATCTAAGTTTCCGACGTCCCCACATCAGAGCCTTATGTCCCCACTGTCATGGGTCGGATGTTCAGCGCTGAGAGGCCTGGGCTGCTCCATAAAGTTTACTGGCCAATGAATGACTCATCAGGAATCAATGTAGTTCCCATCAGGGATTGCCCTCGGGAAGAAATTAATGGCAGGATAAGCTATTAAATTATGTGGGACTGAAGATGCCCCATCGAGCTGGCATCTTCAAGCAGGTGAGCTGCTTTGTCCGAAGAAGCTGGGTCTAGTTTCAGCCCTTCCCCAGATGCCCAGGATTAACTTCTGAAGCCAGAGAGCTTCTCCCAAAGCTGCTGACCATCTGTTGGGAGGCCCAGGTCACATCGTGCACGGCTCTTTCTGGATTTGAAACTTGCCGGTTTACTTAACCTCCCCAGCCTTCAGTAGGCCAGTGTGGTGAACGTGCGTGCTTTTGTGTGTGCTTAAGGAGGTGGGGAGGGAGTGAAGCAGTACCGGGGAGGAACCAAATTAGGGCCATCAGCTGCATAACTTGGGGCTCTGGGCATTGAGTGGTAAAGTGGGTCTTCTGGTCCTAGTCTTCATTAGAGTTTTCCAACTTTGGGGTGCATCTGTGTTACTGGGAGCCTTGCTAGAAAGGCAGATTCGTGAACCCTGCCTTCCGAGACTCTAACATAGGAGGGGTTGGGCCTAGGAATGTGCATTTAACCTCTTCTCTCCGCTTCTGACACACACTCTAGTTGGAGAATGGCTAGCTTAGGAAAACTTCATACTCAATATTGGGGTGATGGGAGGCAGCGTAACACCTCTTTTCTGGACCCTGATCCCTCAACCGTAAATCAAAGGGAAGAACTACGTGACCCGAGGTGTCTTCCCAGCTCGCCACACCTGTCGTTTCCGTACCTGCCCAGGGAGGTGGCCGTGAAGGTGATAGTTGGAAGTCAACGCAGAAGAGGTGTGAGAGCTTAAAATGCTGACCGATGCGTGCTCTTGGCAGGGCTGGCCTCATGATGGCCAAACCCTCTGGAATAACCCTCTGGAGAGTAGAAGGAAGATCACTTTCAAGCAAGGGGGCCCAGTGGTGCTCATTGAACTGAATGGAATGGCCCCAGTCTGGGGTCTTGCCTTCAGGGCTGACGCAGGGTTGGGGGGGCGGTGGGTTCTGGAAGGGTTCTGAGGTCCTTGGTGGTTAAGTCAGCCCAGCTTTAGGGTGCATGTAAGCCAGTGTAATTTATCTGGTGTTGGAGTTGGGGGGCACAGGGCAGAGGCTGTACCTGCTCAGATTCGGAATGGAGAAGTTGTGCCTTGGTTTGCACAACCTGAGTTTTCCGGTACAAGCGGAGCATATGTCACTCTTAGAAATCGATATAAGCCTATCTTATAGGAACTACCTAAAGGGTACTGGCATATTGAAAACATTTTGAGAGACTAGGCTGGGATGCTTTCTGTAAAGCCATGAAGGTCCTTATCCCATGAATGATAACGAACAGGAAATTGATTTTTGATCAGAAAGTCATATAAGGGGTTAAAATTTTACAGAATGATCTTCATATACATGAGCTTATGTATCCTCATAATAACCCCTGGGAAGTAAGTAAGGCGGGCCTGGAAACTGAGGCACAGAGAGGCCAGCAGACGCAGAGCTGTTCAGTGACAGACCTAACGCTGGGCCTTCTTTCTCAAAGCACAGAGGCACAGCCCACTGGTAAAAGTGGGGGAGATTTCAGGGTAAGAGTAGATTTCCCTGTGCTATTTTTTAAGCAAGCACACCCCTCTCGTGCTTTTGGAGTGATTGAAAATAGCTTTATTTCACTAATCCTCATGCAGTATTTATATCTGCTTCTTTTTCCTTCCTGAGAAGTAAGAAAACATCTTTTTGCTTCTTGCTACTGCTTCTCTTTGGCATGACCCAGTCCATGATAAAGCTTTATTGCTGGCAGGCCCGGTTTGCTCTTGTCTATGGCTGTCTGCTGTCCGGGGCCCATCCATCTTCCTTTGGTCCTCTACTCCTTCTCTCTTTTATTAGTATTTTTTTTACATGAAAATCTTTGGGAAAATACACTTGGCACTAAATTTTTCAAGAGCTTTACAAATGATCATTTCCCTTGACTGAGTAACCTCATCCTTCTAAAAAACTAGCCTAAGGAAAGAATTAAAATTAGCTAAGAAAATAATCTTACAGAAAAGATGTTCAGCAGGGTATTATTTACCTGCTGAACATAAAAACAGATAAGCCACTCAAGATCCCAACGATAGCAAGATAAGTAAATTATGATATGTCCATTTGATGGAACTATTACAATGATGGGTATAGAGAGTATGTAAGAAGGAGAAAATGCTTTCAATAGAATAAGTGAGGATGCACATCTTCTTATACTGTATGATTATGGCTCTAAACACACACACACACACACACACACACACACACACACCTCAAACCCATGAAATCTATGTGCAGAAAAAGAGATCTGAAAAAATATTCCAGAGTATTAAGTTCAGGATGTTTTTTGGTTGTTAAACTTTTATGCTTTCTATTCTTTTCTGAGTTTACATTAATGCACGTGCATAAATTCTGAGATGGAAAGATGACAAATCCTTTGTGAAGTGCTGCAGGCAGTGATTCAAGGTGTGGATTTGAAAGACTTGGATTTGACTAAGAACCTTGTCACTTAAGGGTTTGGGGCTGGGTCCTCTCAGTGTCTGGTTCCTCAGATGGGGACGCATCACACTTACTGGACAGGGTTGTTTGGGGGTGAAATTAATTTACTAAAATTAGCAGCACATAGTAGGGCCTCTAGGTCTATTGAAAACCTTGGGATGTGTTACTACTCAGATGATACTTGGAGGAGGATAGGGGGCAACTTCATCCTCCCTCCCAGGTATGACTGGATAGCTATTCATTCGTCCGGTGTTCAGGAAATATCTACCACTTGATGGTAGATGGCGGGAAGGGAATGGTTTCTGTGTCATTAACATCAGCCTCATGCAGCATAACAAGCTAAGGAGAGGGAACGGAAGTGAGAGGAAAATCAGGCAATACAGTTGAAGGGGCAAAAAGTGAAGTAAAATGAAAATAACCTATATATGAGATGTTAAAACTGTTTACTATTAACCCTCACGAGAGCCCTTGGAAATTGGCAGGCTTTTCCCTCCACTTTGACAGATGAAGCCTGAGAAATTAAGGCCCACGTTCAAGATGCCACAGTCAGTAAGGGCGGAGCTGGGGCCCCATCTCAGACTGGGGGGACGCTAAAGCACACACTAAGTTGTCTCCCCCCCGCCACTACAAGAGAAGGGGTCCCTTCACCAGGACCATCTTTCCAATCAGAATTTCCTTCAGGGCTGAGATAACCCGCCTGCTGCCCGTCTTTTCACTATGGGAGCGGATGGCCTTCTCTCTCAGAAAGGCAATGACGCTCTTGCTCAGGGGTGGTAAAGAACATCTTTTTTTTTTTTTTTTTTTAAGATTTTATTTATTTATTTGAGAGAGAGAGAGAGAGAGCGAGTGCACAGGGGGGAGGAGCAGAAGGAGAGGGACAAGCAGACTCCATGCTGAGCACAGAGCCCAACATGGGGCTTGATCTCACAACCCTGAGATCACCATCTGAGCCAAAATCAAGAGTCAGGTGCTCCACTGACTGAGCCACCAGGTGCCTCAGCGAAGAACCTCTTGAGCTGGGAGCTGATGAATGAGCCAGGAGGGTTTGAAAGAATAACTTGGACACATCCAGGTGGCACCTGGGGGAACAACGGCTCTCTCTGGCATGTGTGTTGCATGGATTCTCACCCCGCTTGTGGGACGTGAGATCCTGGACCCCTGAGTGGTCTAATACTTATTCAGCTGGTGATCAGTGGGGCCCTGGGGACACCCAGCCTGGTGCTGGGCTTGAGCTGGAGGATGAAGGATAGCCTCATGGGCTAGTTGAGGAGACCAGACATAAAATGTTGAAAATTTTAGGCTCAACAGTCAATGTCATCGAACTGAGATCAGGAAAGGGGGAACTTGGCAGGGCCTTCCTTTTCCACCAGATCCTGCCCCCTCATTTTACAGATGAACGGACTGAAGATGCCGAGAGAGAACGTGACTTTCCAAAGTCACAGAGCAATGTTAATCAGCTGTTAGTTCAGGATGAAGTAAATCGGAACAAACTTTGGAGGTGGTGAGCTGCCTCCTTCCCAGGTAACCATGACTCAGCACTCTCATTCATTCGATAAATGTTTGCTGGAGCTTCCTGCAGGGCCAAGTCCTCTGTTGGGCATCAGGGAGATAAAGACGAGGCATATGGAAGGTGCCACCAGTATTCTGAGGGGACAGAGATGCAGAGATGGGAGAATGCAGGGAAGTAAGTGCTCCCTGGCAGCAGGTGGGAGCCTGGGGACTTTGGGAAGGAAAGCTGAGATTGCAAAATGATGGTTGCGTTACCAAGCAGGTCAGGAGGAAAGGCATTGCAGGTGAGGAAGAGCATAGGCAAAAGCCCAGAATCTTAAATGAGCAAGCATAGCTCTGGGGGGGGGGGGGAGCCATTTATGATGGCTGAAGCATAGAGTTTTTGGGGGGTAAATTATGGGACCAGGTCATGGTTGGGTTAGGCCTAGACAAGGGTTCGGTGTGGGGGAGCCCGCTGTCAAGACTGATCAGAATCTAGGAGTCAAGACAACGTCTGTATGTGATTAACTCCCACACACAGCAGAAAGTTCGAAGAGCCACAGACAAAGTTGATTCAGAGAAAAAGACCACACTTTCAGCTGTGGGCATCTGAGAAGGTTTCCTGGAGAAGGTGGCATTGGAGGTGAGCACAAAGAGAAGTGCTGGATTTGTACATGAGGAGCTGGAGAGACGGAATTCTGAGAAATGGAAATAGAGCAGACAAAGGTCAGAGTCAGGAACCTACAGGGCACAGAGCACTGCATGAAGTATGGACCTGGATCATAGGAGACCTTGAACTTCGGCATCATGAAACCGTATTTTATTCTTTAGACAACAGGGAGCCATTAGGGTGCTTGAGTGAGGATGGCATAGGCTCAGGGATGGCTATAAAGTCTGACTTTCCAGAGTGCCTCAGTGGCCTCGATATGGCAGGGAGAGGCAGAGACACTGAAAAGTTTTAAAAGAACAGAGGTGAACCCCCAGGCTCAATGGTTAGTGTGGGAGGGGTTGGAAGTGGGCCAGGACAAGAGCAATAATATCTTCAAGGCCACTTCCAGCTCTGGTAGTTGGGAGTCACTACTTTAATGCCTCCCAAGGAGCTGTTTCCAAGAACACAGAACACTGGGCCCGAAGCAAGGGACGACTAATCAGGAGCATCCATGGCATGACGCCAGAGAAACAGAAAGCCCCTGCAAGCCCCTGCCTCTGACCTGCAGGGCCAGTATGGAGACGAGGTCAAGCAGAGACCTTTGCCCATGTAGATGACCCAGAGAGCACAAGGGCAGGGTCAAGTCTGGTAGGTGGTATCCCTCTGTGGGTGGCTGTAGCTTCTGGGTGACCTACTGGGAACAGGGAAGGGTGGAATTACTAGAGGGATGCCACCTAGGGTGACCAACTATCCCAGTTTTAGCTTTGAAAGTCCCACCTCCTAGGAGACCCCTCAGTCCAGGCAAACCAGGATGCAGGTCACCCAGGATGCAGCCCCTAGAAGCTGCAGAAAGTAAGCGAGAGTGAATTTGAATCATTGCAACCCCATATCAAGTCCTAAGTTGTTGTATTGGCATAAAATTATTAATAGTTTTCTCTTATTACCCTTTTCTATATCTATAGAGTCTGTACTGATGTCCCCTCTCTCTTTCCTAATTTTTTTTTTTTAATTTATTTATTTGACAGAGAGAGATCACAAGCAGGCAGAGAGGCAGGCAGTGAGAGAGGGAGAAGCAGGCTCCCCACTGAGCAGAGAGCCCGATGTGGGGCTCGATCCCAGAATCCTGAGATCATGACCTGAGTCGAAGGCAGAGGCTTAACCCAATGAGCCACCCAGGCGCCCCACTCTTTCCTAATTTTGATACCTTGTGTCTTTTCTCATTGTTTCTGATCATTCTGGCTAGAAGTTTATCCATTTTTTAAAAGATTTTATTTATTTATTTGAGAGAGAGAGAGCAAACGAGCATAAGCAAGGGGAGGGGCAGAGGGAGAGGGAGAAGCAGACTCCCTGCCAAGTGGGGAGCCTGACGTGGAGCTCTACACCAGGATCCTGAGATCATGACCTAAGCTGAAGGCAGGTACTGAACTGACTGAGCCACCCAGGTGCCCCGAACTATATCCATTTTATCATCTCAAAAACCTTATTTCTTTATTTTTATATTTCATTGATTTCTATTATGATTTTAATTATTTCCTTTCTTGTGCTTACTTTTATTCTAATTACTTAATTTTTAATTTTTTAAAATTAAAATTTAATTTAGTTAACATAGAGTATATAGAATTCAGTGATTCATCAGTTGCATAGAACACTCACTACTCATTACATAAAGTGCCCTCCTTAATGCCCATCACCTAATTACCCCCTACCCCTACCCACCTCCCCTCCAGCAACCCTTAGTTTGTTTCCTGTAGTTAAGAGTCTCTTATGGTTTGCTTCCCTCTCTGTTTTAATCTTACTTTATTTTTCCTTTCCTTCCCCTATGCTCATATCTTTTGTTTCTTAAATTCCACATATAAGTGAAATCATATGGTATTTGTCTTTCTCTGACTTATTTTGCTTAGCATAATACCCTCTAGTTCCATCCATGTCATTGAAAATGGCAAGATTTCATTCTTTTTTTTTTTTATTTCATTCTTTTTGATGGCTGAATAATATTATATTGTGTGTATGTATATTGGTATATATAGATAAAGAAGTATATATAGATATATATATGTGGTATATACATAAAAAATGTGGTATGTATACCACACCTTCTTTATCCATTCATCCATTGATAGACATCTGAGCTCTTTCCATATTTTGCATATTGTGGATATTGCTCCTATCAACATTAGGGTGCATGTGCCCCTTCGAATCACTATTTTTGTATCCTTTGCATAAATGCCTAGTAGTGCAGTTGCTGGGTTGTAGGGTAGTTCTGTTTTTGGCTTTTTGAGGAACCTCCATACTGTTTTCCAGAGTGGCTGCACCAGTTTGCATTCGCATCAACAGTGTAAGAGGGTTCCCCTTTCTCTGCATCCTTGCCAACATCTGTTGTTTCCTGAGTTGTTCATTTTAGCTATTCTGACAGGTGTTAGGTGGTATCTCATTGTGGTTTTGATTTGTATTTCCCTGATGCTGAGTGATGCTGAGTATTTTTGCATGTGTCTGTTAGCCATTTGTCTATCTCCTTTGGAGAAATGTCTGTTCATGTCTTCTGCCCATTTCTTGACTAGATTTTTTGTTTTTTGGGTGTTGAGTTTGATAAGTTCTTTATATGGATTTTGGATACGAGCCCTTTATCTAATATTTCATTTGCAAATAACTTCTCCCATTCTGTAGATTGCCTTTCAGTTTTGTTGATTGTTTCCTTTGCTGTGCAAAAGCTTTTTATCTTGATGAAGTCCCAATAGTTCATTTTTGCCTTTGTTTCCCTTGCCTTTGGTGACATATCTAGCAAGAAGTTCTGTGGCTGAGGTCAAAGAGGTTGCTCTCTGCGTTCTCCTCTAGGATTTTGATGGATTCCTGTCTCACATTTAGGTTTCCATCCATTTTGAGTCTATTTTTGTGTACGGTATAAGAAAGTGGTCCAGTTTCATTCTATTCTGAATGACAGCCTTGCTATTAAAAGTATTCTTGCCTGCATATTTTTCCCATTCAGCATGCTGAATATATCATGCCAGTCCTTTCTGGCCTGCCAGGTCTCCACGGAAAGGTATTCTGCCAGCCTTATGTGTCTACCCTCGTAGGTTAAGGCTCTCTTGTCCAGAGCTGCTTTCAGGATTTTTTCTTTTTATTTGTAATTTGCAAGTTTCACTATAATATATTGTGGTGTTGACCTATTTTTGTTGATTTTGAGGGGAGTTCTCTGTGTCTCTTGGACACACGCCTGTTTTCTTCCCCAAATTAGGGAAGTTCTCAGCTATAATTTGTTCAAATAAACCTTGTGTCCCCTTTTCCTGCTTTTCTTCTTCTGGGACTCCTATAATACGTATATTATTTTGCTTTATAGAATCACTGAGTTCCCTAACTCAGTGATCAGTTTCTGATCTAATAGTTTTCTTTCCCTTTTCTTTTCAGCTTCATTCTTTCCCATAACTTTATCTTCTATATCATTGATTTGCTCTTCTGCTTCACTCATCCTCATTTTTATGGCTTCCCCTTGGGACTGCATCTTGGTTCTAGCATTTTTAATTTTGGCCTGACTAGATTTTAATTATTTTATCTCTACAGTAAAGGATTCTCTAGTGTCTTCTGTGCTTTTTTTTTTCTTCTGTGCTTTTTTCAAGCCCAACTAACATCCTTATAATCGTTTTAAATTCTAGTTCAGACACCTTACTTATATCCATATTGATTAAATTCCTGGCCGTGAGTACTACCTCCTGTTCTTTCTTTTGGGATGAATTTCCCCATCTTGTCATTTTGTCCAGAAAAGAAAAGAAGAAAGAAAAAGAAAAAAGAACAACAACAACAACAAAACAAAAAAAACCTAGATCCTGGGTGTGTTTTGGTCTGCTTGTTAAAAGAAACTAGATCCTAAAATAAGATACATATAAATATATATATAAAAATATATAACTATACATATATATATAAATAAAATACAATGTAAGGAAACAAAAAATAAAAATTTATGAAATATATATAAAATAAAAACTAAAACAGAATTTAAAAAATTTAAAGAAATAAGAAACTGAAAAAAATTATTAAAAACTGAAGAATAAAAGTACAAAGGATGCTAGATACTATTATCCCCTAGAGCTGAAGCTTTGAAGCCCTCCATGATCTGTAAACCTGGTGGGAGCGAGTTGTTTGTGCTTCCGGGGGAGGGGCCTATTGCACTGAGTCTCAGGGGTCTTGCTCTAGTGGAAGTGAACCTCCAGTATGCAAAGGCAAGGCTCCGTGTAAGCAGCTCTGGCTTCCACTAGGTGGCGCTGTTTTGCTCCCCGTAGGCTTTCAGCCCTGATGGGTGGGACGAATATGGACGCTTCACCCTCTAGCCTTCGAGCTGAAAATTCATGCCCTCCACTCTTCAGTGAGTCCTCACAGAAGAGCAATCAATCACTCTTGTCTCCCCAGTTTCTGCCAGAACTCCCTGTTCACCCGGCCTGTGACCGAGCGTTTTTATCTCAAGCACACAATTGAGTTTCAAAACCCCAAATTTTAGGGACTCCCGCAGTGCAGACCCATGCTGTTCCTTCGGCAGAGGGTCTCCCCATGCTTCTGTCTTTTGCTGGACCCATCCCAGGATCGCCATCACTTGATGGTGCAGCGGTTTGCAGTTTATGGCAACACAGAGCAGAAAGCCGGCACCTAGCCTCGCTGCTCTCAGCTGGCTTCCCTGCTCCCCAGGCCTGGGAACAGTGCATCACTTAGGTGCTACCCATTCTTCTTGCAACGCAGGGGATCTTCAGACCACACTGTCACAGTGGAGATCCCTCCCCGCTTCACCACCTGAGCGCCGTTAAGCCAGGCACGTCCCCTACCGTAGCAGACTTGTAAAAATCCTGATTTTGCATCCCACTGCTTATCATACCTTGCAGTAGCCTCCTTAAGCCGGCTCCCTACCCATTGTCGTATCCTTAGATATATCACACCAGATTCAAGTCTCCGCACCTTCTGCTTCCAAATGGTGGTTGCTTTTCTACTTGAAGACGTGCAACATTTGTTTTCTCAGAACTTTGATGATTTCTCGGGTGTTCAGGATGATTTGATGACTATCTCGTTGTACTTGAGGGATGAGACAAACGTAGGGTCCCTCTACTCCTCTGCTATCTCAACTCCCAAACCCTCTTTTGTTTACTTGTAGTTTAATTTGCTCTTCTTTTTCTGGCTTCCTAACATGGAAGCTGAGGTTATTAATTTGAGACTTTTCTTCTTTTTCTAATATAGGCATTTAATTCTATAAACTTCCTTTCTAGTGCCGCTCTACTGGCATTCAAAATTTTTTACATGTCAGACTTCCATTTTTATTCCGTTCACAATACTTTCTAATTTCCCTTTTGATTTCTTCTTTCACTCATGGATTACTTAGAAGTGTGTTATTTAGCTTCTAAACATTTGGGGACTTTTCAGTTATCTTTCTGTTATTGATTTCTAATTTAATTCCATTATGATCAAAGAACACATTTTGTATGACTTGAATCCTTTTAACGTTATTGAAATTTGTTTTATGGTCCAGGATGTGGTCTATCTTGGCAAATGTTCCGTGTGTACTTGAAAGGAAAGTATACTTTGCCGTTGGTGCTGGGAGCGCTGCGTAAATGTCCATTAGGTCAACTTGGTTGATAGTGTTGTTCAAATCTTCTACATCCTTGCTGGTTTTCTGTCCAGTTGTCTTATCAGTTATTGAGAGAGGGCTTGTGAAATCCCCAACTGTAATTGTGGATTTGTCTATCTTTCTTTGCGTTTCTATCAGTTCTTGCTTTACGACGTATTTATGAAGCTTTCTGTTAGATGTATACACATTTAGGATTGTCATGTCTTCCTGAGGAATCGACACTTGCACAATTATGAAATAACCTTCTTTATCTTTGATGACATTATTTGCTCTGAAATCTACTTTGATATTAGTATAGTCAATTCATCTTTCTTTTGATTGGTGTGAGTATGGTATATATGTTTCTACCCTTTTCTTCTGTTTGTACCTTTATAGTTAAGCATTTTTTTTTTTTTTGTAACCAGTATACAGTGGGGGCTTGCTTTTTTAGTCAGTCTGACAATCTACCTTTTAACTGTGGTACTTAAACCATTTTTGTGTAATGCACTCACTGACATGTTAGATTTAAGTCTATCACCTTATTCTATGTGTTCTTTTGGTCTCATTTGTTCTCTTTTTCCCTTCCCCTCATTTTCTGCCTTCTATGAGGCTAATTAAGTATATTTTGTGACTCTGTTTATGCCTTTGTTGGATTATTAGCTGTAACTTTTTCTTTCGATATTTTAATGGTTGCTGTAGGGTTTATAGTGCACGTCTTTCACTTATCACTGTTTACCTTCAAGGGAAATGTCACACTTCAGATGTAGTCTAAGGATCTTGTAATAGTATTCTTCCTTTTCTCCTCTCTTGGCTTTTATGCAATTGCTGGCTTTCATTTTCCTTACACATATATTGTAAAAAAATTCATAATACATTCTAATTATTTTAGCAGTTGGTTGTATTTTAAATAAATTTATATAATAAGAAAGAAATCTTATATATTTACCAATGTAGTTACCATATTTGGCGCTCCTCATTCCTTTTGTGTGGATTTATATTTCCATTTGGTATCATTTTCCTTTTGCCTAAAGGACTTGCTTTATTATCTCTTGCAATACAAGACTGCTGGTGATGGAGTTTCTGCTTTTACACATCGAAAAAGCCTTTATGTTTTGGGAGATATGTTTATTGGTGTACAATTCTTGATTGACAGTTTTTTCTTCTTTCAGTATGTGAAGGTGTGCCTCACTGTCCCCTCATGTGGATTTGTTGCCAATGAAAAATCTACTGTCATTTTTATCTTTGTTTCTCTGTATGCAATGAGTTATTTTTCTCCAGATGCTCTGAAGATTTTCTCTTCTTGCTGATTTTGAGTGATTTGGGTGCAGTTTTCTTCACGTTTCTTGGTATTGGGGTTGGTCAAGTTGTTCAGATCTCTGGATTTATAGTTTTCACCAAATTTGGAAAGGAGGTGGCTATCATTTGTTCAAATATTTTTTCTGCCCCTCCCCTTTTTTTGAAAACCCCCAATACACATATGCTAGGCCACTTGAAGTTGTCCCATGGCTCACTGATACCCTTTCTTTCCAAAAATTCTTTGTTCTCTCTGTTTCATTACCATTTCTGCCAGTTAACGAATCTTTTCCTCTGCAGTGTTTAACTCGCTGTTAATCCCCTCTGGCATATTTTTCATTTCAGACATTGTAGATTTTATCTCTAGAAGCTCAGTTTGGGTCTTTAAATATATATAAAGTTTGGGTCCATACTTTGAACATATGGCATTTAGTTATAATTGTTTTAATGTTCTTGCCGGCCATTTCTCACACATGTTAGCTCTGGGTTGGTTTCAATGGATTGATCATTTTCCTCATTACAGATTGTATTTTCCTGCCTCTGCATGCCTGGTAGTATTTGACTGAGTGTCAGACATTGTGAATACTGTCATGTTGGGTGTCAGATATTTCTGTATTTCTGTAAATTTTCTCGAGCTTTGCTCTGGGACACAATTAAGTTGACCCTTTGGCTTTTGCTTTAGGATTTGTTAGGTGGAAGCAGAGAAGTTTTAATCTAGAGCTAATTATTGGCGACTGCTGATGCAAGACCCTTTGGAGACCTCCCCGCATGTGCCATGAATTATGAGTGTTTCTAGGCAGCATCTCCAGCCCTGTGTGAGTGCTGTGCCCTGCTCCCCCGAGGCCTCCCAGCTCACTCTTTCCCCGGCCTTGGATGGTTTCCTCATAGGCACGGCCCAGTGAGGAACACGAATTCTGGGGGAGATGCTCTAGAGATCTTTGGACTTCCCTCTCTTTGTGGTTCTTTCCTTATTGGTACTCTGTCCTGTGAACTCTAGTTGCCTTGGTCTTCCCAGACTCAATGGGCCCTCAGCTCAGGGAGTCCACAGGGCTCTGCCTGGGCCGCTCCACACACTGTGGCCTGGAGACTTGGAAGGATATATGCTGGGGCGGTCAGAGGGCTCAGTGTTTTGTTTCCCATCTCTCTGGGATCGCTGCTCTTTGTTGTCTACTATTCAGTACTCTTGAAAACTGTTGTTCATACATTGTTTGTTTTTTCGGTGGTTTGGGATGAGAGGATAAACCCATGCTGTTCCTGCATCTGGAAGCAGGAGCGAGAGCCTCTGCTGCCACCACCACAGGCCATCTCAATGCCAGGGGGCACGTGCTTCTCCCCAGGAAAGAGCAGACTCGAATCAGGTGCGCGTGACTCTGCTATGCGCCATTGCTTCTCCATCCGGAAAGAGTGATGTATTCACTCCATGACTGAGGCACTTGCACGATTATTAGCCAATCTGACTCTGTCAAGAGCCGAAAGAGATGAGCAGACATTATTCGCCCACTAGGCAGGTGGAGTCTGAGGCCCAAAGAGGTGCAGCGAGCTGCCCATGGCTGTGTTAAGGTTCAATGGCAGAGTCACGGCTATGACTGGGGCCTACTCCCCTCCAGGCTGGAGCTGTGTTGCTGCTGCTTCTGTCCCTTGTAGCAAGGCAGCAGGCAGGGAGCTCAGCTCTCCTTCCAGATCTGCAATAACACGTGCATTTCCCCACTGGGAAGAGGATGAATAATCCAGTCCCCAGCTCAAAAACACGCGGGAAAGCCGAACCATAGTGAACGCAGCCCCAGGCGGGCCCCCGTGCTGCCGAGATGCCTGGCGTGTACAGTACAATCCTGTGGTTTTTGACTGTTGCTATGGTGTGTGGACCAAATAGAAGTGTGTTTCCTTGGAAAATTTCAACAGCGACTCATGCTTATTTCTGCTAGGACCGATGGAAGAAATGGAGAAGCCTAGGGGAATAGCCATAATGACAGCAATGTTTGCTACCTATCAGGAAGTAGGTTGCTATCATTAAGTGGCTTCTTAAAAGCTTATAAAGTAAAGCAACATCAGTCACATTCAAAGAGAAGCTGGCATTAGAAAGGGATGGGGAGGTCTGAAATGCACTCTCTTTAATAGAGGGTCTTATTTCCTCTTGGTTCGCAGGAATCTGGCCCACAAGGAGTGGTCAAAGGCTCTGGCCGCTTGGGGAGCCTCTGAGCTCAGACGCAAGGTGGGAAATAGAGAGAAGCTCAAAGGTCTGCATTCGAACTGCATCTCTCTACCACTGAGCCTTAGTTTCCCCATCTGTGAAATGGGCATGAGGAAGCCTATCTCCCAGGGTGGTTGTGATCAGGCAGCCTGGATAAAGCAGCTGGGGGCTGGTGCTTGCTCGGGACCACTGTCACACAGGTGACCTTGAGGGTCTGAGAACAAGGAGGGATGGAGTTGGCTTTGGTAGCGGCACCCGGTGGACTATGATGGGACGCCCCGACAGTGTTACAGGACATGTCTGTGGGGAATGAGGTGGAAGGGCGGAAGGAGAGAGAGGCATCAGAGTCCAGTGAACATGGCACTAGCGGTGACTGGGAACCAGTGGCCCACCCAGGGCCCTACTGAGAGGACCCAGCCACCATGGGCTTTGTGCGAGCTGCTGTTACGAGGAGGCAAAACCAGCTGCAAATGTGCAAACAGGGTTGGGATCTTGCTTGCAGAGAGAGGACGGGGAGGTGCAGAGACATCACCTGTGGCGTCTGAAAGGAGAGAAAAGAAAGAATGACGAGGGAGAGAGAGAGAGAGAGGTGGGGGCAGAGAGAGAGCCACAAAGGACACCATTATTCATTTGTGGCCTCTGAAAGGAGTGACACAGAGAGAGAGGGAAAGGGAGAAAGAAGGAAGGAGGGAGGGAAGGGGGGAGAAAAGAAGGCAGAAGGGAGAGAGGGAGAGAGGGGGAGGGGGTGAGACAGGGGAGGGGGAGGGGGAGAGGCGGGGGGAGGGGGAGGGAGCCACACTTGCAGGAACGGGAGGAAGCAGCTCATTGGCTCTGGCTCTCAGCAGCACGGGACGAGACGTGCTGTGTTTGCCGTGGGCCTGCAGCCTCTCTGCGGCCTTCAGCTACCAGGCCCCTTCCCGAGGGACCCTCTGAGGCCATCTGCTCCTTGCCACCCCAAGAACCCTAACTAAGCGGAAACGAACAATAAAGTGTACAGAGAGAACCGCAAGAAAAGATGCCAAATGCAAAACCATTCTTTCTTCTAAGTGGGAGTTCTATGGGTTTTGTTCTACTACTTTTCTGTCCCCCAACCATTTTCTCCAATAAGCATATATTACGATCTTCGTGGGAAGAGACCAGACAGAAGCACGGCGCCCAGGACCCAGGGCGGCAGCTGCCCTTGGCTCCTTCTCGTGTCCGTGTGGGCCCTGCCCTTCTCTCCATCCATTTTGGAGGTGCCGTGCCCGTGCTGAACGTGTCTGCATGGCCCCCTCCCCTCTCCCTAGCCTTCTAGTCCTTTCCATTTCTGGAGCTGGCCTTCCTTCTCCTGCACCTGGGGCTTCCCACAACACCTGCCTGGCGGGGAGACCTCCTCCTGTGTCTTGGTTTCCCCTTCTCTGAGTTCCTCAGAGCCTGTCCTGTTCTCTTGGCCAGAAGACAAGCAGAAACGCCCCAGGGCAACCGAAGGCAGTATTTCCAAATGATTGGAGCCCAAGGCTTGGATATCAAACTGACCCCAAATTCCAGGCTGAATCACCTCCTAGCTGTGTGTCCTTGGGCAAGTTTCTTAACTTTTCTGTGCTCCAGTTTGATTTCCTATGAAATGGTTTCCAATGATTTCTACCTTACTCTATTAGAGAGGCATACCTAAGATAATAGATATGACACATTCTGGACTCAATAAATATCAGTTACATCTTGAAAGACTTGCCTGCACAGTGACGTCTCTTCAGAGGCTGTGTCCCCTCAAAGAGGGAGGAGTCCCTGTGTGTGCTCCTTCTGAGGTTCTAAATGTGGCTAACCCCGGAGCTCCTGTCCTCCATCTGTCAGCACTGAGCACCACACTGTCCCCTGCCTTCCCCTTCCCAGAAGCAGCGGCCTTGCTGATGGGGCCAGTCTGGGGCTTGGCCTCAGGAGCAGCCTGACCAGCCCAGGGGTGCTCCAGTCTGCTGGTCCTGGCCCAGTCTGCTCCTGCAGCTGGCTCCCTTCAGGCCTTTTGGTGGAGGTGTGGGAGGGCTCCGATCAGTTCAATTCAATGTAATCAACTCTGCCTGAGCCCCTATTGTATCCCGGTCCCTGAGACAGGTGCTGGGGCACGCACAGGGTAAGTCTCACTCCCAGAACCAGACTCACAACAAACGAAAGCACCCATTGTCTCCAGAGCGGGCAGGGAGCCTGTGAGGCAGCCGGGCCTAGGGCATGGAGGTAGAGAGGGGCAGAGAGCGACTTTAGGAGCTAGGAAAGGTTAAGGACACCTGCCAATCTAATCTAACGTAATCAGCCCGATCCAATCATTGAGCTCATTAAAAGCATCCCACCTGGATGGAGGACTGATGGGTTCTGGGCCCATGCTCTTTAATGATCTTTGGGATCTGTGCACTCTGGCTCCAGACCTGAGTGTGTGTGTGTGTGTGTGTGTGTGTGTGTGTGTGTGTGTATGTTGGGGTGGGGTACTTTTTCCTTTTAAACTAACTTCAAAAACAGGCCTTCAGAGCTGCAGGCCTTTCCCTACGGCCTTCGCCTGTGCCGGGAGCAGAAGCAGGGTCTGGCGGAGACTGTCTACTGGGGAAGGTGTTGCAGGATGAGCCTGGAGAGGAGGCAGCCCTTGGCTGCAGGGAGCAGGCCCCCATCGCCTTTTATAGGAGCCCATCTGCCTGTTAGATGCCAGAGTCCGAACAATAAAACATGTCTGTAAATAACTGTATCACCATGTCCTTAAAAAAATCGCACAACTAATACATGAATGCACGAATGCACTCTTGTTATAAATATTCTAGGCATCCAGAAAAAGAGGAAAATCTTGCATACTCCATTCTTTTGCCTTTCTCTGAGCGGCTCTCAGTAGGGTTTGCACCTCTCCAGGATTTTTCTGTGTGCTATTTGCATACATGTGCATTTATAAATACAGAGTTTAGTTTAGCATGTGACTATTTTCAATACAAATGGGACCAAACTGCCTGTATTGTTCTGTCACTTGCTTTTCTCACCAATAAGTCTTGGAAATTTTCCCCAAGGGACCACCAGATCTTTCTTACCCTCTTTAACTGTTGCAAGGAGGTGTGGGGGGGAAATGCAGATGCATAAGCATCCTCCTATCGATGAACATTGAGTGGGTTCCAATTATTTGCTCTTGCAAGCAATGCTGCAGAAAAGATCTTTATCGAGGCTTCTTGGGGGTACATTTTTAAGTATTTCTGTAGAACAGAAATTGCTAGATCGAAGGGGCTGCATGCTTTTTTACTTGGATGGATCCTGCCAAGTCCCCACCCACGGCCCTGGCCTAAAGGCTCTACCAGTTTACAGCTGCCTGGTCTGCCCTCTGCAAGGATGCATAGCTTCTCTGCTGGGGTCTCCCTCCCCTTCTGCTTGTTCCTTTTGCAAATCCTCCAGGCTCTCCTCCAGGCTTTGGCCAAATGCCATCTTCCTGTCCTTTGCCACCCGACTATGTCAAAGGCCCCATTCTAAGGACTCCGAGTGGCATCTCAAAACATAAAGCTGATAAATCAAGGACCCACGACTCTCGTTTTGGATGATTTTTTTTGTTCTCCAGCAGGCTGTGCTGCAGGGTTTGGAGCAATCCATTCACCAATATTGATGAAGTCTGCCACTCCTTCATTCACGGACTTACAGCCTGAGGCTCTGTGCTCATTGTTTTGGAGCCTCGGCCCTCAAAGGGCATACTCTCACTGGTTAGGGCAAGGTATGCAAATAACTTGTGCTGTTATGTAAATTTATATTAAATATGTTATATTATATTAACAGCCAGCTGGCTGTTGTTAAAATGTTTTAAATGCTCAAGAAAGAGAGAGAAAGAGAGAGAGAGAGAGAGAGGAATCTCAGTAGGCGAGGGACCAGACATGCTTTGGGACTAGAGCAGTCTGACAGATTAGCACTGAGATTTATTAGCCCACCTAGAATGATGCCTGGGGCTGTCCAGCCCTTTGGTCACAACATAAACAAATGTTGGGACTTCTCTATCCCTGGGCAACAGTTGTTTGCAAGAGTGAAGGAGGAGGGGAGACATAAGAAAGAGATGTCTTTTCCAAGCCTCTCTTATTTTGCCTTTGTCAAGATGGCGTGATAGTCAGCAGGGCTGTTCAGATGCCTGCCTTCCTTCCTTCCTTCCTTCATTGGGGTTGATATTTCTAAAAGATTTGTTTGTGATTATCTAACCTTCCCAGTTGGCAAGAAAAAGATGAAATGACTTTCAGCCTGTGTAGGGAAGTGTCCTCTACAGACTTTTTTTTTTTTGCCCCTTATTAAAAAAAAAAAAAAAAATCAGAAACCAAAGCCACACTGTTCAGAGTTCAGATAGCAAGCTGCTTGAGAATCAGAAGATAACGTGGTATACTGAGTAGCAGGACCCAACCAAAGAATATTCTGATTTATTAACTTGTCTCCGGAGTAAGATAAAGTGGGTGAGTCAGTAGACATTAGAACCTCCTTGCTTCTCCAAGGGTCCAAGGAGGAAATAAGCCATTGAGAGATAAGCAACTGGCTTCTGATGTCAGAGCCAGGGCAGAGAGCGTCCAGGAGCAGCTAGTTCTGCCCTGATGGATGCTAGTGAGGGTGGGCACCACAGAAGGTCTAGACTTTGGACTCTGGCCGAGGCCGCCATGTCAATTCCTACCATTTCCGGCTAATCGCTTTTCTCCATGCACTCAGTAAAGGGACTTTTCCTTTTTTTAGTTCCTAGTGTTAAAGACTGTTTAATTCAGTTACATCAAATCTAGAAGCTAACGAGAGCTTATATGGACTGTAAATTATTGAGGGTGGACCTCAGAGATCATTCTACAATATTCCATCCATCCATCCTTCCATTTAAGCATTATAAGAGCTGATATTTTCCCGTAAGAAGTTTAAAGTATGTTGGGGGGATATTACACAGACATAGATAGCTTTTAATCTGTGATCGATTATTTGAGTGTCTGCCTCTCTTGCTAGACTAGAAGATTCTTTTGTCTGAGAAGAATCGGGTCAGTCCTGTTCACTTTGGTATCATTCATGCCTAACACAGTGCCAGGCACAGAACACATGTTCAATAAATGAGCGAGTCAGCAGGAAATGAGCAAGGAGTGGGGCAGGGAGGATCAAGCCCGTGTGCAGCAGTGTGTGGATCAGAGGGCGGCTGCCAGAGCACAGTGGAATGTAGCCACTGGGAAAGGTGATAGCTGGAGCTGGAATGTGGAATTTGGACTTAATTCTGTCTCTGGAAAGACATCGATGGGTACCAAGCAGCAGAATAGCATGATAAAGTAGGCTCCTTCTCTCTCTTTCATGCATTCGTTTACTCATTCATTCCATTCAATACAATTTATCAAGCATCATCTGTATGTAAGGCACCATGCAAAATACTGAAATATAAAGAACAGAACGAAGAGAATCGTATTTTCAAAGAGCTCACAATCTGGTAGGGGAGAAAGATAAGTAAACAGTTGATTATAATGTATAAATTTTATGCTAGAGATTCGCACAGAATACTCCAGGATGGCCTTCTGGAGGAGGTAACATTTGAGCTGAATCTCAAAGGAGACATATGGGTCAGGTAAGGAAAGGACGGGAAGGGTGGTACTGGCAGGGAGAGAGAGGGGAGAGCATGTGATGCTTGGGAATAACCGACCACGGTTTGGGGTAGCTGGTGCTTTGGGTGGGAGGCTGGGGAGCAGAGAGGTGCTGCTGAAAAAGCAGGCAGGGACCAGAGTAGAAAGAGCCTTGGGGAGACCCCCAGGCTTCATCCGGCAATGAGGAAGGGAGTTGCTCAGATTTGTACTTTACGAAGATCATGTTGATGGCAGAGAGTGGATTGCAGAGGGGCTGGATGGGCAGTAGGGAAAACTGAGGCAGCTGTTCTTATCTGGGTGTGGAATCAACAAAGGACTGAATTAAAGTAGTATCCAGGGTGGGGGATAATAATAGCAAACATCTACTGAGCACCTACTGTATGCTAAGAAGTGTTCTACATGAAGGCATCAACTCAGTCCTCCAGTTAGCCTCTGAGATAGGAGCCGTCATCATTCCCATTTTCCAGATGAGAAGAATGAGGCACAAGGTCACCCTCTAGTTGAGTGCATATGTGTCCTCAGGCCACTCATAGGGTTGTGGGACTTAGGCGGAGCTGCAGTGTTAGGATTTGGGTGTGGGTGTGGGGAAGAGGATGAGTTTCATTTAGATTGTTGGTTTGAGATGCCCACAGGACTCTGTGGGGGTGGGGGGGGTTCGGCTGCATCTGGGCTGGGAGTAGCGATCTGAGAGTCATGCTCAAGGGCATTCAAGGAGCCTGCAGGCTGGGAGAGGCCAGAAACAACATCTTGGAGCATCCACCGTCAAAAGGGTGAACAGAGAAAGAACTGCTCATGAAGGGGACTAAAAAGGAAATCAGACCAGAAAGAAGAGTGTCTCAGGAGGGCATGATCAGCAGTTTACCTGCCGCTGAGAAACCAGGTAGGGTAATGACTGAGGGGTGGGGAGTGTCCTTAGCAACAAAGACGGGCTTTGGCCACAAAGATATCATAAGTCACCTTGATGAAGAACAGTTTCAATGGAGTGCTAGAGGTGGGCTGGGAAGTATAAGGGAGGTGAGGAAGGAGAGACAAGTCTCCAGAATGGTTTGGAGGCTCTT
The DNA here is from genome assembly GCA_028534135.1 of Potos flavus. Taxonomy (NCBI): domain Eukaryota; kingdom Metazoa; phylum Chordata; class Mammalia; order Carnivora; family Procyonidae; genus Potos; species Potos flavus. The sequence goes on along the minus strand of CM052891.1, from coordinate 34,371,947 downwards.
TGTTAGCGAAGGAAGGAGCGGGAGAGGCTGCAAGGCAGAGGGGAGGCAGTGTAGAGTGATTTTATCTTCTTACGAGACTTGAGCATATTTTTATGTGGGCTTATTTTGGGATTCCCCCAAAAGAGCTGAGATACTGGCTCATCCCAGCCAATCAACAAGCCTTCTTCTTCCTCCTCCACCCCCTGCCATCACCTCCACCTTGAAAAAGGCAAGCGCTCATTGTGTAGGAAAAAATGGCGAAAAGCTGACTATTGGCAAAATCATGTGGGGACCTGGAAGAATTTGTATTTTGGAGGCTGAGTGGTAACAAGTGGTTAAGTAGCTATGCTAGTAAATGCTTAGTTGGTTCTTATTTTTATCTATTTATGGGAGACCATGTACCCTGTTGATCGTGGAGGGAATGACCACACAGTAGGCCATCCCGCCTTCTGGCGCCTCCCTCGTGCTTTCTAGAGCAGGACTGGATGCTGCCATGTTTGTGTGGGTCCAGCTTTGGCAGTTTGGAAGTTGCTGAAGGCAGACGTTACAATTTCTCTCTTCTGCCTTGAAAAAAACAAATGGGCCAACCTCCATTTCTAATGAGGCCCGTGAAGGAGATATTATAGACCATGGATCTGGCTGTCAGATTGACGAATGAGTCTTGTCTTTTGAGAGTCACTTAGGAAGTTGCATTTGGAAGCTTGAGCGGAGCTGTCAAGAGCAGACGGGGGCACCCCACCCAACAGCTGAGACTGTGTATTTGGGGTGGGGTGGGGGATACTATTGTTGTGAGCCATGGTAGAATTCCCTCCAAATGTTGGAAGTGGGGCCAACCTACACTAAAGGCAAAGGTTTAAGCTTCTGCAGGAGCCAGCTGGCCCCACACATCCCACCAATGACCTAATTGGGTCCAGCAGGACCCAGACATTTGTATTTGCCTTTATTTACAGCCCCAAACAGGCTAGTGGGCAGCTGCTCAGTGCAGGGTATGGTGTGACGATGGGCATTCTCATGGTACTTTGGGAACAACCCAAGTGAGGAACCAACAGAGTCCAGGTTTTGGGATTGGAACCCTTCTCATTCCCAGTGGTGAATGAACAAGTGGTGGTGAAAGGGGTTCTTGGTGAGAATGGGATACCTCTGGCCAGTGATTTTCCAACCCTGCACCCCAAGGCATTTCTGAGACCTCGAAATATAGACCCAGGGCCATGTTTTCCAGGAAATTTTCTGAACAATGGGGACTGGTGGCCAACTGACTACCCAAGATCTCCACATTCATTCTCAGATCTACCAAGAGGTATGGGCAAAATGGCTGAATTAATACTTTGAATATTTAGAAAACAAGAATCACCACTAGGCTCTTGGAGGAGGGCATAGGAGATGATGAAAGTCTTCTGATATCAGATCACAACTGGGAGTTCCATTAGGATTGGCAATCACCTTAAATTAGGGAAGAGTCTGACTGGTGATGTCAACATTGAAGACAGGCTTGGGTTCTTACCACATGAATGTCCTAGCTTTGCACTTCCACATCTATCCACACACTCATGTGATTCTCCCCAAATTCAAGAGCTCTGTCCTGCCTCTCTCATCAGCTGCATCCACTCTCCTGTACACAGATGGTCTTCAACCCTGACCCACTTCACGAGTTTTTGGTTTGATTAGGGTCTCTAAGTGTGTAGACAGAATGATAAAGATAATGTCATCAATCACAGGCTGGCTTAGTGTCAGGGAGAAGGAGGGCCCTCAGGGCACATTTGCATGGGAATTTTGGCAGGGGTGGGAGGGGCGAGGCGGGGAGAGCTTTAGAGTACAGCATTTGAGTGCCATTTGAACAGAGGGTGCAGATTTGGGCATCAGAGTTCATTCATTCTTTGAACGATGCACATTTTCTGAGCTCATATATAAGCAAGGCACCGATGGTATAGAACCCAAGAGGCATAGGCCTTGCTCTCAGGGAGCTCCCAGTCTACGGTGAGTCAGGGGTTGATGGAGGTTAAAGAAATCAGTTCTTAAAAGGCAGGTGTAAAGATAAGTGATGCGCAAAGGGAAGTAAGTCCTACAAGAAAACTTTTGTATCCTCTTAGGAGTGTGACAAAATTGTCAACAAACCCACTTCATTCTCTGAGTGCTCCAAGGTTGGGAGAAGGTCTTGCTGATCTTCATTTTCCTGGTACTAAAATCCTCACCGAGTACTCGTTGAAGGAATAAATGAATGTACAGAGAGTTGAATGGAGCAACTAGCTGCTTCTTAGGGGTGGGAGAAAGTCTTCCTAAAGACCATGCTCTTTAAGCAGTGTTTGGAAGTATGACTAGGCCTTTGCCAAGCAGATAAGCAAGAAAGGGATTCTGGGCAGAGGGAACAGTGGGAGCAAATGCACAAAGGAGGCATCGAAGAACACGGAGTGTTTGGCTGACGTCCCAGGCATGTTGGTCAACCACAGGGAATGATGAAGCTGGAGAGAGGGCCGGGGCCAGTTTGGACAGGGCCTCAGAAGCCATTCTTAAGGGTTGAGGCTTTGCAAATTATGGGAAGTGCTGGAATTTAAGGGATTTAGGTAGGGTAGCAATGTGACCACTCTGTGCGTGAGCTGAGGCAGGGGTACTATCGAGGAGCATGCTCAGAACCTCTCTTCTAAAGTTTTAGGGATGCTATTTACCTGGGACTGCGGGGCTATTAATGCTGGAGGCCCTATGAGGTCAACTCACCCAGCCCTTCCATTCCATGCATGGGAAACCCATGGCACAGGGAGGGAAGCAAATTGTCCGAGGTCTCACGGCACCTTAGGACTAGACTCCAGGCCTCTGGGCTCCCAGGCTGATTTCCTCTCCACAGAGAGATCTGGGCTCAAAGTTGAGCCCTGCTCTCCCTCTACTATGCAACCTTAAGCATGTTACCTAACTGTGCAGTTTTATCTTCCGGAACATGGAGATAACATTATTTCCTTTTTGGGGTTGCTGTAGGGGATAAAATGAAAGAATGCATGTCAAGTGTCTCAGTTGCTTGATGCCTGGTGGTTGATGTGTGCTCAGTTAGAAGTGATTGGTATTATTCCTCCCTCCCAGGGTCTATCTCCACTCCAGTGTATCATCCCACTGCTTGTCTCTGGTGGTGGTGGTGGTCCTGGGATCATGAAGGGCTCTCGCCGTAGCTGAGCTAGCCAGAGGGGCATTTCTCAGGCTGTCCAGGAAGGCAGCAGCATACCCTGGCTTCCCCGGGTTTAGGGCAGATATTCTGGGTTACAGCACAGTAGTGTGCTCTTTTGGAATTAAAAAAATGAAAAAATACTGAAGGAGGTATGTATATACTTGGCATGGATGGAGTGATTTTTACCATGCAGAAGGACTTCCCCATTCACAAAGGGATTCATGGTAGGGGTCCTTTATTAAATCACCAGTTCCTCTTTGGGCTGTCACTGAGGAGTCCATTTCCCTAGCGTGATTCACCCCAACTTTCCAGGAAAGGGCCTCCTGCTCCCACAGACTTGTCACCCTGGGCCTTCTCACAAGATCTCTTTGAGCTTTGAGCTGAAGCTGCAGAATCCTGGAAGGGGAACACTGTAGCCAAGGCAGACTGTAGGATACACTATGATTTTATATGCCACCGAGAAAGAAATAGCAATGCTAATTTTAGCTCTAAGATGCCATTGATTGAGAGACAAATCCCGATTTCAGAAACGTTACAATGTGAAAAAAATATACAATTGACTCTTGAACATGACAGGTGTGTGTCCTTATATATGATTTTTTTTTTTGATAAATATAGGACAATGCGGTAAATGTATTTTCTCTTCCCTGTGATTTTCTTAACATTTTCCTAGCTCTAGCTTACTTTATTGTTAGAATATGGTATATAATCCATAGAACATACAAAATGTGTGTTAATTGACTTTGTTATCCATAAGGCTTCTGATCAACAGTAGGCTATTACTAATTGAGTTCCCGGGAAATCAAAGCTTATAGGCAGATTTTCGACTCTCTTAGGATCGGTGCCCCTAACCCCCACATTGTTCAGAAGTCAACTGTACTTCTTAGAATCACTGAAATGCAGCGTTTGAGAACCGGGGTCGGCTGGATACTAATGGCAGAATGAGAGCATTCGAATGGGACCGATCCCCGTTAGACTTAGCGTCACATTATTTAATTATTGTTTTTTGTTTGGGAAAGAAACCACTGATTCATAGGCTCTGCGGGACAGACCCTGGGTCTCTTTTGTTCACCACCGTATCTCCGCCACCTTGTTCATAGTTGGGGTTCGACAAATATTTGCTGAATGAATAAATAAAACAAAGAGCCACATTTTAAAACATGTGGAAAACCCAGAAAAGAAAATAAATCATTCACAATTCCCCCACTGTGGGTATTTTGGCTTATTTCCTTCGAGTCTTATTTCCTATGAATATGCTCTTTTATATACATGTAAACATAATTTATTATTAGATTTAGCTCCGGGATGTGTTTTTGTATTTCTCTATTAATATGAATGAAATGATGAAATGAGACGATGCAGAAATGCTTTGAAGATTTGTAAAATGTTTAGCCAAATATCTTATTATTAGTTATAATACTCATCGCAAGGCTTCTATGAATGAGGCTGATTTCCTGAGAACGCACTTCAAAGCAAACAACAAATTTGTTCTCTGAAGCCTGGAACTGGCTGTCCCTGTATCCCACTGTCCGTGGGGAGTCCCTTGGTTTCCTTCTGGGAAGAGAAAGAAACTCAAGGGTTCTTAGAAGTCCTGAGCTCTAGCTTCCCACTCAGTCCAGAAATTTCTTTAGTGTCACTCATGGAAGGTAAGTCCCCGCCTGAGAAAACTCAAGGCTGCCAAAAGAATTTACTATTTGCTCCAGCCAACACCTAAAGATTGGGTTTCCGTCCCCCTGTCTTTGTGGGCGGACAGGAGCCTGACTCTGACAGATGCCGGTTAGCAAGCCCAGGTGGGTTTCTCGTGGACCAGTCCCCCCTTTGCTCTTTCTGCCATGTTTCACTTCCCTGACTCTGCCCCAGACCCTTCTCCTCCCCTCACATTTCCATTAAGATGCCAGCCTCCTCTGCGAAAATGGAAGTTGAGTGCCGTTCATGCTGAACCCTTGTCCCTACTGCAAGGGTATATTTTTGATTAAAATCTGTCCTTGTCACTTGAACGAGCGTCTGGCTTTGCTTACCGTTGGCGGTACTCAAAAGCCCATGAGGCTAATAGCTTGGGTTCTGGGCTCACCAGGGCAGCCAGTTTGTCTGCATGCCTGGACTCGTTCGTCTGTGTTCTTGTCCTTCTCGACTCAAATCCTCAGCCCTGAACTTGACTCCCTGCCACCTGCTTCAGGCTCTCCTTCGTTGTCCTTAAAGATGAGGTTTTCTGGCTGCGCAACTTGGTTCCCACCTAGCACACCCCTGCGTGCTCATTTCTGATCTCCCCACCTGCCTCAGCCTCTGGGGCCCGTGGAGGCCGGCCAGCCTCCCGGCCTCCTCTGCACCTGCCTCAAAGCCGACATCCCAGCCACCGTGTGCTACAGTGGAGGCTGATCTTGGCCCTCAGCAAGTACCCAGGCATTAAGTACAGGGAAAAGTTTGGGAGGCCCACACTCTCAGTGCTTTGCCATAGATTCAGAAGGTTCTGGAACCTCTTGCCCCCTGGGAGGTTCTAGAAAAAACCCTCACACAATTCAGTGAAAAAGAAAGTAAGCTGGGTTTCTCTCACACCCAATTTTAGGAACCGACAGGTGGTATGGGAGAATTGGGCTACAGAGGTTAAGCTGATACCGTTCTCCAATTTCTAGGTGAGCCCCTGTTCCGAGCCCATCCCCGCTCAGGCCTCCTGAGTGGACTCAGAGCCTTTCAAAAGTGGGAGTCCCATTTCCCCTCCTCATGCCTCTGCAGGTGGCCGGCGTAGGCCCGGGACCGCTGGTCCAGGGAGCCCAGGAACTTACCCTCTGCTCCTGGGTAGCCACGAAAGTCTGGAACCCTGGAGCCACCCCAAAGCCCAGTTCTTGGATGAAAGGCGGCTCAGACTGACTGTGGATCTGAACTTTCACTCCTGCTTCAAATGTCGTTTCCTCTGAAAGGACAAAGACACACAGAGCCATGGGTCAGCGACAGCAGGTGCTCACGGACTCTTGGGATTGAGAAGCTCAGAGGGATGCTAGAAAGGCCACGTGGTGAGCAGCATCATGGCCTGCAAAGACATCCACACCCTTATCCCCGGAAACTACGAAGATGTCACTTTGCCCGGCAGAAGGGACACTGCAGATGGGATCAAGTTAGGGACCTGGAGATGGGGAGGTTATCCTGGATTATCTGGGCAGGCCAATGTCGTCCTCGTGGGAGGGAGGCAGGAGGGTCAGAGTCATGGAGAGAATGGAAGAAAGCTTTGTTGCCGGCTTTGGACATGGAGGGAGGAGCCACAAGCCGCGGGATGCCGGACAAGGCAGGGGGACGGATTTTCCCCTTGGAGCCCCCACGAGGAATGCAGCCCCGCCAGCCCCTAGACTTTAGCCCCGTGAGACCGGGTTTTGGACATCTGACTTCCAGCACTATAACAGAATAAATCTGTGTTGTTTGAAGCCACGAAGTTTGCAGCATCTGCTACAGTAGCTGTCAGAAGCTAATTCAGGCCAGTTAAGCCAACCAACTCTTTGCTTTGGACTCCAGTACTATAAAATGGGGTTAGGAAGTGAGTCAAGCACCTTTATTTTATTCACTAGCTTCTCTGCTGGGCCATGAGGTGAAGGCGAGGGGAGCAGGAGGGGAAACAGACGATGACACAGCAGTAGAAATGAAAATAGAGGACTTGCTTGTATGCTAAGATGCCTGCTGCCCCTTGGAGCTGCAGGAGATGGGCAACCAGAAGAGAAGCTTCTGCCTCTCTTTCACTTGGCAAGAGAAATGGTCCTTGGCAGCAGGAGGTGGCAAGAGTGGTGGAAGGTGATGGGAAGGCAGAGCCTGGCTCATCCTAAATGTTCACAATTGGTGGAGAATGCATGGGTGGGCTATATGAGCCTTCCCTGGGTCTCCTCTGTCTTAGTCTTTCCAAACCGCCTGCCGAGGGAGCTGCCCAGCACGCAGACCTGCTGATAAGGAGCCCAGCCTCTCTAACCTGCCCCCCCCATTGCCAGCCTTCTCGGGGCAGCCTCCTGCTTCATGGCGCCAGGTGGTCCAACCCTCCCGCGCTGCCCAGATTGGTTGTTACCAATTTCTGCTCTGCAGAGATGCATGGATGCACATGCATTTCCTGCACCTGACCAATCTCCCTGCCCGTCCCTGAAGTGAAGCCCCCAGCCCCACCCAAAGCAAACCCTTCTCTTGCTCTGTTGTATTCTTTACATATGCCTGATGAAACTTCTGCCACACCATGCACTAATCCTTCATCTGACGGTCTCTTCCATCAGGCTGGAGGATCCCAAGGCCAAGTTCTGGGCTGTCTCCTTGGATCTCAAAGGTCCTGCACGGCACCAGGCCCTATAGCACACACTCAGGCAACGCCTGCTGAGTGAATAAGGGATTTGTGACTCAACCTCACTCAGTTATTAATGGACAAGGCCACTCTAGAATCCAAATCAAGGAGCGTTCTCAAAGAAGGGGATGGGGAGAGGATGGGTAAATGTAGGAATGGGGGAAGATGGAGTGGGGGACAAATGGAGGTCGAGGTGAGGGAGGGAGGGAGGGAGGTGTTAGCACTGGGACCATAGTCTGGGGACACTGAGAGGAAGGAAGGGGGGGCCAGGCACGGGAATGGGCAAGACCCACAGACAGCCTGGTGGCCAGTGACGGAGGCAGGGAAAGAGGGTCAGACATGGGCAAGAATTCCAAGGTAGGGGTACATGCACAGAAGGGCTTAGTAGGCACACAGGGATTGGTAGGAAGGATAGGCAGGGGTTCCAGAGTCCAGACTTGGAGCTCAGGGGCTGGCATGGGGTTTAGGCAGAAGAGATCCCCAGTCAGGAATCCTTTCATCCTGTGTTAGAGAAATGGGAGAGGATCCCAGGCAATCCACAAACATACCCCCTTCCCTCCAGCGGTCAACTGTTCTGCTCTTTCTTTACCCAGATTGTCTGTGTTCAGACTGCTCCCCGAATGTCCTGGGATGCCCCAGCGGTCTGGGGCCTGTCTCTCCCGTGGATGGTGAATGCCGCAGAGAAGTGAGTGCCCCTTATTCCTCCCAGTGCCCCACAGGTCCATCAGGGAAGGTGACTGCGGGAGACGGAGGGTGAGTGGGAAGGGGAGGGGTGAGCCTGCCCAAGGGAGGGGTTGAGGAGAGCTCAGGAGCCTGAGGAACAGGCTCGGATAGGGACGGAGAGAAAGTGGCGTGATGCTGGGATCGCAGGGATGCTCGTGCTTGGATGAACTGAAGGCATGTTCAGTGAGCTGTGGGGGGTGGAATGGGAGAGAAGCCAAAACTTGTTCTCTGGAGCTCTCTGAAGCCACGCGCGGGCTATGTGACTGAGCTTAGCAAATCCGGGAGCCAGTAAGACAGGCTCCAAGGAGGGGACCCCCGCGGCTTACAGGAAGAAATGAAAAGTGAAGCCTTTCTGTCAGAAATGCTTCAAGTAATGGGCAAAGCAGACAGGCCAGGCATGCCTGCCTTGTGAGAGCCGCCCGAGGCCAGCCAGAGCGGGTTGGGATTTGGAAGAGGAGTTTATTCCAGAAGCAGCAGGGGCTGGGGCAGAGTACATTTCTAAACGATCTCATATCATTACAAATATCCAGCGACTGGATGGGCACAGAAGAGACTGATGGATTAGGTTTCCACTCTCTTTAGAGAACTTTCTGCTGGGATGGAATGTTCTAGAATCTAGAATCTGCGCTCTCCAACATAGGAGCCACTAGCCACGTGAAGTATGACAAATGCAACCAAGGAACTGAGATTCTAATTAATTAACTAATTAGCCCCTCCCCCCAGCTTTACCGAGGCATAACTGACAAAATCTGAGATAAAGTATGCGAGGTGATGATTCGATATATGTACACGTTAGGAAAGGATTTCCCCATCAGATTAATTAATATATCTATCTCTTCACATGCTTACCGTTGTTATTTTGCTTGGCTTATTTGTCTTTAATTGAATTTCAATTTAATTAATTAACTTAAATTTAAATAGCCACGTGTGGCTAGTGACAACTTCAGTGGGCCGCTGGAGAATGTTAGCTGTGAACAGACTCCAGACATCTCATAGCATCGGGGAGGGCAAGGACGACACCCCCGTGCTTTCCTAAACAGGTACCCCTGGGGGGGTCTGCAACCTGGAGGCCCTGGGTGATTTGGGTGGGGGTCTGAGCAAGCAGAAGCAGGGCTGTGCGTCTTCATGGCCAGCCCACGGCTGTCGTCCCAGCCCCTCTTTTGGGGGGCCCTGTTTCCCCACAGCATCGCTTATTCTCCCATCTCCAGATAGTTGGTTTCTCTTCCTTCATGGAACTGCCCTCGGCCGCCCTCTGTGGATCATTCTCCCATCTGAGTAGTGAGCAGCCCCCTTCCAGTCTCTGCCCTGTAATGCCCGCCCGCAGTCCCCTACACTTCCTGGACGTGGATGCTATCAGCACAACGATGAAGACCCAACTTAAGAGCTGACGTTATCCAGTATAGACTGCTAGAGTCAAAGGCTCCGATCAAGTACCTCGAAGGTTCTCAAACTGGAATGCACATCAAAATCACGTAGGGAGCTCTGGGTGACGATTCTGGGGATCCACCCCTAGATGCGGTCACTCTGTTGTAGAGCCCAGGCATCTGCATTTCCAGAGATTCAGCTATAGGTTACCTGAGGCCAAACACAGGTGGGCAAGTAGCGCTCTAGCCCAGAGAGGGGAAGTGACTTGCCCAAGCTCACACAGCAAGTCCAGGGTAGAGCAGGGGCTAGAAGTCAAGTCCTCTGACTTCCAATTCATTCCCTGCCCTTCGGCAGCTTTGAATCTGCCCAGGGTCTGGCCGGACACAGGGAAATGCCAGCAGCGCATGCAGCCTGTCCACGTTGCACGACTTGGTGGGGGGTGGGGGGTCTCTCTCGCTGAGATGCAGGTGGGCTGCCCAAAAAGCCACAGCAGCAGCAGCTACAACAATAACAGTAACTGGGACCATCCACACGGTTTTTGGGTCCCAGCGCCAAATGAAAATGTGGGGCCCCTTCTTAAAAACATTATGAATTTCAAGACAGCCATAGCCGAACATTAAACCAAGAATGTGGCCCTTTGGAGCACGGAGACCTGCGTGACCACACGGGCGGCACATTGGAGGAGCCAGCCCTGACCAGAACCCAGCCTGACGTGGACAGAATTCTTCACAGCCTCGCGTTCCCCTCACCACCAAATGATCCGACACGGAGCCGCTTCAGAGTGCGGGCCCCGAGTGCAGGGAAGGATTTGTTTACACATCGTGAACACCAGGATTCAAAGCCCCCGAGAGCAAGCGAGCGAGCGAACACAGTGAAAGGGAAAGTTACTACACACACAGTGTTGGGAGGCCTTGTTAATTGGGATGAAACATGAAAGATAATGTTGGATCAGGAGGAAGGTGGTAAGGCGCGTTGCAGTCAAAGCCGGACTACCTTAGTCCCTTTCAGGTGCACAGCCATGGCCAGCTCAAGGTGGGGTCTACCTGTAGAGCGTTTTCTGGGCGCGCAGAGAGGATTTGGAACCGCTGCGGGAGGAGACGGGCGAGCCATGGGCAGAATGCATAATGGGGCCGGGAAAGTACATCGCAATAAAAGAAGCTTAAATCTTTAATCTTTGCAAATTACAGGAAACATGCCGAGGAAATAAACACGAAGGAAGTAGGAAGGGAAGATTTTCTGAAAAGCCGGAGGAATTTTCTAGGCTAAGGCAGGCATGTGTTGATACAGAGCAATCTGTGTTGGCTGAAGCCGACTTTATAACAGTGGCTAGGCTAGCTAGCTGGAGGGGAGAGGGTAGGAGGGAGGCCAGCCACATGGGGGCTCGGTGCAGGGTAGTCTCCCCTAGCCAGTCCTCCGCACTCTGCTCTCCGCCCCAGGAGCTGCACCTGCAGAGACTGTCCTGATGGGCTCCCTCGCCCTCTGGCTTCTGGTTTGGGTTCAGCCAGTGACAGGTCTGTAGGAAACTGGAGGAGAGAGGAGTGAGTCTGGGATATTCAGTCTCTTAGCTCTATTTGCTGGGTCACTGCGAGTTAGCTGCTCAGCACTTTGGAAAGCCACAGTTCTGCGCTGGGGGGCTAAGGGGAGTTCTCGGTATTGCTCTCTCTCTGGGTTCTGATGCCAGCTCTAGGCCCCTTTCCCTAGGCACGGTAGTGGCTGTCCGGCAACCAGGCTGGGGACAATGCATCACCCGCATTGCCCTCCCTAAGCCTTGTCCACGCCTTTGTAAACAGTCCTTCATTCGTCTTTCCTTGCATTACCCAGTCTGTGGGTGGTGTTGATTGCCTGCTTGGGTCCTCACTGGTTCGGACCCCAGAGGCATGTACTGCCTGGGCTCTGGGAGACAGCTAGGGGCACCTGTGCAGCACTACGCACGGAAGGACAGCCGTTGCGTCTGAGCGCTCTTGGCAGGAGACCTCGCTGCCTACAGGGCAGTCTGTGGTTTTCAAAGTTCATCCTTATATTGAGCTGAAAACTGCCTATTTACAGATATCCCCCCTGCTCCCAGCTCCAGCCCTTTTTCCACTCGATGCCCCTTCAAGGATCTGAAGGTACATACTGTGACCACCAGAGTCTTCTTGTTTCCATGCTAACCTTCCCCAGTGGCCCTGACCCCAGTGTGTCCTCATTCCTGGAGGCTTTGCTAGCAGAGGTCTGCTCAGGGAGGTGCTTTGGCCTGGAGAGGCTTCTGTGCAAAGGGGCTCAGGACCCTCTCCCTATCTCCCACAGGATGGCCAATAGCCCTTCGTGCTGGATGGACGTCTTGGGGACACTGGGTGGGGCCCTGGTGAGCAGAGCTCGCACCCAGAGTGGAGAACCCTCTTCCCCAGGGAGTGACCTGGGCATCCTAAGAGAGGTGAAAACACAGGACCTTCTACCTGGTGGGTCAGAACCAGACAGAGCCTAGGACAGTTGGTTAAATGCTTGGGGCTCTGGGGTCAGGCAGGCTAAGGTCAAGTCTAGCTCCGTGACCGTTGGCAAATTGTTTAATCTCTTGGAGCCTGGTCTTTCTGCAAAATTTGCAGAATGGGTTTGGACATAATAATGGATCCATCTTCATAGGACTATTGACATTTCACAGAAAACCCTTAGCACGGAGTCTGGTGATTACGAAAAGCTCACTGACTTACAGTGCTATCACCATCCTTACTCAGTGTTTCTGGCTTTCAGCAAAACCCAGCTGGGTCAGCTGTCCTTTCTCACTTCCCCTTCCTCATGGGACCCCCGGCATCTGGAGTGGCCCTTCCTCTCCCCTCCCATCTGGTTGACCCCTACCCAGCTTCCCTGTCCCCACCTCCTGGAAGCCTTCCTCCATTGGATGTCCCAATATCTGGTACTTATCTTTTTCACTTAACTCTCTCCACTAAGACTGGCAGACACATGGGGACAGGGTCAATGCTTAATTTATGCATATATGCATAATGCTTGGCACATAGTAAGTATCATACCCACTTGTTGAACTGAACAAACAGCATAGCTGGTCTCCGAGACTCACAGAGTCCCAGCTTCCCTTTCTACAGCGGAGACACAGAGATGCCAAGAGGGTGGCCCATTTGTCTGGGTCTTCTAGGCAAGGTTTTGGCCAACCTGGGTCCACATAAGGCCAGCCGAGCCATCAGGACCCACTGCCACCGTCTCAAGGTGGCAGGTGGTCATTCAGAGCCTGGCGGGCAGCTGTGTAGGGACTTAAGCTGGGAGGTCGCAGCAAAGACTGCCCGGGACACCCCGCTGAAGGGACCCAGCTGGTGTTACCGTCTTGGGTGGCTGCCGTCTGGCTGGCTTCTGTGGCCCATGGCATCACGGTGGGGGCGAGACTCAGGCTTTGGGCCTCGCTGCTCCCCGGGATCAGGGAGAGAGGCCTGGAGTGTCCAGGTCCATGTTTCAGCCAAGCAGGGGAGGGACCCATCCACCTGGTGGGCCACCTGCTGCCCCCCCCCCCCCCAGGTCTCCCACTGGCTTCTCTGGCTTTGCCACTGCTCACGAGATGCTGGGGCTGGGCCCTGCAATTCTCTAGGGATTGAAGTGTGTGTGTGTGTGTGTGTGTGTGTGTGTGTGAGAGAGAGAGAGAGAGAGACGGAGAGAGAGACAGAGATAGGAAGGTGGGAGAGGAACTATCTCTAAAATCACTCTCATCTCCTCTTACTTCCCTGAAGCATCTCCTGAAAGCGCTTCTGTTCACAGAACCAGAGAAAACCCTGGCCTTCCCGAGGGCCCCGGGCACTCGCCGCCATCCCACATCTGTCCCCTCGTTCACTGGACAGTGACGTACGGAATGCCTAGCGTGGCCACCCACCGCGGGCCAGGGACCGGGGGCCCAGCAGGGAACCAAGCAGGGCCTGTGACCTCTCGGAGCTCCCATCCGGGGTGGGGCAGACGCCAACCGGGGACCCGATCGGCAGCGGGCCAGCCGTGCCCAGTGCTGGGGGGAGAAGCACGGAAGAGGACAGTGAGGCCACACAGGCGGGGCGGCTGTGGGCTCTCCAGGGCTTTCCAGCATGACCGTCTGTGGGCAGGGACCTCACTGAAGTGGGCAGGCGGCTCGTGGGATGACCCCAGGCGAGCATTCCGGGCAGAGGGAACAGCAGGTGCAGAAGCCCCGAGGCGGGCATGCCCCCGGCCTGTTCTCAGAGCCACCGGGATGTGGTCAGAGGCCGGATGATCCCCTTATCACGCCTTACAGTCGCCCAAAGAGGCAGGCTCATTACAGACACGAGAATAAATGTTTTACAGAGAAGAAAACAAAGGCTCGGAGCGGTCGGCTTGCTGTAGGCACAGTGAGCAAATCCAGCAGCAGTCCCTAGCTGTCCGTCCGCAAGGCTCTGATCCTTGCCCTCTGACACCTGGCCTCGCTCCGGGAGCGTGCCTTTCCAGCGTCACTGGCTGCATTCTCCACGGGGGCAGGTCCCCTTTGAGAGCCTGCAAGCCCGGACTCTGAGCCACTCAGCTTTGCTCTACAGGGCATGGCGAACAACTATGCTGGCATGAGTGTGGTGAGCTTTGGGGCTCTCACAGACTTCACTTCCCGGATCCTCCCCGCCGTCCCGAGACAGGCGTCAATATCCCCACTTAGAAAAATACAAATACAAATATATATATATATATATATATACACACACATATGTATATACATATAAAAGGACAGGTCCAGGGTCTATGATTCATGGCTACATAGAATTTTGGAGCTATAAGAGTCCTTGACACTGCTTGAAACCAACTAACTTTTCATTTCGAGGGTGAGAAAATTGAGACCCACGGGGAGGAGAGTGGCCAATGCACACATGGCAGGTGGTGGCCTGGCAGAGCCCAGGAACCAAGTATCCTGACTCCTCACCCTCCCCTGCCCTTGGTCAGTCGACTTGACAAGCACTGGTCCCAAGTGACAAGCCAACAAGGGTTCAAGCTGTACAGGGATGGAGGGAGAGAATCGTGTGTTCTCATCTCAGAGTTCAGGGGAAAGCTCACTGTGTGGGACAGTGACAGTGATAGGGACTGAGGTCCTGGCCCTAGCCCTTGAGAGCTCTGGTGGAAAGGGTCTGCCAAACACTGTTTGGGTGGTCCACTAGGGGCGCCATCTTGGTTCCTCCCACTCTTCTGGCATGCGTAGAGGAACCCAAGGAGGCCAAGGCGGGGCCCTGGAAAGGGAGCAGGGGAGGGTCCCAAGAAAAGTGTGGGCTCTGAAATCATGGAGCCCTGGGTCTGACTCCCAGCCCCGCCACTGAATAACTGTGTGACCTCAGGCAAGTTATACTGCCTCTCTGAGCCTTAGTTTCCTCTTGTTTAAATTAAAGGGAAGGGAGTGCCGATCCCTCAGGTGACTTTTAGCCCTGCAATTCTATGAGCTGGGGTGCACAGTCTCCTAACCTCACTGCGTCTCATTTTAATTTCCTGAAAACTAGATTAAAAAAACCCAACATGGCTTTTCAGCCCTCGCAAGTCAGCGAAGGG
Source organism: Potos flavus (assembly GCA_028534135.1). Taxonomy (NCBI): domain Eukaryota; kingdom Metazoa; phylum Chordata; class Mammalia; order Carnivora; family Procyonidae; genus Potos; species Potos flavus. The sequence goes on along the minus strand of CM052891.1, from coordinate 34,356,927 downwards.
TGAGTTTTCTAAAGACAACACAAAGACTCCCTGAATTGCTGCCTGGCTAACATTGGGCCGTGTGTGTCTCGTGCTCCCTGCCCACCCCTCCCGACAGGCCCAGGTGAGCTGCATGCCTAGGTGAGCCAATCCGAACCTAGCACAGAGACAGGTATGCTCACACTCCCTTGCTCACAGGTGACATTTTGAGGCTAGACCAGATCAGGAGGAAGAAAAATCAACACTGTGTCCCCAAGCCAGACGGGCTACAATTATGTCTGTTTGAGGCAGCACGTGGGGTAGAGGGGTTCTCACTGACAGCTCCTTATCAAGTGGCCACGACAGTGTGATGAAGGCTGCAAACCTCAGCCCCTTCCTGCAGAGCCTTAAAGCCCCTGTGACATGATTTGGCAAAAATGTTAACCAAAGCAACCGTTTTCCCCCATCTCGTTCTCTTTTCCTGTTTCCATTATTAAGAAACACTAGCTCTTGGTGGAAAGCACCAAGGACCCAATCAGAGATATGGATTCAAGTGCTAGTTCCAATACTTTCCAGCCATGAGGTCATGGGAAAGCCACTCAGCATCTCAGAGACTAGCTTCCTTACCACCTGTTAAATGGATTAATCTGTTAAATGATGAAAGCTGCTCGGTCTACATCTTTAAGAGTGTATGAGGAGCAGAGGATAGAATGCAGGTGAAGCACATTGTATCCTATGGAGTGATGTGCCCATGTGGGGGAAGGACGGGGTTAATATTGGGTCTTAGTTATGCAACTGAGAAGAGTGGCTTCATTTGACACATTCCTATTAAATAGAAGGTTTACGAAACCTACATTAGTGAAGGCACCGGTGTGGACTTTGGTCTGCTCTCATTACAAAAAGATTTATCCCCAGGATTCTTTAAATAATGAGTTTCCCTGGTGCATTCAGGCGCAGAGATTATGAACTCCTTGCTAAGAAGGCTGATGGGTCTGGGTGGGCAACCAACATGCAGGAGACGTCACCGTTGAAAAGCCATCAGGAGGTGCCACGTATCCAGAGCTATAGGGGAAGCTGGTGTATGATTGAGATTCTATTTATAACCATTCTGTTTGCACACGCTGGTGACGGAAGTGAGGGTACAAGCAGATGCCAAATAGATCACGTATATAGATTGTGATATAATCACGGAAGTCAAAGTCATTCAAAGCATTACCTTCTGTTATTGAATATTTTCTCAATCAGTGGATATAAAAAGCACGATGGCATTCCTGTGGGGGGATGACGTCTGAGAAATGTCGAGATGTTAAAAAGGCATCCGCATACTTCCAAAGGGTGGGAGATAGTGGTCTGGATCAGAGCTTCTCATCCTGGAACATGAGTCAGCCGGGGACTCCTGTTATGATGCAGATTCGGGTTGGGCTCTAGATTCTGCATTTCTGACAAGCTCCGAGGGGATGCTGGTGTCGCTGGTTGGAGGACCACACTTCGGGGAGCAGGACTCACAGGAGAACATTGATGGGCTAGCAGAACGCACCAGACCTGGGGTGATCTGGCTTCTGCCCACCTGTCCAGCTCCAGGTCTCAGCCTTAGAGCCAGCTACCATGGAAACCTTGGGCTTTTCTGGACTTTTGCTCTGGATTCCCTTCCCTCTGTTCAGCCTCTCACCTTCCTCATGCCTCACACCCTCTCTAACGCCCATCGTCTGCCTAGCCACCTGGCAGCCAGGCCTGGGACGAGGCCCAAAGGTCACCTCCTCTCTGAAGCCTCCCCTGACTTGCCCTTTTCCTCCCGTCCAGAACCCATCACCTGCTCCCTCTATCTTTAGCAGTTAGAGCACTTGATGATATTTAATGGTTTACATGTGCCCAGATTGCAGAAGTCTGGCAGCCCGCAAGCACTTTACGTGAGGGTTGTTGGCTCGACCCATTTCCATCTCGTCCATAAAAGGAACCCTCGAGATAGTCCCTAGATTGTGAACTCCTTGCAAACCTGGACTGCACCCTTCATGCATACCCCCAAGGGTCTAGCACACAGTAGGTCATCTTGGCAACTTACTGGCAATTTACTGCTTTATCTGGATATAGTCCTCTGACCACCACCAGCCAGGCTGCGATGTCTGAATAGAGCACGTATATTTTCTGCACAGCACTTAGCATCATGTGTGTAAGGCAGTTCTCAGAACGATGAAAGTCAGTTTTCTGGCCACCTCATGGATGCTTGCCTCCAATGGTGCTTCTGACTCATGGCATCCTTCCTTCCGATCCCTTGGCACCCGTGGAGACCCCTCCCCTTGCCCCATCCAGTGCAAAGGTCCCTTCCAAGCGTGAGCCCGGAACCCCAGCTGGCTGTGCACGTCCCTGGGTTCCTGACTCTCAGGATTCCTTCCGGGAAGGTCCCCAGCACCAGGCACCATGACAGGAGTGCTTCCTGGGAGCAGAGATGTCAGAGAAACCATAGCAACCATCGGCATCCAGTCTGGCTCCGTCCCATTTGTGATGGAAGATAGAAATTGTGCTACTCCTGATAGGCGCTCAGACCTTCCAGCTATGCAGAGAAGTTCGGATCATTTTAAATTTAATTTTAATTTTTATCAAAGCAATGTATGTACATAATTTAAGAGCCAAATGATACCGCAAGTCTTTTAATGAAAAACAGTGGTGCTGGGCTCTGCCTCTCCCCGAGCCCCGAGCCCCAGTTCTCAGAGACAGCTACTTTCAACAGTGTGAGATGTTTCTTCTCGTAGTTACTTTCATATTGCATTGGACATCAATGGCTCGAAAGATATTTCTTGGTTTTAAAAAATTGTAGGTATTGGGGCGCCTGGGTGGCTCAGTGGGTTAAAGCCTCTGCCTTCGGCTCAGGTCATGATCTCAGGGTCCTGGGATCTGGCCCCGCATCGGGCTCTCTGCTCAGCGGGGAGCCTGCTTCCCCCTCTCTCTCTGCCTGCCTCTCTGCCTACTTGTGATCTCTGTCAAATAAATAAATAAAATCTTAAAAAATTGTAGGTATTATCCACGAAATTCCTCCCATGGGAGATGAGGATGTAGACTTCTTCCATGAGGTAGCCCGCTCTATTTCTTTTCCTTCCATCCTCCTGTAGACTTATACGATAGTTTGGTTAAGCCAGTAATCCAGCTTTTACAGAACTAGGTAAATAGTACCCACACCCTAGCCTTGTAGTATCTAATGATTTAGATACTAATGATGTAATGATCTAATGATGTAGTATCTAATGATCTAATGATTTCGATCTTTTCTCGTGAAACTCCTTTGAGTTTTCTGTTTTGTTTTCTTTTTCTTTTTATTTTGTTGGCTTGTTTGGTTTGCTAGATATCTATCACAGAAGTGATAAAAACAAACAAACAAACAAACTCATAGAGACAGAGGAGAAGAGTGGTTGCCAGGGGGGTCAGGGTGGGGGAAATAGGCAGAGGTTGGTAAAAGGGCACCAACTTGCAAGATGAATAAGGTCAGAGAATGTAATATAAAATACGGTGACCGTAGTTGATAACACTGTATGGTATAACTGAAATCTGTGAAGAGAGCAGAACATAAATGTTCTCACCAAAAATATATTTTATATATTAATATATAATGTATGTATAATATAGTAACATGCAAATTATATTATATATGCAAAACATGCAAATTATAATATATATTAATATATCACATTAATATATAATGTATATGTTATATATTAACATGCAAATATAATTTATATATTAATTATGATTATAGCTTTATTATATATGATATATATTGATATATTTGATATATATGATATATGTATGAAATATATGTGATACATATATTTGGAATATATATTTATATATCTATATTTAAAGATTATTTGAGATAGAGAGAGAGGGGGCATGCATGCAAGTAGGGAGAGAGAGAATCTCAAGCAGACTCCCAGCTGAGCGGGAAGCCCCACCTGCGGCTCGATCTCATGACCCTGAGATCATGACCTGAGCCACAACCAAGAGTCAGATGCTTAACTGACTGCACCACCCAGGCGCCCCTGGAATATATTTGAAACCAAATTCTACCCTCATACTTCATTTGTAGCTTGCTGGGTAAAGAATTCTATCTGAGAAAAGAAAGATTTCCCATCCCTCCTCTCCGCTCAATGTCCTCTGGTTTTAATTGCATCTGCTGAGAAGTCCCAGCTCATGCTGATTGTAGATCTTATGTAGGTGATTTGTTTTTTCTCTCCGAAAACTTGTAAGGTTTTCTCTTTATCTCTGTTAGCCTGAATTTCTTGATGCGTCTTGGTCTGGTTGTTTAGCCACTTACTGCGGACGGGACTTGGTGAATTCTTTAGCTATGGATAATCACATGCTTCGGCTGGGAACTCTTCATATCTTACGTCTCTGCCAACGTCCTCTTCTCCATTCTTTCTGGTTTGTTATTCTAGAACTCTTGGTAGGAGTGCATTGGGCTTCCTGGATTTGCCCTCTCATTTTCATATTTTTTTTCCTCTCCCGTTTTCCATCTGTTTGCCTTTTTGTTTTACTTTTCAGAAAATTTCCTCAATTCCAACCCTTCTGTTTTTTTTTTTTAATGTAATCGTATTTTAATTTCCAGGAGTTAAAAAAAACAACAACACAACTTTTCCTTTGCATGTTACTTTTTAATAGCATCCTATGTTAATAGCTTGTATTTATGGATGCAATATCATCTCTCATCTCTTGAGAACTTTTAAAAAGTGGTTTGATGTTTCCTTCTGCTCCCTGCATTTATTTTGTATTTATCAAACATTTATATAGTGCCCAATATTATTCAGGCATTTTCTAAGTACTTCTTAAGTATTAACTCATTTCAGTCTCTCTAACAACTTTTCAGAGTAGATAATAATATTATTCTTATTTTAGATGGGATGGAATGGAGACTCAGAGAGGTTAAGTAACTTGCCCAAGGTCACACAGCTGGTAAGTTGTATAGCTGGGATTTGAACCCAGGCTCTGGTCTGACTGCAGAGCTTATGCTGTTAATCATTATCTCTATTCCCTCACAATTTCTTTTTTGTTTGGCTGGTGTGGTTCCTTTCCTGTAAGTGGCTTCCCTCAAAAGCCAGACGTTTTGGCTGTCCACTCATAATGAAGAGGGACTTAAATGCTGCACAGTCATTCCTGGGTGTGGGAGGACTTACTAAGGGACTTCCCTCCGGGGGATCTAACCAGGCCATCATGTCTGGGGACTCCTGACTGTCGTTCTATGGGGACCTTTCCTCTTGAGCCTGTCAGTCTCTCCAGAAAGGAACGCAGTCTCTCTAGACTTGTGTTTGGAGGTGGTAGGGTAGATTAGCACGGCTGGGGTCTTGCTACTCAGTAAGCAGGACCTGACCTCATCTCCCTGTTTTGTGTAGGTACCTCACCTGGGCCTCAGCTCTGTCTGGTTTCCCCACGCCCAGGACTGGTCTGTTTCATCCCATCGGGTGCTGGGGTGCGGAGAAGTACTTGTCTGGATATCCGAGAGACTTAACAGCTCCTTTTACAGACTTTGAACTAATCCTCCTAGTTTTCCCTGCCTCTTATCCCTGTCTTCAGCAGTGTCTGATGCCTCCGAGTCCTGACTCTTTCTGGGGGTTCAGTGGTGAGAACTGTGTGGCTTTAGTCGGCTTTTCAGCGCAGACCCTTATCCCTCAGCTTTGTCTGCCACACACCGAGTCAATTACCATCTGCCTTCCATCTTCCAAAACCTGCTGACATTGACTATTGCTTTCTTTCCCATCCTCTCTGTCATTGCGTGTTTATACTAAAAAAAAAAAAGTCCACCTGGCACCCAGGTGGGTTGTATGGAGGGAGCCTCCAGAAATGCTTCTGTCCGATCTACCATGTTCAACCAGAAGTCTAGACTGCCAACTTCCCCAGAGCTCAGCAGAGACACATCATGAGCTCCTTTCACCATCCCCAGAGAAGAGAGAGAGATGTTTGGAGTTGGTCTCTGGGATTTACACACCCATAGAACCAATGGACACCATTTTTATCCTGGGAACATCAGGTGACCACTTGATGCTTTTCAAACTGGGTTCCCTGGAGCCTTAGGGTTCCTCAGGGTTGGCCATAGTGAGCAAGGGACAATCACACTGAGGACCCCATCTCCAGGTGAATTAGGGCAGCTCTACCTTTATCTGTTCTATATACCGGGGCTATGCTAACGCTTTTGTTCAATACAAGAATTCTGCTATTGAGGAAAAAAAAAGAGGGAAAAATAGAAAAGGAAAAGTTTAACAGACCTATCACCATCTGCCATTCTCTCTTCAGATATGTCACCTGGACCGTTTTTTTTTTTCCCCCCGTGAGCTATTTTCATGGCAGTTCTTTTACAATCACATTTTGAACATTAAAGGCATGTAATGAAAGGAGGATTGCTTTTGGGTTCATGCGTGGGTTTTTAGCTTGGTTCAGCTACTTAATGAAATGCGTGTTCTTGGGAAGCTTACTCAACCCCTCTGAGCCCCAGTTTCTTTATCTCATAGTGGGGATTGCAATACTTTGTTAGGACGACTGAAAGAGCTCGTGGGATCGAATGTTCGGGGCACCTAGCAGCCACTCAGGAATGCCAGCTTCTCTCTTGCCCTGGACTGGTCAGTGTGCACAGTTACAGCATTCCTCCCACTCTCAACGAATGTATTCACCAATATTTACTGCCCTGGTGTGCATCCGTGAGCCAGACAGTCCAAGGTCCCTGACCTCCTAGAGCATATGTTTTAGTGGAAGGGGACTGATGAGAAATAATAAATAAGTAAATCCCATGGTGTCTTTGAAGGTGACACATGTCATGGAGAAAAGAGAGGTAGAGGAGAGGAGGAGGGGTGAGGAGTGGGGAGAGGGTGAGCTCTGAGCAAAGACTGGGTGGAGGTGAGGTGGTTGGCCATGCAGATCTGAGCAGAGAGAATTCTAGGCAGAGGGAATGGAGAATGCAGAGGCCCTCAAGTAAGAGTGTTTCTGGAATGTTCGAGGCATCCCAGGGAAGCCGGTGTGGCCAGAGCCAAGTGCATAAGGGGACAGAGTAGGAGGTGAGGAGGCTGGTGGTAGATAATTAAGGTGCCAGGTATTTACTCCCATTAGAGCACAGACCCTCAACATAATTCCTTTGCTCAAAGACATAATATCGGGTTCATTTTTCTTTCTTTTTTTTTGATTGATTCGACAATCATTTATTGCATACTTAATTCATGCTTTCTACTGTCTTCACTTTTTAAAAATATTTATTCGAGAGAGAGAGAGAGTGTGTGTGCAAGCAGGGGGAGGGACAGAGGGAGAGAGAGAATCTCAAGTAGACTCCCCACTGAGCACGGAGGGCTCGATCTCAAGATCCTGAGATCATGACCTGAGCTGAAATCAAGAGTCAGACGCTTAACCGACTGAACCACCCAGGTGCCCCTCAGGTTCATTTTTCCAAATACTAGGATTTGGGGAAATCAAGGCAGATTGTATTCAATAAAAAGTGTGTTTTGCATGGGGTGAATGAAGGAGAGAAGGAGAGGAGAAAGGGAGGAGGCTTATCTGGGGTCTTACCAACTTTTGAGCCTGGCTAGAATCTGAGGTCATTTGAGAGCTCTCTGTACACCAATTCCGGTTTCCTCAGAGGTGACCCATCCCCAACCCTTAGCCTCAGCCCTACCTCTCCCAGCATGGCCCTTCATGGGGTTATCTCTTGGGAACTCCGTCCCCAGCGGCCATCCACCCAGCTTCCTCAGGGCTCTCGGGTCCTTCTATGATCTCACTCCCCTGGTCACTGCTGATTGGTCCAGGCATGGGCACCCAACGGACCAATGGACCAATGATTTCCTTCCCTGGATTTTTTTTTTTTTTTTCTAAATAGGAGACCCAGGAGACACTCAGAATAGTCTCTTGCTGGGGATAGGATGTGTAAAATAGAAAACTATCGGCAGCCATGTGTGAAAAAATATATATGTGTGGAAAGGACTTGTCTGTAGTGAGAGGGAATAAAGCGACTCAGAGAGAGGAGAGGCGAGAGGAGCAGAGCCCTGAGGGGGCCTGAGCCCTGGGTTCCAGTTGTTTCTAACGCTTCCTCCTCGCTCGCCCGCTGTTTGGTTGTTGAAGCTTGCCTTGGATTCTGGGGGCAATACAATTCCTTTTATGCCTAAGCTTGTTTGAATTTGGTTTCTCTTGTGTGCAACCTAGATAACCCACTGCCTATTTCTTTTATCTTTTGAAGTTACTCAGAAGCATCGACACAGAGTTTCATTTTTAACAACCTCCCACCTGCCTTCAATTTAATTTCCTTTAGAAAACACTGGCCATGAAATCTGGACTTCTCCAGTCTAGGATGGTTTTTCTGTCCTCATTCTATTTTGTGAGTTCCTCCGTGAGAAAGGTTTCCATGGTCAAAGGCATTTGGGAAATAAAGGCTGCCTGCAATATTCCTACTCGGATATTGATGACGTAGCAAGTTCGAGAATCCCTGCAATGAATAAATATGTCTCACTTTGTCTCAGCAGGGTCCCCAGATCCTTGCTGTTCCTGTAACATGGGATATCCCCAATCCTGACCTTCCACAGGCCCATACTGATGAGGTCCATACTGATGAGGACGGAGCCTGCCTTCTTTAAGATGGCATAGTTCTAGGGTGCCCTGCATAAGGTTGTTTGGGCAAGAGGGCATCCTGGGGTGAGGCGTTGTCAGCCCAGAGGAAAAGACACTTGATAATTCTCATAGTCCTCTCGCTTCACTAAATGTGAGCCCATAGGACTGGGGGTCCGCTCGAAGGGGGTACCTTTGTCAAATTCACTGAGACATCAAAGGTCCTTCCTGTCCGCCAGCATGACACCCCAGGAGTGGTTCCCTCACCGCTCCCTTAAATTTCTGAGCAATAAAGCCATCCACGAGGCAAGGCAAGAGTATCCCAGAGGCTCTGCTTTGAGCAGAATGAGATTTCCGGATGTTGAGTTACTCCAGGACGTCTGTTACATGGATGGGATATTTAGCGTAGGCTCTGGCTCTGGGGCAGTTTGAAGACTCCCCCACCGTCCCCCCGTGGTCATTGTTATCACCCTTCAGTCTGCAGAGAGCTCTCAAGTGCTTCCTTCAGCCATCCCGAAAATCGATGGGTTTATTTGTGTGGTTGACCTCGATTATGCAAGAGGACACGGAGGCCCATCCGCGTGTCCTCAGCCACGTAGCTGGTAAAGGAAGAGCTGGGGATTCCATCCTGGGTCTGACTCTATAATGGCCCTTCCCTGTCCTACTACACTGCCTGCCATCAAGCTGTCTGTGGCTACTCCCTCAATCGCCATATGTCAACTCCTCTCTCCTCCGTCATCACCCAGATATCTCTGACAAACACTTGGGAATTGAGAGGAGGTGGAAATGCCAAGGAAGCAAGATGGTGTCTGTGGGGCCACAGGGCTTGGAGGTCCAGAAGGCAGCCTCCCTCCTGAGGACCGTGGCAGGACTAGGCCTGACGGTGCCCAGAGTCCTTTGGAGCAACGGCCACGCAGCAAGATGTGCCTATGCTTCCTCAGGTGGCCTCATGGACCAGCAACCCTCACCTGTCAGCGTCTACCCCTCATCCTTCAGCAGGTGTGTACCCCTCACTCCTACCCCATGAAGCTCACTCCTCACCGGAGTGAACCCAGGAAACAAGAGGAAACAAGAGGTTTTGAGGCGACCGGAGTGTCCGAGAGGTGCTCGTTGCTCAGTGACTTCTCAGCCCGAGAAAAGGTACAGTCGAGGATGCCCGGATGTAAGGATTCAGGCCATCAGGCTGGGTGGCCAGGGTGCAGTCGCCTAACCTCAGCCTCCTTCCCTGGGAAGCGGGGATAAAGAGCCCTCTCTACCACTCATGGCCTTGGCGAGGGGAAGGCCAGGACTGGGGAATATTACGGTCCCAGAAGAATGTGGGAGCTGGCTGTGGAGGCAAACATCCAAGAAACCAACCAGAGCAGTCTGAAGCTGTGCTCGCCCATGTGGTAGCCGCTAGCCACTCCCCCTACTCGTGGCAATTTAAATTAATCAAAATGACATGATATTAAAAACTCAGTTCCTCATTCCCGTGAGCCACATTTCAAAAGCGCCCTTGTGGCGACTGGATTGGACAGTGCAGCTAGAGAGAATTCCCTCCATTTTTGCAGAAAGTTCTATTGGACAGCGCCAACCAGGCTCTCCTCTGACCAGTTTCTTCTGGGCCCTGCCCTTGCTCTCACGCCCTCCTTCATGCAGCCTCCTTCCCCAGCCACCTAAGCCCAGAGGCCATGGTTCGAGTGAGGAGGGCTGGGGGATCATGACAGATAGCCCAAGCTGCCGGCAGGAGTGAGGCTGTCCTCTTGTGGGTTCTGTGTACAGTTTGGCTGCCTACTGAGACGGTAAGCTCCTGAAAGGCAGGGTCTCTGTCTGGCGTCTTCTGCCTCCCTGACCATGCCCTGCATGGTGTTAGGCACACGGCAGGCCCTCGAGCACAATTATGGTCCATGGTGGTCAGGAAGCTTGGGTCAGTACAGCCCTGGCTTGGCCATGACTTTCCCGCGTGATGTCTAGAAGGTCTCCACACCAGGCCTCAGTTCTCCCTCCACCGAGGAGCGAGGGGATTGGCTAGAAGAGATGATCTCAGAGCTTTCCTGCTTTATCCATCTATGGCTTCCGGAGGCAGAATGCAGATTCCCAGGGGTAGGCCCTGTGGTTGGAGCCCACTCTATCAGCGGCCGGTGCTCAAGCCAGAGCCCACAGGGAGCTGTGCTGTATGAAGATGTGTGTGATGGAGTGCCCGGCATTGTGTGAGTTTAGAAAAGTCAATTTTAGAAAAGCAGATGGAGCCAACTAAGCGTCCCCTCGGCAAGCGGCAGACAGCCTGCAGCCTGAGGTGAGCCGTCGGAAGGCACTGCTGGAGCGACGTGTGCGGTGGCCATTTTACTTCTCGGTTGTAGGAGCAGGAGGACCAACCACACAGTGAGGGAAGTGGCCACGCGTAGCTCTCCCCACAGGGAGCTTGAGCGAGAGACGTGGAAGGGGAGAGTGGTGGTGGGGGGAGCTTAGAGTTTGTAGCTGGTCATCCTCGGGGTGGAATCGTGGGCTGCCCTCAGAAGCCCGGAGCGCCTGGGCACGGTCAGGGCCAGACCTCAGGATTGGAGGGGCTGGCTCCAGGAGTCATGGGGTGGGGGCTGCAAGAGGTAGGGGCTGGGCTACTTGGGCTCCACTCACCTCAGCTCTAATCTGAGAGCCCAGGGCCTCCTTCTTGCTAGAATCTCCTCTCCCTTCCTCTCTCCCATGGACGCCCCTCCCCAGGCCTATCCTTGACCCCCTTCCCCACTCCCCCCGTGATACCCCGAACACACTCTTGTTTTGGGTCTACTTTGCATCCATGTCCCACTCTCGGGCACCTCTTTACTTTCTCCACCTGGGGGAATTCTAGAAGCCGCCAGTGTCCCTAAGCCGTATCACTCCAATCTCTGTTTCCCTCACCTTCTCCTCTGTCTGATCTTCCCGCACCCCTCTTGTGAGGACCCACCTGTATGATCCAGGATAATCCCAAGACTCTGTTCAAATGCCCGGGGCACCATGATGCTTTCCCTGAATGCCCCCCCCTCCCCAACCCAGGAGGAGGCCGCTGTCCTCCTCGTGCGGGTACACTCATGTCACACTGGACTGTGATTGTGTGTCTCTCCCTCTAGGCTGTGATCAAGGACCTGGGCTTTTTCACCTTAATGTCCTTACTGTGGTGCAAAGCCTGACACAGTACACACAGGGCTAATGAATAGTATGCTGAGTAATTACACAAATAAATGTGTGCATGAACTAACTCGGGGCCGGCACACACAGGCCCCCCGGGAGCTCACGCAGGCCTGGTGCCAGGCCCCTGAATCCAGGCCCTTTCGCTTTCCAAGCCAGCAAGCTCCTCCACCTTCCCCTAGCGGGAGGAGCCGCTTTCCTTTCTGTGGGGCCTCCTGGCTGGGTTGGGGTCGTCAAAATGGCTGGAAGAGGAAAGGGCTGGTCCATGACTTCCATGAAATCAAGCCGCCCGCCTGCACGATCATACCTTCACCATGCCTCCTTCCCAACACCCCCCTCGGCCTACCTGCCTTCCCTTTCCGGTATTCCTCTCACCTGCCCCTCTCCCACCTCCTGAAATCTGAGGAAGCCCAGAGCATCACAGTCATGCAGGGACCTCCTCACTCTTCACTGCTATGTTGCAGTCCCACTGCTGGAGGGCCGTTCTCCACAGGCCGGGCCAAGGCAGCCCGCCCGACGCAAACCCATCTTTCAGAGCCCTGTACCAGTCCGCCATCACCCACAGCCCAGGCCCCTGTACCCACTCACCTGTCTCTCCCCAGATGGGCAGGTACTCATCCTGCTGAATGTCCAGCATGATCTCCAGCCCGTTGCCTGTCCCGCCCTTGACCGTGGTGAGCAGAGGTTTGCCATCCTCGCCTGAGTTAAACATGTAACACTTTCCATATTTTGTAAACACCTGAGGGAGAGAGGAGAAGGAGGGAATCGCATGAGTGACTTCAGACTAGAGACTGGTGAGACCCGAGAGGTGAGATGACATCAGGCCAGGGTCCCCACGGCCCGTCCCGGTCAAGCCCTCTGGAGGACCAATGTTTCCCCGCTGCGGCTAATGGCCTGACATTTGCCAAGCAGGATTCTGACATCAAAGAAAAATATGGACACACTCTGGGGTTTGTAGCGATGGGATCTGGTGTCTTCTCCCTCTGGGCACCCCCTGCTCCGGGTGGTCCCATCCATCTTCCAAATGGTGAACATGATCTGTAAGCCAGTCTGCACCTCCAGCCCCAAGCTCTCTCCTGGGCTTCAGACTCACTGATCCCAGTGCCTGATGAGCGTGACTTCAGGGGCACCCAGAGTCCCCAGACACTCAGCGAGTCCCGGTGGGAACAAACTTCCTCAGTTTCCCCACCCCACCAGATGGTTCTCTTGCACTCCTGTCCCAGGGAATAGCATCACCCCCTTCCAAGAGGTTCAAGCCAGACCCTCCGAGTGGCTGTCCACTCTTCCTCACCTCCATGTCCAATTAACCAGAAAGGCCTGTCAAGGCTGTCTCTATATCCGGCATGCACTTCACCTTTTTTCCACGGCACTGCCATAACTCAGGACCCAGTTTAACTGGTCCTGCTTGCCTGGGCTGCTGCAATTTCTGAGCTGGGCTCCTGGATTCCAGACCACCTCCTTCAGCCCATCCTCTAACTTCGCTGAAGCTCCCTTTTTCTGAAATGCAAACCTCACTTTGCTAATCCTGAGCTTAAAATTCCTCAGGGATCCTCAGCACCCATAGGCTTAAATCTAGGCCCTCCATACAGATGCCCTGTGCCCATTCCATCCTACCCCTCCCCATCCATGTCCACGGGAATCCACTAGAAGGGAAGCTCTATGCATTCAGGGTCTACATCTGCTTATTCGCTGTGTATGGTACCTGGCACATGGGGTGCTCCAGAAATGTATGTTGAATGAATGAATGAATGAGTGAATGAGTGAATGAGTGAGTGCTGAGTCGGTGGATGGAATCAAATCAGACAACCTGCTGGTTCACACACTTCTGTCTTTCTATTTGCTGCTTTTGCTACCTGTAACTCCTCTCACTCCTCTTCCTGCCTGGACAGCCTCTAGCTGTTGTCCAAGACTGGACTGATGCATCTCCTCCTCCAGGAAGCCTTCCTGAGTTCCTGGGCCAAGATGGGCTATGTCCCTCCTCCCTGTTCCCCTGGCTCCTTGACCATGGCAGCTATCACATGGCCCCAAATGGTTGGTCCTACATCTCTCCTGAACTTGATCCTGCTGCTCACTTCTGAATCCAAGGACTTACTCCCTTGCCTGGCACCCAGTAGGTATTCGAGCCACTTTTGCTTGATGATTACATGATTACGATGATGTAATGTGATGGTGTGATGGTGTGATGGTGTGGGAAGAGCCCAGGGCAAGGAATGCAGACATCTTTGTCCAAGTTTGATGTCGCCACTCATTAGTGGTGAACCGAGTAAATCCTCCATGCCTCAACTTCTCCATCTACAAAATGGGAGTTCTCGCCCTTTCCTTAGCCACTTCTCAAGGTTACTGAGAAGATCAGCTAGGGTAATAGATGCACACGTGTTTTGAAAACCATAAAAGCTTTCTACAAATGCTATGGGTTATTATGCTTACATAACTGCTTTGGAACCTCGAGCTGAAGCCAAATTACATCTGGCAAAATTGGCTGGAAGAGAGCCAGGCCAACTGTATTGGGTTCCTGCAGCCACTGAGGTTTGAGCCCAGACCCCTCCTTGGCCTTGCTCCACTGAGCTGTCCCCGCTTACCCCATGGAGGCCACGTGGGGGGGCTCTCTGGCCTCCCAACCTTCAGTGTGGGGGCAGGTAAATCACAGGGGCAAGTGCTGAAGGCTGCCTTTCTCAGGTAGACCTTGAGGGCCAGATGGAAGGAAGGAAGAGAGGCTTCTACGATATGCCAGACACTCTGCTAGACACTCATCTACGTTATCTCCTTTAACTCTTGCAACCGTGACTGCTCTGGGTATTTCTGCTCCCATGGTGCCGAGGAGGAAACAGGCCCAGAGACGCTAAGTGACTTGCCTAAGGTCACACAGCTATTAAGTAGAGATGCTGAGATACGAAATCCGTGAATGTCTAACACACATGCTCTTTCTGGTTGTGCTCTCCTGGGTCTTCGTCACTGGGACCTTCCCGAGCCCTATACTCTTTCTCTGTGCCTTGCTTTTTCCATCAGCGCATCCATAGTCATAGGCACGGGCTCCTACGTGCGAGGATTATGGGGATTGCAAAGAAGTACAAAGCCTGCTACCTGCCTTCAGGACTCGTGGGAAGCCCCAGCAAAACATCAGAGTCCACGTTTTCTTCACTGTATAAAACGTCTGAGTCCCTGACCAGCCTCACTATCTCAGGACAGCCAAGCCCTACTCACCCAGCTTCATGGTGGGGGAGGACAGCTGGAACATGATTTTCCAAAAAAACCCTGAGCTTTATCATTGCTGTTGTATATAGCAACTGAACTTGGCTAACAAATTTATCCTCTGGAGAAATGTTCTCTGGGACCAGCACAAGGAACAGACGAGAGAATCTTACAATTAGCACATCCTTGGCAAGGGGTTGAACACATCTGGGCTGACTTCTGGGTGTTCTAATAGAATTTTTCTTTGTAGATCCACTACATAGGCTTGATGGCTCCAAAACTGATAATAATACAAATTACCTATCAATATGAGGAGATTCGGAAGTACAAGTACATTTCAGCTTTGGTAAGTGAACTCCAGAGTATGGGGCTGGGGTTAGAATGTGACCCCCCTACCCACCGGGGGCAGTGGTGGTCCCAGCCCAGTGTCTCTGATCCCAGACATGCTGGGTGGTTGGGGTCGAGAGAGGGCATCAACCCTCCGTGAACCTCCGAGGGGGATGACAAGGTGCAGAAACTCCGAGGGGGTCTTGGCAGGCCATCTCGCCAACCCGCCTTACTTCACGGGGAAGGAAATGAGGACCTGGGAGGGAGGAGGCAACTTGCCCGAGGCTGCACAGTAAGGACTGGTTTAGTCTGAACGTCCTTTATAGAAGCCTCCCTCCACTTCCCCACTTCCAACAGGAGGTGGAGGCTCTGGGGGCTTGCTGCCTTCAGCTGCTCGTTGACACAGTGCCTGCTCTGTGTCGGGCATTGGGCTGGCACGGCCAAAGCCTCGGACATCCAAGTCTCTCCTACGGAGGAGGGAGCAGACGAGTCTTTGCGGTGGCAGTGATGGAGACTCACTCCCCATCCTTGGCTGCCGCCTCGCCAGGCCTGCTACCCATCCTGGGCCCTGGGGGTGGCTCCCGCAGGGGCCTGTGGCGTCAGTCTCCCCCCTGCCCCTGTTCCCAGCCTCCATTTCAATTGGGACGTCCTGTCTTACAACCTCACACTTCCCGTTTTTTCCCTTTATAGTGCATATCAAAGCGTGTAACTAGCTGGTTATCCATGTGGCTGTTTCTTGGACATGTATTCGCTAGACTGCAAGCTCTGAGAGGGTAGGCACTGGGTCTGTTTTGTTGAATGAGCGAAGGGACTCCAAAGTGTACCAACCCACATCCCCTTGCCCACCTCTGGGAGGCGCCCTTCAGTGCTGGCCAGCCTTGTTGACACTTGTCCCACCCTCTCTCCCCTCCCTTTGTCTGCTGAGGCCCTTCTCAGCTTCCCACTTCATTGTACCTAGGCATTTTTGCTTGCTTCTGCATGAGGGTATTAGAGGAAATAATCCTTTCGGGAGCTAAGACAGTCTACCTTCGTGGGGGCAGAAGGGGCTCAGAGACAGCAGGCTCGTGCTGGCTGCACGCTTCTGCCAGCCTCCCTCACTGTGCTGCGGAGCCCGAGGCTCCTGCCTGGTGTTTTCGAGAGGATTATTTTCCTCTCTGCTCAACATCAAAGGCCTGAGAGCTATTTACACACTGCACAATTTTGCTACAAACTTGGGACGAGATGCACCTCTCCTTCCCCATTTCGGGGGCATAATGATGTGTAAGTGTAACACACGCTTCAGATGTCTTCTCTTATCGTCCCCAGCCAGAAAATACAATTTATTTAAGTCTGGACTGTCAGGCCCAGCTCGCTGCGGCTTCAGACCTGCCATTCTCCCAGGCATCGCTCTCCTCTCCCAGTAAGTGCTGACAGCCCCATCGGGGATGGCGGGGCTGCAGCAGCTGGGTTGCTAGAATTGCACTCAGTCGGGTTGGTTTGTAAGAGTTAAAGGTGCACATTTCAAACCTGGATCTCCAGGAGTGATGGGGGGGTGCATGCGGGGGGTGTGGGATCCTGAGATAAAAATGAGCCCTGTGAAATTAACCTCCATTGCTAACATTTGCACAGTGTGTTACAGCTTAGACTGCCTATGGACCCAGTGGCCCCACGAAGGGGAGGAAACTAACAATTCCTGATCCTCTACTCTGTGCAGGGCCCTGCTTGGCATTTCCATAGGCGTCCTCTTTTCCCTAATTATGGTCCAGCTCCCCTGATATGGAGGCACCTCGTGATTGCATCCCCATTTTATGACTGAGGAGACTGAGGCTGCTGAGGAGGTAGGTAGTAGAGATGGGACTTGTGGGTGAGACTTTAATCACCAGGGAAGTCACAAGGAAGGGAGCCTGGGGTTTGCGGCCAGACGATGCGATCAAGACAGCTCCCTATCACTTGTCAAGTCCATGGCCCCGAACATGGCATTTTTTGTCCCCAGAAAAATCCAGCAAGCTAATCTTGCCATGTGGTTGGACGGCCTAAATGAGAGGACGTAGTGGGTTGGTTTGGAGGATTATGTAACAAACATCTTAACTAGTTATGAATCCATACAAGGGAGGGGGTCACCAGCTTTCTCCTTTTCACTTGGGTTGTCAGTAGGGAGGCCGAGATGAATTGAATGGGGGGTTGACGGTTCCTGTCCTCTCTGCTTATGTCCCTACAATACTGAGCTCATCTCGAAGTAGTTAGAGGAGATGAAAACCGCTCCGTACCACTGATTGCTTACTCCTTAATGATGCTAAGCCCGTTACTGAAGTCCTGGGCAGCCTATGAGATGACTGGCACCATAGAGTTCTGGAGGAGAGAGAGACATTTCCACGCATACCACCCACTTTGAAAATCTGCAGGTGAATTCCAACTAAATTGTGACCAGTTATTCGTAAAGTGGAAAGATCCCCCCAATCTGAAGTTGACGCATTCTAAACTAAAGGAACATGGATGTGGGGATGGGGAGAAGGTCTCACTGCCTTCCTGTAAGTCTTAGAGTAGCTCTGGAGTTTGCTACCCTCCCTGGAGTGCTGTTCACTTTTATAGCTGCCGACGCTACTATTTGCAACCGCCCCTATAAGGTTGGTATTATCAGTCCCATTTTACAGATAAGAAAATCAAGGCCTAGAGGGGCTGAGCCAGGTCACAGAGCTGCTCAGTGGAGAACTCAGGGCAAAATTCGTCTTTGCCTAGTTCCAAAGCCTGTGCTTTTTTGCCCCCTGTCCCTCGTACCTACGGCTCTAACACCAACCCCACTCTCGATCTGCTCTGCTCCTGGCCAGCGGGTCAGATTGGAGCTTGCTAACACAGGGCTCTCCCACCTGGTAGTAGGGGAGGTATATCTCAGAGTCAGAGGCATCCTGGAAAAGGGCAAGCATCTTCTCATCCAAACTTCTCTTTTTCATATGGGAGTCTACAGAGGTGAAGTGACCTGCTCTGGGTCACAGAGCTGGTTTGGGGACAGAGCCGAGATCTGACCTGGGCTTGATGGCGTGGGTCTGTGCTCTTCCTCTGAAGCCTTCTGTTTGCCCACGCCAGGGGCTGGAATTAACAGCAGGATCCCCTTCCCAGAGCATTGGGTCCAGGAATACGAGAAAGATTGGCAGCCTGTGCTGGCCCTGGGCGCTGGCATCCAGGATCGGCGTGACCTGCTGGGGTCCCCCGCCTTACAGAGCCCAGGAAATGGAAAGTGGAGCCCTTGCTGGGAAAGGTTAGGAACGGGTCATACCCGCGCAGACACAGTTTTCTGGTTCAATTAATAGTGCAAACAACATTTCTACACCATGTACCTACTTAAGAAAATAAATTATGTATAAGTTCCCTTAAGGGTTGTTGAAATACCCACTCACCAGCACACAACTAAGCCTGCAAGCTTCAGACCTTCCAGTCCCCTCATTAATTCTGACCTTTAGGGCTTCTCCTAGGCAGTGGGTTTCTTGTCTCTTCTTGCTTATTACCACTTGAAGGAAATGAAATCCTACTGCTCCAAAATGCCTCCAAAATTCAGCCTTTCCCTCCCCACACCCGCGCCCCCCACCGAGTTGACTGAGTTTCCCCTCAATGAGTTCCTGAAATTTCTCCTGAGGCTGTTTCAGAAGAACGGGTATTAAAGCCAACCATTTAGTCTCATTTGTTTGGTTTGCCTCTTTCAAACTCCTAAAACACATTTCACACAATTGGGAAGTGAGAACGTCTGTTAAATGGGTTACCAGGCTTCCAGAGAACAAAATGAACCTGCCTCTTCGTTTCCTGAAGTTGCAACGAGCCTATTTGAAGAGGAAACACAGCAAGGGGGTGGTGAGGGGGGCTGCCAGAGATGGTCAGCTCTTTGAAGGCAAGGACTGTATCTTTTTAAAATCTCTGCTTGTTCATCAGTTCCTGCAACAATTTCTGACTAGTTCTCTGCTTCCAAGGACTGTTGCATGAGCGTGTATTTTCCCTACAAGGAGATTAACAAGGCAATTACAACGTATATCCATGAAAATACCTCCGTGTGGTCGGTGCTATTCTTGGAAACGAAGAAGCCAGGGAAACATGGCCCCTTGGCAACCACTTGTTACCTCTTCCCAACCAGGAGGCCATCTCTTTTAAGACATCATTAATATTCTCCTTAGAGGTGACTTTCTGCGGGGGAAGGGGAGGAAGGAAGAGTCACTGAGCTTTGACCACAAGTCGAGCACTGTGCCCACTGCTCTATATGCCTTCTATCCTTTCCAGTTCACAAAGCCCGCCAATGACGGCCGTATTCCACCCAGTGTGCAGGTGAGAAAACTGAGGCTCTGGGAGGCTAAATATCTCATTCAAGTTCCTACACCTAAAGAGTGGTTCGCCTGATGTTCCTTTCTATGTGCATGGGTTGTGAGAGGTCCGCTTGGCATTATTAGAATGTATGAGACGGTCACGGGACCCCCTCCTCCATGCCCCTGTACCCTGCTGGTGGGATGTGACATTTCCTGTGCCTGTTTCACTGAGAGGCCCTCCTGCCTCCTCCCTCCGAGCCTGCGTGCAGCCCGGGCCTTGTCCACCGGGCAACTGTCCAGAGAGCTTTAGACCGTGCAGGAGGGGGGACGTGTGCTCGCCGTGCAGAAGGAAAGAGCATCACGCAGTTGCAAATCTGTCAGCTGGGAAAACAGCACGAAGGGGAGGAGTGGGTGACTCTGAGTGTTCTCCTCCGATTCAAACATTTTGTGAGCAAATGTGCTCTTGGTGGATGACTCACGGAGACAGAGGGCGACTTGAAGGCGCTCCGGCTGCTCACCTGGAGAGTCGTGGGGAAGGCTAGGCCTCTGCTGATGAATCCCTCCTGACAGCTCATGGGAGAATCCCATATTGGGCTCGACTTGAGCTTGCGAAGTGGGATGTGGGGAGCCCGCCTTTCCAGCTGGACCCGCAGCTTAGCTGGTGGGGGGCCGGGCCCTGGCCTGATGGAAGTTTCAAATGGGATTCAGCGACAGGTTGGCTGCTTTCTCTGCTAAGGCCCCAGGGTCTGTCTTCTCTTGCATGCTGGAGGGGCGGTGGCATTTTTGTCTCTGGATTCCCAGTGCCTGGCTCCAAACCCGGCACATAGTAGGCACTTACAGGAGATGTCTGGGTGGAAGAGTAAAGTCAAGCACGGAATTGGGGACCAGGCAGCCCCAGCTTCCAGTGCTGGCTCTGCACCGATTTGGGGATTATTTCATTGCATTGGTTCTGGATCCTTCATCTCTGAAGTGCTGGCAAGAGTACTTTTCAGTAGAACCGTAAAGATCAAAAGGGCTATAATGGGCCCGAAAGTGCTCTGTGGGAGGAAAAACCCTCCACCCAGACAGGGAACGTTTCTGTTTGTAGTTTGCATCCTGCCTAAGCCCCCGGCGGGCGCAGGGGAGGGGCAGACTGTTATTCTGCCGTGGGAATGGAATCTGAGATGTTGTTCCATCTGGGGCCAAGGTCACGGCTCATCCATTCACTTAGTGGACATCCGCAGACCGCCCTTGTGCTCTAGGCACCCTCTCGGGGGTCGGAGACAGGAATGAGTCATCCCTCTAGGAACGGCCTCCCAGAGAGGGTGGTGCCAGGTGCCGTAGGAAGGCACGGAAGGAAAGCTGCCTGGAGGGCAGCGATGGAGGGGGCTCCGGGGGTCTGTTGCGGAATTCTCGCTAGGCGCGGCGAGGGTGACACCAAGGTATTTAGCAGGTGGAGACAGACCCCTTAGACCGGCTCCTGGTCTGAGAAGGGCCATGCTGATGCTATTGGGAAGACCTGTGGTGCCAGTCCAGGCTTCTGGTTGCCTGCCGAGCCCCGCCTACCTGCCCATCATTCCAGCTCTCTCTTTTGGAACCGAATACCCTAGACAACCATGGGCTTTACTAAAATGTGGGCAGGGTTTGTGAAAGAACACAGACTCTGGAGTCAGACTATCCTGAGCTGGACACCTACTATGTGCACAATGAATAATGGAGCTCAGCTGTCAGATAGGAGATAATTATTAATTATTAATATAGAGATGCAGTGACCAATAGGCGTTGGTACCTGGTTCTCTCCAAGGACGCCCGGGTCAGTCTCAGAGCTGATCTGCCCATTGCCGACAGGTTGCCAAGCCACACGTAGGGTCACACGGCCAAGGCAAGTGGATAAATCAAAAGAGCACACTTCTGGGGAGCCAAGGCTAACTGCAAAGAGGCTCCCCTTGGCTGTTGCCAGATGTGGGGAGAGGGACCCAGGAGGGGTTCTCTTTAAGGAAGGAAGAGGCCCAGAAAAAGTGAAGGAGAAAGCATGGTTGCAAATGTCCACAGTCTGCTACCATTTTCTAACCCTACTGACGTGATTCCTGCTGTTCCAGGCTGTCCCAGTGCCTAGGCAAGGCAGACCAGGGGCAGCATGGATTCAAGGCACAGCAGCCCAGACACACTGGGATGCAGCCCTGCGTCCCACCGCATCTGGATGTTCTGGGCAGCAGGGCGCCTCTGAGTCTATGTTCTTATCACTCGAGAGATGATGGATGTACCTGGCAGAGGCCGTACCTGGGGTCATGGTCCACATTACAAGTTCTTTCTACAGTTGCTTGCCTGATCCTCTGACGGCAGCCCTGTGCCCTCTTCTATCTGCTGCTGCCTGCTGGATATTCAGAAATATGTTACCTGCTTGGTTTTTCCTAAGGCTGTGTTAGATCTCTTCTGGAACATTCCGTGGCTATTCCTGTATAAGAAGTTTGTGTCACCCTTGCTGGATATTTCTGCTCAGTTGAACGTTCACCTTTCCCTCACCCTCCTAGCACCTATCCCCAGGGCTTAGGTGGGCTTTACCTCCCTCTGTGAGTATGTTTTATACCTTAGATGACCAACCCTGAGATAACACTGAGTCACTTCTTGCACCTGCCTCATTGCACATCTGCTGGGAATTGCTTTTTTTTTTTTTTTTTTTTTCAGATGTGGGATGAGGAGGGGATAGGAGGGAACCGGAAATGTGTTCTGTTGTGTTCCTGGTTAATTTCACATTATTCTATGGGGCTGCATTGAAAACGATGCATCAGTAAAAACCAAATGATGGTTTATGATGTTTGCAGAGGAAAAGCAGACATTCCAATTAATGCCAGGGCTGAAAATAATCCCAAGGCGGGCTGATTCTACAAACTGATCAAGAAAAGGTCAAATAGGTAACTACCCACTTGGCATTGAAATCCTCATACTGCTATATTCTTACCGATGTCATGTTTTCTCATTGAAAACAGATTTCGGTTTTTCTAGGAAGTGCTCAGAGAAGGTCATTGTCTTCGAGTCTTCCCAAGGACTGGTCTTGGAGGTTGAAGAGCATGTAATTTTATTAGTAGCAAAGCATGTTCAAAGCCACCACAGATTCACAAAGGCAGAGGGTTTCTAGTGGTTTAATCAGATTGCTTTCCTGACATGAGGAAGGAAGGCCTGGCTGGCAGATACACAGCACACACGATGCCACTCTCCTTTGCGGGTCCACAGCAGACATAGCTGATGGATCACAGCACTCCTTCCCTCTGGGCTCGACAGTTTTCCTTTTGGTCCAACAATTCTGGCTGCCGCTATGAGTCTATTAGATGAATCCCGTTAGCCATCCTGTGCCAGAAGAACATAAGTTCTCCCAGTGGTGCCAGTGTTTCGGTAACAAGCAGCGATTCCCGAATGTTGGGGAAGGTTTGGGCAGGTATCAGATGGCAATATGAGGGGCACGATTTCGGGGGCTGAGGTGGAAGGGACTCTAGTTGGCGATAGAGGCAGAGGTAAGACTGTGCATATACTTCAAAAGGGCTTAGACTTGGCCCCTGCTGTAGAATGGAGCACGAATAAACTTTGGAATCAAATCCCAATTCTGCTGTTTACTAGCTTTTTAAATTGGGCTAATACCCCCCGAGGATCCCTGTGTCGAAGATTGGTAGATTAGACTCCTAGGAGACCATAATTTTCATTGTACCACAGCTCCTTGACTTATGATCCAAGTATCAAAGGACCTGAGATGATCAGGGGCTGTAAGACCACCACTGATCAATGTCACAAGGCAGCTCTTGAGGAACAAGGCCCCCCCCGCAGAGTATTTCATTCCAGCCCATCATCCCCGTTGGTCCGTGTGCATTTTCACCAGAGCCTTCTTTTTGCTACAGCTTGGACATCAGCATGCCCTGCAGCCTGCCTTCCCTGTCCTCCCCCAGAGTCTCCCCGTCTTCTCGCCTCCAAATCACAGCCTGGACGGGGATGGGGCAGATGAGGTGTCTGGGGCACGGAACCCAAGGAGGCACCCGCTTCCCGGGGCTGCACTCACACTCACCCGAGAGCGAGCACCTCCTGAAATTTGCACCCCAGTTGCCTTGCTTGCCTCACCCCAGTCGGGGCCCTGCTCCAGAGAGTCAGATGAAGACAGGAGTGGAGACACTTGTGACGACAGCGGCATGACAACTGGTTCTCACAATAAGCTTGCAAAATAGACACTGTTGTCCCATTTTCAGATGAAGAAACTGAGACTTCGAGAGGATGAGTTACTTTAGAGGCATCACGGAGCAGTGAATTGCCTGCAGGAGTAGTGCAAGGTCACGCACAGGCTTATTTCCTGGGGCAGACCCACGTGTGGACCCCCATTCTGCCAGTCCTGAGCCATGTGACTTTGGGGTGGAGAAGAGCAGGCCTGAGGAGGACCACAGCTGCCATCTGCAAATATTTGAAGGGATGCCATTTGGAGGAGTGTGATTCCCTCCTGCTGTGGAGGATAGTTCTAGGGTTTCCATTGGTCGTAGGGAAATAACTTCATTAAAATGTCCAACAATAATCTTTCTGCGGAGATGGACTATCTATATCATAAAGTCATGAGTATCCATTCGTCAGAGCAATACAGGTAAGACAGGTGCATTTCAATGTGCGTACATTTTATGACAACAAAAAGGAAATGCTAAATCATCCTTATCACCACTTTTATCATCTTTAAATGAGGGATGGAGGGAAGCAGAGATACAGAGGAAACACGAACATCAAAATGTTAATATGGTTTAATCTGGATAGTGGGCACATGGGGTTCATTATATTATTCGGTTTACTTTGTATACGTGAGAACATCTTCCTAATAAAAATAGATATATGTTAATTGTTCAGCAAAGGTGAATCAAATGGGCAGTGTTGGGAGAGAGTGAGCTTCCTGTCACTAGAAGTTTTTACGTAAACTCTGTGGGCATCCTCGAACACCCCCACCCCACAAGAACCTGAGATGTTGGAGCAAATGGGCAAGAGCAGGACACTGGACCGGAGTATTTTGGTCAGGATCCCCACTCTTTGCCTCCTGAGGAGGGGAACCCGCTGAGGGTCTGGAAGAAAGCTAGATTCTTGGGAGCCAGGAACAAGAGCCAGAGACCCTCACTCTGGCCAGTGGGAGATGGTGGGCTGGAGGCAGGACCGGCGGCCAATGCTTCTAGCAAGGTTTGTGCACCTGCTGGGAGGCGAGCGGACTGTGGGGGAGGATCCAAATCAGGGTAAAGACCCGTGGGTTTGGAAAGTAGCCTGAATCAGTGACAGTGTGAGTTTTGGGGCTAGGATTCCTATGCCGTTGCTTACTCGCTGTGCGACCTTACCAAGGCCCTCAACTGCCATGAGCCTCAGTTTTCTCATTTGGAAAATGGGGCTAGGACCCACATCATAGGATTGTTGTGAGGATTAAGTTAATATTGACAGCCATGCTCATTATTGTCATTACTGTGTGCAAGGGGGAGATGAGCCTAAGGCAAGCAGGTGCCATTGGGGAGAAGGAAATAGGACTCGAAGGCCTGTCTCAGACACCAGCCAGCACTGGAGGGACGCATTTTAGGGATGGCTAAGGGAGGAGTGGGTATTTGAATAGTTCAGCCTGGCTTAAAAGACTGGGAAAAAATCTACAATGACCCTTCCATTGATAAAATCCCAGGATTCTCGAGGGATCCCAAACAATTCTCTGGAGTAACTGCTGGGGGTTTTTGTACCCTGGCTTATTTCCATCTCTCGTAAAAGTGCACGGTGCGGAGGGCCATGTGTCCACCCTGTGAGGACACAGTCTCCCTTTGGCAGCCCACACGGCCCCGGACCACTCAGCTGTGATCCCCTCCCGGACCCTGACCAGTCCCGACCGAGCCCGGAGTCACACACAGTAAACCCCATAAGGGTAGGAAAGGCATCTTCGTCTCCCCGTTTCAGCTCCTGGCGCGTCATGAGTGTCCACACAAACAGGTGCTTGAGCTACGTGTGCGGACGGGCGCCTTCGGGGGACTTACCTTCTCTGGGGCTCGTGTCCCTGGAGGGCCCCTGAGGATGGAGGGACAGCCCACCCTCCTCCAGCTGGGCCCACAGAGACGCAAGAGGCTGACGGGCAGCCACTGCCGGCAGGCGGCGCTCCCAGCAGATGGCAGTGGCCTCTTCCTCTCCCCGGAAGAGGGAGACCCTTGCTGGCTCAAAGTACCAGCAAGGCCACCCACCGATCGCGCCATACATCAGAAGCCTAATGGCGCGTTTTAGAACATAAGTGGTAACCACCAAATGGGACCCGGGAAGGGAATTAGAGCCAGACGCACAGCGGGGAGGGAAAAAAAATTGAGAAGGGACTCAGAGGAAATGGGGCCAGATGCAATCATCCCGAAGCAGGAAAAGGTATCTTCCAAGAAGCTAGCCAGGGGAGTTCATTTCATTTAAAATTAGTGCCCTTTATGGAGAACCGGCCTGGACACTGGGACCCTGGTCCGTCAGCACTGCCTGGGCTGGCCCTGACCATGGTATTCTGCAAGGCTCTGGAGCTCCCCCCAGCCACTGAGTCCGTTTTTCATTCAATAATTATTTTTGCGTACCTACCATGTGCTATGAGGCTACATACCATGGCATTTAAGCTCCCGGGTTCAGACTCAAAATGCCTAGATTCAAATGCTGCTTCGGCCCCTGACGCAGGGACGGAGTTAACGTCCCCTGCCTGAGTTCTGGTGTGTAATCACCTCCGCCTTACGAAGTTGTCATGAGGTTAGATGAGAGAATACAGGAAAAGGGTTTAGGACAGCGGTGAAAACGTGCCCACTGGAGGATACACTCTAACACACGAGTAGAGGGAGGGGAGAGTGGGCTGCAGTTTCCAGATACCCTGCGTCCAGCTTGGGGATTGCACACAGTAGGCATTCAGGGGATTTGATCTGAATTGTGTGAAGTGCACACACACACACACGCACACACACAAAGCACCTGCACACACACACACACGCATCCATATACACATGTATGCACATGCACATGGACACACATGCCACCTAGAGCCCCCGGCGGAAACCCATTTCCCTGGTAGGTAAGTGAAGTTTTCCAGACCCCTCTCACGGAGTGAGAGTGTTCCTGGGTCTTGGCTTTAAGCAGGCATCTTGGTTCCAGGGCTTTCTTGTTTCTGGCATATGGAGTTTTGCTTTCTTTAGAGCTTGGCTCTGCGTTAAATTTTTTTTTTTAAATTGTACTCTGTCCTGCATTTCTGTGTGTGTGTAGTGGAAGATAGGATTGTGTTGGCTCAGTCCATCATGGAGATGGAACTAGAAATCGTGACTGGAATTTTGAGCTCATTTGCTCAGGTCCTATCCTGTTCACCAAGTTTCTGAGGTCATTATAATAGAGACATGAGCAAGATAAGGTTCCTAGACTAAAGGGCCCTATAGTCCCTTTGGTGGGGACAGGGGTGGGAGCAAATAACTACAATAAACACTAGCCAAAGGAAGTATGCCGTAAATGGACAGCTCAGCCAAATATACACGGGGAAACTCCAAGTGGGGCCGAGTGACTAGTTCCCGCCTGAGGGATCAGAAGAGGCTTTGTGAAGGAGGTGGGATTTGCACTGTGGCTCGGTGGAGGAGGAGGAGGTTTTCAGGACACCAAAAGCAGGGAAGGGCAGATGGAACAGCGTGAGTGGAGGCATGGAGGTGTGTGTTTGTGTATAGGGAGCTCGGGGAGCGGTGATCACACTAGGGGGCCAGAGGGGAGGCTGCTGGGGAGGGAAGTGGTGGATGAGACAGGAAAAGTGGGTCAGGCCAGACTGTGAAGACCCCCAATGCTGGGCTAAGGGCAAGCATTGTGAGCCATAGTTTACATAGTCATATACTTAATGCTCATGGCGTCTTCTGTGTTATGCCCTCTTTAAGGGTAGGCAACAGACTCTGAGAGGTTATAAGACATTCTACCATAAGCCAATTATTGTTCCAAACTCAGCCCTTGAAGCCCTTGAGTCCTTTGCCAGGATTCAAACTCAGCTCCGTGGACGCTGAGTCCACATGTCCCCAAGAATATGACGCTGTGCCTGGTGGCAGTTCTAGAAACGATGAGGGACTCTGGGAAATACCAAGTCTGTATTGATCTTCCAGGTTAGGCCCTGGGATGAAGGGGAAGAATCGCCCCTCAGCTCCATCACTACCATCAGAAAGAAAGACAGAAAAGAGACAAAGAAGCTGAATGGAGGTCAGAAGCCGAAGAGCAGAGAAATAGCAGGGGAAGGACTCTGAGAAGGCTCTGGGCTGGGGGAGGGGAACCAAACCGTCTCCATCCACAATGGAAGAGTCTCAGAACTCTCAGCTCATTTGACAGAAGAGGGAACTGGGGTGCAGAGGGAAGAGCCCCCAATTTATGCTTCTGTGCTGGATTGGCCGATGGACTCATTCATTCATGCGCCCAGCACCCAATCCCCTGTAATGTCCAAATTCTGAGTTTTATGCGGTTGCCAAAGACACAGAAGGAGAGGGAACATATTTTGAGCACATAATGTGTTAGGTACTAACATGCATATCTTTATTTCTTCAAGCCACTCATTGCGAAAGCTGTTATGACTCCCATTTTATTTATAAGAAAGCTGAACTCCCAGATATCCAAGGTAGAGTGGGACTAGCCCTCAGGTCGCTGCAGTACCAAAGTCTGTTCCTTTCCAGTAGGGCATGCTGCCTTTCTGCTATCATTCCTGCCCTCAAAAGCTTAATGACCAGGGTAGTCATACTATTGCCCCAAGGAGCACACTTTCGAGAGTGAAAGGTGGGGGCATTCTCAGTAATCACACCAGGACAACAGGCATACCCTGACATTGTCCCAACAAACTGGGACACAGGCTCACTCGATCCTAAGGGCGAATTACTTATATTTGCAAGGGGCTCGAAAGTTTTTCAAAGAATGCTCCCACCTCCAGCCATGCCTCATTTATATGGTGAAATGAGAAAGTTCCCCAGATAACTGAAGCTCATCCCTTAAAATACAATGTTTTAGGAATCTGGATGATTGTGGATGGTGAACTTTGAAATGCAGCCCGGGTTTTCCTGCCCGAATAAAGGGCACTCCACTGTGTTGTTTCCGGGCTGTCTTTCCTCTCCTGATCAGCTGGGGAGAGCTCCTGGAGCCCAGGGGACTCAGGGCAGAGCCCCAAGATGGGGGGACTCCGGCGCATTCCCTGCCCCAAGAGAGGGACAGTCACCAACAGTTTCACACCGGGCTTTCCGCCGTCAGCTTCTTTAAAGAGACTCAAAATCAGCATCAGCTAAGTCAGAGACTCAAGGAGAGCAGAGAAATGTTGGCACAAAGATGTTTGAGCTCAATGAGCTCGAACTCTAGTGTTATAAACAAAGACACTGTGACTCAGAGAAGGAAGGGGACTTAACGGTCGCACCGCCAGTTAAGACCGGCCTCCAGGTTTCCTGACTTCCAGGCCCGAGTTCATTGTGCTGAGCCCCGCTGCATCCCCTCCACCCCTCCTCCACTCCAGCACCAGACGCCCCCCTGCAAGTGCCCCTGCAGTGCCCCCCTGTCTCACCCCTCCCTGCCTTCCCACCTGCTGATCCTCCTGCTCGGCGTGTCCTTCCTGGGAGGGCCCCGCCTGGCAAACTCTTTGCGCCTTCAAGAGGAAGTAGAAGCATCCCATCTTGTAGCTTTGCCCAAAGCACCGTACCTCTCCAGACTTTGTTCGAGGGTAATTTCATGCTGTGCAATTTATGTCTGCCTCTCAGTTTGATTCCAGGCTCCCAGAGGACGAAGATCTGTTTCTGCTCATCGCTGCATCCCAGCGCCCCACCCAGGGCCTGGGACAGAGCTAGCTCTCAATCAATGTTGTTGCATTAGATTGAAATGCCCTTCAGGGGAGGGGGGATGAGGACAAGAGGGGCTGCCTGGGAAGGTCCCGTGTGGATGGTGGTTTAGAACGGGCCCGGAGGGGTGGGGGAGAGACGCACGGGGACACGGCAGCCCCAGAGACTGCTCAGCCCTGCATCCACTCGTTGGAGTCAGCCTCTGGAAAAGTACCAGTGAATTAAAGCCCAATAAAAAAGTCAATTAAGTCCAAACTCGTTTATGCCTTAAGCTCCCCAAGCTAGTGAGCCAGAATGCAAGCTGGGCCGATATTTCTCCATTTCCCTCCACGTCTCCATTGGTCTCCAGTGAAGCAGCCGCGACACATTTTATTTCAAGTCTAAATGGGGCAGATAGACTGATAGCACAGTAATGGCTGCTGGGGGCTCTCTGCGTCCCATCCAGGGGACTCCTAGCAGCAGGCAGGACGTCCACGTCCTGACCTTGGGCCCCGGATGGGGCACCGGGGATCTGCGTGTGCACATGTGTTTGCACACATGTTTGGGGGTGTGCACCTACATACGTGTGTGTGCACGCTGTTGTTGCACAGAGATCAGTGCGACGTGCCCATTTGTGACTTGATTCCTCCAGCTAGTCTACACGTATTTAGGGAGCTCCTATGGCGGGCCCGACACAGTACTTGCTCTGGGATTCTGGCGGCGAGAGAGACAGCTCCAGTCCCTTGTCTTGTGGGGGATACAGTTCAGGGGTCTAGAAGGACAAGGAGTAGCAACAAAGTGTATCGAAGATCATATGAATGCAGGTATGCATGTGGATGCCCAACTCTTTGAGCTCATGCATCTCTGGAAATCTATGTACGTGTGTGCAGGAATAAAGTGGTGTGTGTGTGTGTGTGTGTGTGTGTGTGTGTGTCTGACTTCATTGCTGTGGTGGACGGAGAAACTTTGGATGTGAAGGGGGACGTGGCTTCTATTCCATTCGCAGTCCTGCTGTTAACTACGAAAAAGCCACTGCAAGGGCGGGTCTGAGGAGTACTGATCTGGAGTACTGGTCTACCCCTCACTAGCTGTATCATCTTGGGCAAGTCTTGGGCTCTCTGAGTCCCAGATTCCTTATCTGTAAAGGGAGAGTAATGATACTATCTCCAGCCACCATCATATAATCGCTGTGACAATCCCGGCGTCCTAAAGCATCCATGCAGAAATGGAAGGTCACGGGGCGCCCGGGTGGCTTAATTGGTTAAGTGTCTGCCTTCAGCTCAGGTCATGATCCCAGGGTCCTGGGATCGAGTCCTGCATGAGGGTCCCTGCTCCATGGGGAGCCTGCTTCTCCCTCTGCCTCTGCCTCCCTCTCTCTCTCTGTCTCTCACGAATAAATAAATAAAATAAAATAAAAAGGGAGATCACTAACATCGCTAACAACCCTTGCTCCCATGATGGGTGAGCCACCCCCGGCCGAAAGCCACCTTTCTAAGGCTAGACTCTGGTAGTGGCTGATCGCCTGCGTGGCCCTTCCAAGGTATTTTCAGGAAAACACGATTTCTATGATATGTTTAAGGGGAAAAGAAAATCAACTCCGTGGTCATATAGGTTAGAAAATGGTGGGCTAACCAGCGGCATGCATGTTAATTTCCCGCAGCACTTCCTGGGGACTGCAATATACCAACCAGTGTTGTGAATCTCCAACAGGGAGCAGAACATACGTTATTTCTGTCACAGGCTGGATCCTGCCTGAGGCTAGGACTTCAGGGTAGTGGTAGATTTGGGGGGAGACTGTGGGATGGGCTGTGGAATTGAGGCAGGGAAGGGAAGGCAACCGTATTGGGTGCATTCGGACCCAGCTCCTGCTTGTGGAGACTGGGGCTTAGTCCCACAGGGGACTGCTGAGAGATGGTGAAAGACACCGTAGGGTTGTCACACCAGAGTAGGGAAGAAGGAGGCCGCTCATCGGCTTGCTCCTCCCCCTGGAGGATTAACACCTTAGAACTTCCTGCCTGCGGGGTGCTCAGGACTCAGATGTCTGTGTGCCCGAGAATGCTCTCAGGCAGACACTCACAGGGCTTTGCAGGAAGTCCCTGATGGCAGGACAGGGGAGAGCAGAGCCATACGGACAGAGCCCCGCCAGCATCTGCTGCAAGTTCCTTATTTGGCTCGACCTCCAAGTCCATGCTCGGATCCAAGACCCCGATATGGGATTATGGTTCCCTAGATCTTTCTGTGGTTAACACCAGCTTATACAATAAGGTACAAAATCCCTCCATGGGCTGGCCCTAATCTAGTTTTCTAATCTTACCCATTTCTATTCTCACTTAGCCTAAAAGACTATATGGATTACTACAGTGGGAGGGCAGCTCGCCTCGGTGCATACACCCAGTTTGGAGTTTCCTGGGCTATTTAGAACTCTCGTGCACAAGTGTATGCTTGATGTACCTCATGGCATTAGGCCGGGGACTCACGAGGGGGTAGAGGCACCGAGCAAGGCAGGTGATGGAAGGTCCTAGACGGTGGTCACCCAAGGGGTCTGGCACCAAGGAAGCCAGAATTCTTGTTGAGAGAAGCCAAGACTGAGGCTGGTATACCATTGCCAAGCTTTACAAACAAAGCATCAGTGAGGAACAACGGATGGGTCGAGGCAAGTCAGGATATGCGGGCTCGTCCCTTTTAATGAGGCGCTAGCTCAGGGGCTTAAGAGGAACCACAAAGAGAGTATGTCAGAGCTAGAGGTTCAAAGCTCTGGAGATCGTCTCACCCCCCCAACGTTGATTTTAAGTATAAAGAAACCTGTCGACTAAAGAGAAAGGAAGGGACTTCTCCAAAGTCACCCCACAATCTGAGGGCGGGGTCTGCTCAGAACGCACATCTCTTGCTCAGGAGTGAGCGCTTCACTTTGGAATCCGCGACCAATAGGGTTCCTTGTTGCAGAGAATCGGACCACCAGCCCCAAGTTCCCGGAAGAGAAAGAAGCCCCGCCCAGTCTCCGTCTGCGCAAGCCCCTCCCCCTGCAGCCCTGGGAACGCAGGAGCTCTGCTTCTCCGCCCTCCACCTCACCCCCGCGAGCTCCTTAGACGGCTGGCTGCCACCTCAGGTAGTAATAACATTTGCAGTTTTAGACGTATCAGCAAGTTTTGCCAGTGTGAGAGAGCATGAATGCTAATGCCTCCATCTGGGGATTATGTTAATACACTATCCCGAATTGACATTTTAAACACTGCATATTTTAATTGGCTGCATCGTCGGTCGGACTCAGGTCCAGGATCGAGGAGTTGTTAGTAAGTGGGTGGGAGGAGATGGTTGGAGAGATGCCCTAGGCTAGGTTGGAAGGAGCGCCGCCCGTGGCCTCAGAGTCACTGGACCCACTCCCCAGGTGTGCGACCTTGGGCAGGTCACCTCTCGTGTCTGGGCCTGCTTTCCTCATCCTGACCGTGAGATGGTAGGACTTGACAATTCCTAAGGCTCCTTTGGGCTCTAACCT
Source organism: Potos flavus (assembly GCA_028534135.1). Taxonomy (NCBI): domain Eukaryota; kingdom Metazoa; phylum Chordata; class Mammalia; order Carnivora; family Procyonidae; genus Potos; species Potos flavus. The sequence goes on along the minus strand of CM052891.1, from coordinate 34,324,228 downwards.
CCCAAGACTTGGATTCCCAGTGTCCTGCCCCCCCCACCCCCAAGAGCTCTTGCCTTCTCCCCATCACCTTTGCCCCGGATGCCAGGATTGCCAGAAATGTCATGTCTCTCCTGACTTTGGGACTGTTTATACACTGGGGACACACTTTTTCCTGCCTACCGGTTAGCCACCTGGCTCTTACCTTCCAGACCTCTCAGCCTGAGTCCAACCCCTGCCCCCACTGGACTTAAATAAGGATATTAACCAGCGTTTAGTGAGGATGGCGTTGTCTTGGGTCATTCCCCAAATCCATCCTTCCTCTGGTGACCAGAATAAGGTTTCTTGGGAAAATCCTTGAGTCCGTTCTGTCTTTGACTCTATAGCCAATGGGTCGGTAAACATGATCCTCATTTTGTTCATCCAGTACCTAACTGGTGACTCCTGGGGGCTCACTGTGCTGGGCACAGGCCTCCCACACCACTCCCTTCCTTGATGTTGTGTCCTGTCACCTCAGTGACCTGGACTGGCTCCATCCTCTCTTGTCCGGGCTCCTGGAGTCTCCCTGGCCCCCAACCGTGCTCCTTTCTGGCTTACCGCACGCGGCCAAAGCCCCCTGCATTCTGTGCAGCCATTCCTCCTGCGGGCCCCGCAGACTGGCCCCTGGTCTCAAGGACCCCTGCCCGAACACCCTCACCACGGACCATGTCCTGCCCCTCCTCCCCCACCGCCACCCAGACGGATCAGACCACATGCTCGAACAAGTGCGAAACGTGCAGGTGGGAAGATGTGACTGTTGGTCCCAGCCTTACCACTACCTATCATGTTCTTACGATGTCCCTTTGCTTTACGGAGGCTCCGTTCTCGTCTGTTTAAAATGGGACGGATAGGTCTTGCCCTGCCCACCTGCCAGGGGGGTGGCAGGAATCGCAGGAGATGAAGAAAGCACATTTGTGGATAAAGGGTAATGTGCTGTCTATGGAAGGAGGCTTAGTTGGGTGTTTCTCCAGCCACATTAGGGCTTTCTGAGGATGCTTATAACATGCATGTTCCTAGGCCTGGCCCAGAACTTCTGAGTTAGACTCTCTGCTGGGAAGGCCCAGTGATCTGAGTTTTAAATAAGCCTCCGAGGTGATTCTTGTAAGTCCTGATGCTTTAGGATCTTGGCTTATTTTTATTCTATCTGAAACCTCCAGATTGCACACGTAACTCTCCCTGTAGCTACTCAGGCCCACGGAGCATGCCCAGCTGTTGCTATGTGCTTAGGGTCGGAGCAGCCTCCGTCCTGGTCCCCGACGCCAGGGCACCTTTGGAGTACGTCCAAGAGGATCACGGTGTAGTGGACAAAGCAGGAGCATTGGAATTAGACCAGTGTTTAAATCCTGGCTGTGCTACTGATTAGCAAGCGACCTTACGTCGCTTGCCCAGCTCCTGCGTCTTACTGTTCTCCCCATAATGGGGATTATAGCAGTTATCTCGGGGTTCTAATTAGGATTACAGGGAATCAACTAATCTGAAAAGTAGCTGCCACATTGAACAGGCTCACGGAGAACTAGTTCCCTCCACCCACGCGGTGGGAGATCTCCCTTGGTCTCTTTTAGGTGGCTGTCGCTTCCCGTGGCATGTTTGGACTGACGCTCACGGAAGACTTGGTTTTGAGAATCTAGCCCAAGTGGCGTGACTTTTGCTGAATTCAACCCCCTAGAGCCCACCCTGTGTCCTGAGTGAGCCCCACTGCGCCCTGTGTAGGACTATTAAAGTTTAATTAGCAAATCTGGGTGACAAGCATTATTAAAACCATGCTGGACTGGTTGTTAAATCCAGCCTGGGCCCCGTGACTGGGGCTCCCCTGGGGGTGTGTGCTGGGCCCCTGGGGAAGAGCCAGAAGACACCCGTGGTGACAGGTGGGGACAGCCTGCACCCTGGACGGGGATTGCATAGGAGCCCAGGGGCCTCTTACACAGCTCTGTGGTTGCAGATAATCTGCTGAGCTTGGCAATGGCTCCGAGTTGCAGTTTTTCAACTGCAAAGAAAGACGGCAACCTCTCTCCCTCACTGGACGGGGACTCCCCTTGGACAGAGCTTTGCGTCTCCCATCTAGGGCGGGGCTGTGCCTCTCCCGTCAGACTGGGGCTCCCATCAGGGCAGGACTGCACTCCGGCCATCTGACTAGGAGGTTTCCTGGGCAGGATCATGTCTCTGCCATCAGACTGAGGGTCGCGCCCTGAGCATGGGGCTGTTTGCTGCGCTTTGTCCCAAAGGCTGTCTAGAACACTCCCCCACTTTTATTCCAGCCCCGAAGTTCCTGTTGCCTGGGGGGCTCTGCCCTTTGCTTTGTAAGCCGTAAAAAACAGAAGGCAACCAGCTTTCTTTTACAGGTTGTTGGCTTTTAAGTAAAGATAGTTAAAATAATTTATATCTTGCTCGCGGGAAAACTGGAGAGAGGAAGGAGGGGTAGGTTTTCCTGGCAAGGAAAAGCGGCATAAAATGTCCTGCTAAATGCTCACTCAGCGGCCCGCATTCCTTCCAGCGCAAAGCAAACACTTGTGATTAACGCTAAGCCCTGGGGATGGGTTAGCACCGGAGCCAGACTGCGGGTTTGACCCAAGCTTTTCGGGGTTGAGGCGGGCTTCCCAGAAGACAAAGGAGGGGGACGGAGAGCTGATTCTCAGGCGAGGGAGAGAGGGCGTTTTAGGGATGCTCCTAGGGAGGGTAGCTCCCAGCACATAGAATTCCCAGTCCTTGGGCTTCAACTTTGTTCACTAATTTACATTCCGAGCTCGAGGGCGGCGGCTGGACCAGGAGGGAAGGACTTGGGTTTCTCCCCGCTACTAAAGACCTGTGTTACCGTAATTCCCCACGCTCGCTGAGCCTCAGTCTTTCATGCCCTTGCGGTTGTTATCACCCTAATATTCCAGAATCCTCACTCTAAGCCTCTCTGTTAAGCAGCCCCTTAGCCTCCTGAGCTTTGTGTTCCATAGTGTTAATTACGCGAGGTGTCCATAAAGCCTGGAAACGGGACGTCGACAAGGACATCTTCAGTTTGTTCTAGTATCTGTGTTTCCGGACCTTATTGGCACATATCTGAGTGCGTAAGATTATCTGATAAGTATCTGTCTCCTCCAGTGGGCTTTAAACCTCACGAGGGCAAAGAGCAGGCACGCATCCACTATTGCCTCTTCAGCGTTCTGCAGGGCGCCTAGCACGTACGGAGGGCTCAGTACATACCACATGCCAATGAAATGAATTAGCGAATAAGTGAATGGCAAGGCTTATCTTGGGCGTGGGGAGGGCCATGAAATAAAGTGAGGACTCTAAAAGTAGGCTTTGAGAAAGCATGCTCAGATGTTTGGACACCTAGCTCATTAGCTGGGCTTGCCATGGTGTCTCGAGGTGGAATTTCCACCCAGAGGACTGGGCTGTCATAAAAGAGACAAAGATAGGGAGCTAAGAGCTAGCATGCAGAGATGAATCCACTCATCACTCAGCCTCTTCTGAATATTTATAGACCCATTCTCTGTCTTCAAAGGACAGCCGTATCCTTTGATAAAGAATTAGACTCCTGCCTGAAGAATTTGGACTCACAATAGGTCAGTGCATGGCCAGCCTGGAGTACCCAAAGAGAGAGAGAGAGAGAGCAGCCTCTCTTGGGGTCTTTGCACACATTCTTCTCCCTGTCCAGAATGCCCAACCCCAATCCCCACCTTAGTCCAACTGGTTCCATCTTTCAAGATTCAGTCCAATGACCACATCTCTACTTAGGTAGAACTGACCACTTCCTCCAATGGGGCTCCCTGGGAAAAATAGATATGATTTTATCACGGGTCTTAATGGACTGGCAAGAAACCATTTCTCAGGTATTCATCAATGTTTCCAGATTTGGTGACCATCCCGTATGTGTATACCGTAGGTGGTAAGGTCCATGAACTTGGTGGGGTCAGGTCCAAGTGTCTGGCCCCTGTCACACTGGGCATGAACGCCGCTGCCTGTGGTCCTGAAGGGGAGGGCGGGGTGTCTTTCTGAACCCTGGTGCTTCATCATTCTCTTCCACATATAAACCAAAAATCTCCATAAGGGCTTGGTGGTGGGCTGAGAGAAGAAGGCATGGTGTTTGGGGACCTAAAGGAGGGAGTGATTAGTTCTACCTCTTTCCTGGGACTGCAAGGCCTGCCAGCATGCTACCCGCTGGAGTGGACTGATAGTGTAGGGGCTTGCTTGGACCTCGGACCCTTTCCAAGTTCATGTGTGCTGTCTAGTTGGGGTAAGGCTTTTCTTTACCCTGTAGACGTCTCAGGTGGGCATCTGGACCAGGGGTGGGCTAAGGTTTCTTGCAGTCCCTGAGGCTATGAATCGCCTGTTTTGAATAGTATTAATTTCATGATGGAAAGTAATTATTATACTTCTTAAAACATTTAACATATAACTTAAAGAGTACAATTTATCGAAAACCCATGATGTGCCAGTCACTGTGATGGTTGTTTTTGCTTTTCAGATATTTTCCCTACTCCTCCAAATAGCCCAGCGAAGGAAACTTTTTTTTTTTTGAAACTATTTTTATCCCATGTTTGGAAGAACAGAGAACAGTCAGAATGATCAAACAACCTGCCCAAGGTCACAGAGCCCGTTAAAAGTTGAGTGTCCTCCACACCGTTGGTCTCTACAGACAGTCTGTATCTTTAGACTAGTCTTAGATGACCTAATCCTTCACCAATTGCCTAGCAACAGAGAACACAGTTTCCATAGTAACAATAGTAAAATCAGTGTTAGTTTTTGATAATCTGATTTTTAAAAAACTCTAAACTATATTCCACATCTGGGAACATATATAAAGGAAACAATGCTAACTGTGGAAAAGATTTATGCATTCAGAAATACACTGGAGCATTCTAGCTCCCTTCTGACGCGATATATGGGGTTACGATTTACATATAGTCTCTAAGGGTTCCAAACCTCGATTTTCTTCTCCAATAATGGGGCTCAGATAGTGCAAACTACATTCCCCAGACTCCCCCGGCCAGGAGATCAGCAGGTCTGGGTGGTCTCTTGGGGGACTAGAGGCGAGAGAGTAGAGAAGGGACTATCTACCAGCTTCGAACTCAGCATCCCTGAAGCATCGAGAACACACGTCTCTCCAGCGTCTGCTGCCGCTCTCAGCAACAGGGCCATGCCAGCCACGCCGAGCACCTCATCCCTGGCTGCCACCCCCTCCTGCCACCATCAGACCACATGCCATCATCTGCTTAGCACCTGCCCAGCAGCGCCTAACTCAATCCTGGTGACATTTCTTCCCTTTCCTTCCCTCGTCCTAGAAGGTGGTCGTTGCTTCTTGCACTTACTGATCTCCCGGTGACCTTAGCACCCCGCATTTGCTTCTTCAGCCTTCCAACACGCGGGTCACGAATTCCCCAGATGACATGCCCTCTCTTTGAAATCTCTTGTCTATTTCTGTATTCCTTACAATATGTTACTTATGTACATTTTCGGAATCTCAATTTTTTCATCTCTAAAAATGCAGTAATCGTCCTTCACTCAGGAAGAAGTTGGGAGGATTTGACGAAATCCTGACAGTCAAGTGCCTGGCCCAGAATAGGGGCTCATCAATGCCGGGTTACTCTCTCCTGCCAGCTCCTGTAGGTGGGCGGTTCCTCCTCGTGCTGGTTTGCAGAGAGCTTGGCCTCCAGGAGCTGGGCCCTGGGTTAGAACCAGGCCCGGCGGAGCCCCACGGCCAAGCCGGAGGCCTGGCTCAGCCTTCCGTCCCCACCAGTGCCGATCCACAGGCAGCTAGACGCCAAAGCGTTCAGAACAGTGTTTTCCAAAGCTTTCCTCCTCTTAATATCCCCCATCTCATTCACTTCAGCGGATTCTAATGTGGTCTCAAAATATCCTTCGATGGCCTCAGGCAAGTGCCGTATGTCATGACATAGAAGGAGGCAGGGAGCTCAGCCTCCATCCTGCCTTCTCAGAGTCAGGGAGAAATCCCTGGAAATTGCTGGAAGGAAGAAGGAAGAGAAGGAGAAGCTACCTTCAGGTGATGGCAGAATGAGTGACTGAGGGGACCCCCTGGGTGCCGTGCCTGGGACTTCGAAAACATCATCTCTCATTTCAATCCTTACAAGAACTGATGAGACGGGAGGGATTATGTCCTTGTTCCAGAGGAGAAATTTGATGCTCAGAAGGCCTAGCATTAGGGAGCCGCCCGTGTCCTCCCTGTGGAACACCCGACTCAGTTGCCCATTGTCGAAAACTGGGTAACAGGTGGGCTCTAGATTCTGAATTTGTGACATTGAGATCCATTTCCCAGACACCAAGCTGCTGAGGGCCCCCAGTGGGAACTGGGGTAAAACAAGAATATTCCATGCAGGTCAAGCCGACAAAGGATGCTGTACTCAGCTTGTGCTTCCGGGTCTGGGAGGGACCTTCAGTGCCAGAGGAAGACTGTGTCCCACCTGTGCCCTTGACCTGCTGGATCTTGGTTTCCAGCTGGCTGGATTCCAAAGAGCAGCTAAGTTAGACTGGGAGGAAGGAAGGGGGAGGAAGCATCTGGAAGGATCCAGACATCTACCTGAGAAGTGCCAGGGTCCCGAGGCTAGCTGTTTGGGATTCTTGTTATTTCAGTCAATCTCAGGGAAGGGACCAAGCCCAAAGCAAACCAAACTTGGGGAAACCATCGGTGTTGATGTCTACCAACGGGTCCGGACAAGTCCTGCTTTTACTGCTACTGTCTCTGTTTTTCTCCTTGATGCCTCTTACAGAACCCTACTCCCCACTCTGAAAATGCGCTTGCTTATTTTTATCCCACATTTGAAGTAAGGGTTTGCTAACATCTCAAGTCTGGGTCAGGTTAGGTTGATAGGAGTATATTGCGGGGGTTGGGTATATGAGAGGAGTGCTATTATTATTTTTTTTTTATCATTGGAGACAATTCGAGGAGACTTAAATATATTTTAGAACATATAAAGCGAACAGCAAAAACGGCCAAAAAAGCACCACTTAAGAAGCAAGGAAGAGGACAGAAGCTCGTGGAGGCCAACATTTGAGATGAGTTAGTAACTGCACGTGAGCTGCGAATCCAGATCTCGATTTCCTGATGGAAATGGAATGGAAACAAAAAGAGAAACCGTTTTCCTGGTTTGATAAAAGACATCGTATGGGTCTAGCCAGGGTTCGTATCTAGAAGGACAGGTGGGCTCACGATGTCTTACTGAATAGAAACAGTTGCAACTGTGATAACACTAATCACACACCTCTGCTTGGTCCAGAGGACCTCCTGTCCCCTAACAAGTTTTCAACGCACTGTTATTTTTTTTTTTTTTTACATTTAATGAGACACAGCAGGATTGTCCTAGAGAAATTATGGTACAGAGGCACAGTGATCTTTCTCTTGTTTCCACCATAGGTTTTAATTGAATGACCCCACACTTCAGTGAAATCCAGGGCTAGGACAAATATGACTCAGCTGGCCCTCACGGGGAGGGAGGGGACTCCTATTTACTGAGCCTGGTACATCTGTCATCACTGGTAAACGCTCACCAGACTGGGGACCGAATCGGGCCCTGACTCAGAGGCGTCCCTCTCCCAGCTGGACCTCCTGCCTTGGCACTGGTTTCATCATAATTGGAGGGTGAGGGGCGCCGAGCCCTGTATGTCCACTTGGAAGCCTGCGATGCCCAAGTTGGGGGGACTTTGGAGGTCAAGGAGTCTATACTTCTCTCTACTGAACAGATGGGGAAACTGAGGCCTGGGGCGGGGCAGAGATGGGAGAAGAACTAGCCCTCCCTAGTTGACTCAGGTCAACCAAAAAACCCAGCAGAAGGGAGTGTGAAATAGTAAAAATGATTGTATAGTATGGCTATAGCATAAGGTGCTTTCATATGGGAGTACCATTTCTCCTGCCCCACAGCCCCGTGAGGTTGGCAGGGAGGCACCCAGACCTTTGTAGAGAATGTCAGACTGTACAAGGACACACTGACCCATGCCACATGCCATGTTACTCAGGACTGGAATGATAAAACCCATTCCACAGATAACTAAATTGGGGTTTTGAAGGGAGAAGCAGATTGCCCAAGGTCATTGGGAAGTGACAGAGCTAGGACTTTAATCAAAGTCACCTAACTTCACATGTAGGTCTTGTTCAATCTTTTTTTTTTTTAAAGATTTCATTCATTCATTTATTTATTTATTTATTTATTTATTTACTTGAGAGAGATCGAGCACCCACGTGAGTGGGGGAAGGGGCAGAGGGATTGGGACAAGCAGACTCCCCGCTGAGCGCAGAGCCCAAGGCGGGCTTGATCTCCTGACCCTGAGATCAAGACCTGAGCTGAGATCGAGAGTTGGCCCCTCAACTAACTGAGCCATCCAGGCACCTTGGTCTTCTTCAGTCTTAATCACGCTGTTCTCCACAGACTTATTGGGGTGAACAGGGGGAAGAGCACTCGGACCAGCACCTCATTTACAAAGTGCCTCGTGATTAAGATCGTAGGGTTGAGGCCTGGTTCTGCGCTTCCAGAACTGTGCCATTTACTTAGGCTTACTGTGCCTCAGTTTTCTTATCTGTAAAATGGAGATAATAAGAGCACCTTCCTTATTGCCTCACTGTGGGAATTAAACCACCACATCAGAAACCATGCAGATTAATGTCCTGCTTGGCCCTCAATAAATACTCGTTCATGATATTTTTATTGTAAAAGTAATAAGAAAAAATTAAAATGTTAAGACTATCTTCCCGTTGGCATTTGTTTTGTAGAAAAATGGAAAATATAGAAACATAAAGGAGAAAATAAAAGTCACTAGAATCCTAAGCAGTGATAACCACAATATTTTGATTTTTTTCTGCAATCTTTTCCAAACACAAGTGTATACATTGTTGGTCTTTTATCCTGTCTTTTTTTTTTTTTTTTTAAGATTTTATGTATTTTTTTTTATAGAAAAGCAGGGGGAGCGGCAGGCCGAGGGAGAAGCAGGCTCCCCTTGGAGCAAGGACCCTGAATCGAGACTTGATCCCAGGACCCCGGGATCATGACCTGAGCTGAAAGCAGAAGCTTAACTGACTGAGCCACCCAGGCGTCCCTATCCTGTTTTTTTTTTTTTGTTTTTTTTTTTTAGCATTATGACATGAGCATCTTCCTATTCTATTAGTTTTTTATTTTTATTTTTTAAACATAGTTTATTTTATTTTTATTTTTTAGAGAAAGAGCAAGAGATAGAGTGGGAGCAGGAGTGTTTGGGGGGGGGAGAGGGAGAGAGAAAATCCCAAGCAGGCTCCATGCCCAGTGCAGACCCCAACGGGGGGGGGGGGGCCTCAATCTCACAACCCTGAGATCATGACCTGAGCTGAAATCAAGAGTTGGATGCTAAACGGACTGAACCAACCAGGACCCCCATTATGCTACTAGTTTTACAAATATAACTTTTAGTCATTACAAAATTATGCTGTTCTACAGGCGAATCATAATTTATGTACCCATTATATAATGTTTGTGAACTTTCAGTCATTACAAAATTATGCTGTTCTATAGGCAAATCATAATTTATGTACCCATTATATAATGTTTGTGTGTGATTGGCTATGCCCTCATTCGTGATTGAAGAACATATATATCTGATCTACTCTCCTTCCTCGACATTTAGCACAGTAGGTACTTAATTCGTATTTGGGTGAATGAAAACTAATGTTCTGATAGGCACTTCCAGAGACTTCCTACCAACTGACCTTCTTGCACTCATTGTATCACTGTCTTTCTCATTCCAACCCCACGAGCATTTGATTTAAAGGTTAAAAAAAAATGTTTGCCAATTTGTTTAGTAAAATGTAGGGTCTCGCGGTTTTAATTTTTTATTTATTTACTAGTGAGGTTGAAAGTTGATTCATACATTAATTTGCTATCTCTTGGCATGCCCCCCCCTTTTTTTAAAGGTTTTATTTATTTATTTGACAGAGAGAGAGAGAGATCACAAGTAGGCAGAGGCAGGCAGAGAGAGAGGGGGAAGCAGGCTCCCTGCTGAGCAGAGAGCCCGATGTGGGGCTCGATCCCAGACCCTGAGATCATGACCTGAGCCGAAGGCAGAGGCTTTAACACACTGAGCCACCCAGGCGCCCCTCCCTCCTTCTGAAAGGAACTGTTTTTGAAGGAACAGGCATGAGGCCAGCAGTCCTGATATATTTCTCTGGGACAAGTTCCCATTTCCAGATAATCTATGAGGTTCATGAGAAGGAATTGGGTGCTTGCTAATTATTTTAGGGTAATTGCATTAATACGTTCAGGTATTTGTTAATTCTGAGATGCCTGATTCACGAATTCATTAATTCTGCACTTGGCCAGCTCTCGGGTATTTGTGAATTTCTCGCTCACGTTTATGGAGTTGGCAATTGACACGCGGCTTTCCTGACATTTCAGGTTCAGATTGCCACTTTGGTCTCCTGTAATTCCATGTACACCTTATTACAGTTCAGCCACGGTTTTGGAGGAAACTTCATCTAAGGCATTAGCATCCAGTTAATTACTGAGAAGAGACAACAATGGAAGAAAAATGGGTTTTATTTCCTATCATGACAACAGATTCCCTCCCACCCACCTGCCCAGAGCAGGTGCATGTTTATTTGGCACGGATGGTCCACCTGCTGCTCAGGGAATCACAGAGAGATTCGCAGAACATTCCAGAACTGGCAGATCAGGAGATTGGATCCTTTGCATCCAAGTGAATATCTAACTCCTCCTGAAAAGACATGGTTCATTTTCTTCTTGGAATGTCTTTGGAAACCCAAACCTCATGTCTACCTATAATCAATCATTCCATGGTCTTATCGCTGATGAACAAGAAGTTCTTTCTTTAATCAGAGTGAAGTCATTCCTGCCTTAATTTCTGCCACTTATTTATATATGACCTTGGAAAGCCCTCTTGTTGTGACCTTCTCATTTCCAGAATGATGGTCCTGGAGTAATGACTCCGTCAGGTCATAATTCTAAAGTCCGAGATGTAAGTAAAGTGCTTCACTTGAGGGTTGCTTGATAAATGTGTCCCGTTTCGGTAGTGACTTTTGTTTCAACAATAGGGGTGGAAGGGAACCGGCACCATTAAGGGTCCACCACTAAACGTCATGTCGTCTGGGGATTTTCCCCATATGATCTTTAATAAAACAATTTCATGGAGTAGATACTACTGTTATCTTTCTTTTATAGATGAGGGAGCTGATGTTTAGAGGGTATGGCTCTCATTCAAGGTCACGCAGATTTGGTGATGCATCTACTCTTCCCACTGCCCAGTGGAGAACTACTCGGTCATACTAGGCGTGGTGGGGTTGGTTTAGGGGAGGGGGCTGCAGGAAGCAGGAGGAGCCTCCCCTCCCACTGAGGAGTCCTGATGCCTTCACCAAATGCCTCGTGATGCAAGGTCATTGATGCCAAATGCTTCAGAGCATTTCACAGGTGGATGAAATACCAGCAGACTGAGGCCCCGGAGAAGCCTTCGAGGAGGAGGCAGCTCTGTGTTTGGTCTCAAAGGATGAGAAGATTCAGATAGACAGTGAAGCGAGGCGAGAAGAGGGGAGACATACCACCCAAGGCACAGATGTGGGAGTGAGCGAGGAGGACTGAGTGAAGAGGTTTGTAAGGGGAGGTGGGGGAGAGCGCTGGAGGGGGAGGTTGGCACATGGATCACGGAGGTTTCCAGGTCAGGTTAAGGGGTCTGCCTTTATTTTTTATTTTTAGTTTTTTAAAGATTTTATTTATTTATTTGACAGAGAGAGAGAGATCACAAGTAGGCAGAGAGAGACGGGGAAGCAGGCTCCCCGCTGAGCAGAGAGCCCGATGCGGGGCTGGATCCCAGGACCCTGAGATCATGACCTGAGCCGAAGGCAGAGGCTTTAACCCACTGAGCCACCCAGGCACCCCTGCCTTTATTTTTGAGACCTGGGTTCCCAAAATGAGCTACGGAGTACTGACCCAGAGAGAGCCTCCGAGGAAAGAATCAAACAGTATTCCCTGAACACCACCCCTTTCTTGGTGACTCACGATGCACAATAGCATGGTCAAAGGTCTCAGAAGTCCTGCAGAAAACAACAACATAGAAGGCATTTATTTTTTTAACTTTTCACTGGCAAATTTTCAATTAAATAGGTTTTTTTGTTTTTTGTTTTTCAGGTTGTTGTTGTTGTTGTTGTTGTTGTTTTTAAATGGGACCTAGCAGCCTGGAAACGGAAATATTTTTCTCTCAGGCCGGAAGGTCATTTCATCACACCCCCAAGGGGGAGACCTTCAGGAGAAGAAATACCTGCCAGAGGCTGGGATGGTGGAGTACTTTCTCCTAGCTGCCCCCTCCCTGACCTTCCTCTTCCTCTCACATATGCCGGCTCCTGTGGCTCGTAACGTCCTCTCTCATTTTCAACTCACTTGGTCTGCAGGGCGACCCTGGGACGGGGTGGTCACCCCACCGTGCAGGTGTGAACACACAGTCTCACAACTGACCACCTCCGCGGGTCCTGCACCAGGTGGGCGCAGTTGGGATGGACACGCGGGCCCTTGACACCTCCATCTCCGAGTGTGGGGCTCTGTCCCCAATGCCCTGCTCACTGACTCCTCCTCCGCCTTTTCCGGGGTGCTCCTCCCTCGTTGGAGGGGGCGTAGATTGGCTTTACTCACTGTAATGGTGGGCGGCCTCCAAGAAGGAAGATCAGGTAAACCAACCTGGAGGCAACGGGACCACAGACTGAGTCGGGGCAAGTCCAGGGAACCGATTTGTTTTTTCGAGTGCTTGCTATGATCGCTGCACTCATGAACACAGACCACCCTTCGGTTAGGAGGTGGAGGGGTTGTGGGGGGGATTTTGTGGATGTAGTGGTGGTAGGTTGTGATTTTCTACGTCAAGGACGGTTTTGCAGGGTGTATATGTTCCCGGTCTCTGTGACCTATGGGTTCCATAGGCAGTGGGTTGATTTCATGTCAATGGCGGACGCTAACGCTCTCCCCAACCCTCTTCAAGGAGAGACGGACCCCTTGCCTGCTTCTGGGAGCACCATCGGCAGAGGTTTCTGCCAGAACTGCCTCAGCTACACCTACGATCTCACTTCTCGAGGCAGCCCCTCCAGAGACTCAGCTCTGCTGGCCACACAGGCCCCGCTTAGACTAGCTCTGAAGGGCTAATTAGCTCTGAGTGCCTGTGGGTTTGGCCAAAGCTCTCATTGAGCCTAAGTCATAGTTTGACATCTCTCTCCCCTCCAGTCCCAAGTGTTGATCCCAAGGGTGTCCCTGATGGACATTCTGGGCACGACGTGGGGCTTTTAGTGCTAAAGCCAAGGTGGTCTGGGACCCACCAGGACCCCACAGCAAACCCAGCCTCAGGCGAAGTCCCTGGATGTTCTCATGCTTTCCAGGCGGTCAGTAATTATTTTTTTATTCTTCCAAAAGTTGGGAAAGGGCCACGTGCCATTTCCCCCTTCGTTCTTGGCACTCATCTCATGACAATCTTCTTATCTCTATGGGGAGATTGGGGCTCTGAGAAGTTAAGAAACCTTTTTTAGGCTATACCATCTGTGAATAGCTCTGGGATTCAACTCCAAGGCCAGCTGAGCCCAACGCCTGCGTTCTACCCCCCAGCCCTCTTTGGTTTTAAGACACACACTTTGGCTGTACGTTCCAAAGCAGCTGTAGGTAACTGTGACTCTGCAGCAAGGAGCGCTTACAGAATCCCAAAGACGCCTGGAACTTTTTTGAGAAATAAAATCACACTCTTCATTCACAGCCTACCTCCCCGTGCAGGCCGAGTTTTGAGCATCCAAACTCTCTGCTAATTACTGTCACATTAATTAAAAAACAAATCCCCTCTAATTTCATAACAGGTGGTTTGTGAGGCTGCTAGAGAACCTGAAACTTGTGTGCAATGATCGTGTGGCTTATTTGCATTTCTAATCGCCTTGGAGGCCACCGAGGGCCAAGTGTCCCGGCGGTCTTTCACCCCCAAAGCCGGCGCCGAGCTGCCGGTGGCGGGGTTAGTATCTTTTCTCCAAGTACCACTTGTGAAGGCAGTCGCTGCAGTTGGAGTCTCAAGACTTCCAATCAACACATACAGCAATGGGGCTGCCGTCTGCCTGCGTCTGCCGTGAAGGACCTCTAACTCACCAAGGACCCCAGCACCCAACCTTGAGCCTGGCGTTTGTTAGCTGCTCCATAATCATGGACCGGCCGTCGTGGGCCGTTCAAAACGGACCTTCACCTCTCTGACCTGAGCACCAGGTAGGCACCGTGAGGGCTGGCAGCTCTGGGCTGGGCCCTGATGTGAGGAGTCTTAGATTTGCCCTGCAGATGTGTCTCGGAGAAGTTGTCCATAAACCAAACTCGCGTGTACAGAATCCGTTTTCTCCTTCGGACTTCTGAATCACTGTGGATATGGGCTTTATTTGTCAGGGGCTTCCTAACCCTTCAGATTTCAATTTCTCTCACCCTTTCTGCTTCCCCCAGTCTTCCCATAAAGGAGTTAATGACCTACAGAAGAATACTTAAATGTATTACAAGCACTTTCTACTTAAGGGCCCAGCGTAATGTGGCGTGAAGACCTCAGGCTTTGGAGTCAGACCTGTCAGAGTTTAAATCCTGGCCCCACCTGGGAGCTGAGAGACCCTGGAGAAGTCACTTAACCTCTCCGGGCCTCAGTTTTTTATCTGTACAATGGGACCAAATGATAACTTGTTTCAGTGTTTTGCAATCTTGTCTATACTTTGGAATCATCTGGGGAGCTTTAAAAAACGGTCAGTTCTTGCACTGCACTTACAACTGAGTCAATCAGACAGGGGTGGGGGTGGGGGCTTGGGCATCTTACTTTTTACAAAGCTACCTGGGTGATTAAAATGTGCAGCCACGGCTTCCCACTGCCTGAGCCCCTGGGCAAATGCTCGTTCCAACCCTCCCCTTCCCTGACCGGGGGAACAGTGCCTTATCCCCATGGGTCTGGAACAAGCTGGGGGTCCTGGGCAGTTTACTGAGTCTGAGATCCCACCTCCGGAGGGCGGGACAAAGACTCAAGCCCTGTGCTAGCTCATGAGGTAGGGCCTGGTCAAGGCAAGAAGCCAGCAGTCCCATCCCCTCCCCGGCCAGTGAAAATGAGAGTGCCTGTTTCCGTTATTCTGCCAATCGAAAGCATCCCCAGGGAATTCAGCCCATCAGCCGAGTCAAGGGCTGTAAGAGAACAAAGGTCAAGAATGATGTCATTGAGCAAAAGGCCCTGAATTTTATTTTGGGCCAGCCTTCCGTTCCTTATCTTCTTTGATCCTCATCACAATCCTGCCAGATAGGCACCACGATGCCCACTTTGTAGATGAAAGAACTGAGCTCTTTGAGGTTAAGTGACTGTGTACCCTTTGAGAAGCAGAGCTACGAGTCAGACCCGGTCTATGCTGTTCCCAAACCCTTCATCTTTCTCCTACACGTGTGGCTTTCCTCACATCAGTGCAAGGCTCACCGTAAACTCCCTCCTTGCAAGTTCCCCCGGCCAGATACCTTTGGAGTCACCTTTGCCTCCTCTCTTTCCCTCTCACCCCACGTCTGCCCCATGAGATCTGTCTTTTCAAGAGTCTAAGAATGTTGTCACCTCCTTGCGACCACGATGGTCCTATGGTGCACCCCACCAGTCACCTGCAAGATGGATGGGGCTCCCTGCCTCCGCCTTGGTCTGCACGGCACCAGTAAGCTGTTTCCCCAATATTGCCCTCCACTGGCTTCCATCTCACTCTGGGGCAGCACCACTGCCCCCACCCCCCCCCCCCGTGGTCTGCACTGCCCTGCACAGTCCTGTCCCCTCTCAGAGCTCATCTGCAGCTTCTCCCTGCTCACCCTGCTTTGCTTTGCCTCAAACTCTCCAAGCACGCTGCCGCCCCGGGCTTCCATGCTTCCCGTCCCCTCTGCCTGGAATGTTCTTCCCCCCGCGTCCACCTGGCTTGCTCCTTTCCCATCTTCAAGGTTTTGCTCAAATGTCACCCTGTTTAAAATGGAAATGAACTCATGGGCACACTCCGTCCTCTCTCCTGGTTTATTTTTCTCCATAACACTCATCACCATCTGGTATATCGCCGGTATAAACGTCCTGATTGGTTTATTGTCTGTCTTCCATGACTAGATTTTTATGTATTTTGTTCACGGCTCTATCCCGGAGGCTGAGAACAATACTTAGCCCGTAGGAGATGATCAGGAGAGACTTGTTGATTGATCAAACGAATGAATGGATCCAGCCATCACTCCTGGCCAGTGGAAAGACGGGGGGACCGTGATAGGGCTGGGGGTGCCCCCAGCCGCTTGCTGCGTCTCCCTCGCTTGGTGTTGGAGTCAAGAAGGGCATGCACATAACTGCGGGACACGTGCCCCCACACTGTGGAGTGCCCAGTGAAGCCATCTTCTGTCCCCTCTCCCCAGGGTCCCCTTGGTTTGTCCAGAGCCGTGAGCGTAGGGCAGGTTTTCTTGACCTTGTCACGGTTGGGCTGAACGTTTGGGGTTGGTCGGTTCTTTGTGGGGCTGTCTGTGGGTGGGAGGATGTTCAGCAGCATCCTTGTCTTCTACTCACTAAGTCCCAGTAGCACCTTCCTCTCTCTGACTTGTGACAACCAAGAAAGTCTTCAGATGTTGCCAAATACCCCTTGCGGGGGCGAAATCCCCCTCCGTTGAAAAGCACTGCTCTGGAGAGTGAGTGGTGGATGAATCAGGAAGCCTGTGGGACATCAGCTGGCGGCAGGGCCATGGTCTGTGGATCACCGCAAGCCCCAAGCATCTCCGGGTGGGCTCTGAACTCATCCAGTAATGCAAGTCCGCTCTTGGTTCTTCCGGGTGAATGACCAGCATTGCCAAAGCAGCCCCCTTGTGCCAGAGGGGAGGGCTGTGGCTGTCCATTGAGGACCTTAGCAGCCTATGTCGTCTGGAACCGGTGGTGGTGCCTCCCCCTCGCCGCCACCGTGCTTGCTGTTTAATTATAAATTACCATTTGTTTAGTTTCATCATTACCAATTTAGTTTGTTGTGGGTTGTTTGCTTAACAGCAGTAATTTGGGCTTATGCTTTTTCAATGGCTGAGCTTCAAGGCACGTGCGCTTTGCACTTTATCTGTGAGTCATCTACCTCGTTCCCGAAGCAGAGCTGTTTCCAGTCGTTCCCCCAAATAGCTGGCGCTGCAACACTTCCAAATTATCCCTGAGTTCCCCTCCCACTGGAACATGAGAACAGATGGGGCAGGAGGCTGCGGGTCCTTTTACCTCGCATAGGTGAGCTCGAGTCAACAAGGGAGGGAGACGCTATTCTAGATCCTTCCACGGATGGTGGAACTGAGACCCAGAGAGGTGAAGGGTCAGAGATCACACCTAGTCACCAAAGTCTCATTTTCTCAATTACCGGTGCTGGGCTTCCTCTGCTTACCACGTTACCTGCGCAGGCCAGGAGCCCTCCTGGTTGAGGACTTTGGGTCCCCCACAAAGGTGGCCTGAAATTGCCCACCATGGGGTTGGGGGCTCATCTTGGATCTTCCGGTATGGGTGTTGGAGTGTACTGGATTGTTGTAGTGCACA
>CM052891.1:34293649-34306217 GCA_028534135.1 Potos flavus | reverse complement strand
TGATGGAATGACACTAGCCGTCAGCATCACCAGATCCCTTCAGTCCCCATCAAACCCCGGGTCCTGCCCTGGCTTTCTTCGGAGATGGTGCTGGCCACCCCTCATGAGTGGGTCACGTGGCCCCGCTGTTCTCTCTCCCACGGAAACTTTGTCACTGGGCACCTCTGTGTATCATCCAGTCTCTGGAGAGCTTGGCTAACATGGGCCCCTACTTTGCCCCTGATGCACAGAGGCTGTTTGCTCTTTAGGGGACTGATATAACCAGGTCCTGACTGTGCCCAGTGGAGATGCAAGTCACCCTATGGGGGCTAGCCGTGGTCCCTTGAAGGCTGGTGAGACTCGGGGTGAGCGAGGCTTGCTCAGATGACATTGACATTCATTTCAGCCCAATACCATCGTAACGCAAATCTTGCATGCAAACCCCTCTCCTGGGAACACCTGCCCCAGAGGGCTGCCCATTTCTCTCGGGTGAGATCAGGTGGAACAAAACTCCTAGACCAGCAGAGGACACGGACATCGTCTGGAAGCGGGCTGTGGTAATGGCTTGCCTGGCTTCATACCTTCCCAGCCCCTGGCCGTCTACGGTGAGAGCCCAGGACCCACCTCCACCCCCACCTGGAGGCTCTGGCATAAGCCTGCCTCCCTCACCTCCAGCTCTGACTTGATGCCCTCGTTCTAGTTATTGGGCAAAACTGTCTGATGCACTTGGACCCCGCCTGCTACTTGGGCGCAGCTCTGGGGATAAAGAGGCAAATAAAACACGGTCCTTCCTCCAGGGAGCTCAGTCCAGTGGGGCGGCAGCGGGGAGTGGGTTAGAGCATGAAGACGGCCCTGGAGAGACGTCTGACACAGGGGAGCCAGGAGGCTGCAGATCATGGAGGGGGTGTCTGCTCGTCAGAGAAGGTTCCCGAGTAGCCTCTGAGGACAAGGAGCAGTTTTCACCGCAGAGAGACAGAGGCGCGACCTTCTGGGTGGAGAGAGACCAAGTCCCAGTCTCTTCAGGAGCCTGTGTCCTGCCTGGTAACTCCCCTCCCAGACGTGGCCTCACTTCCTGCAGACCGACTTCTCAGACCCGCCTCCCCGTGGGCCCTGTTCTCCCTACCCTGACTCGTAGGGCGGCTCTGGCCCCGCCTGCACCCGGGGAGACTCCCGTGTCGCCTCTGCTTCACCTTCTCTAGGGGACCACTTACCAGATGCCAGCCACCTACTCTTGCCACCGGGCATGCAGCACTGAGCGATTTCCATATGCCATCCCGTTTGCTCATTCTTTCACCCACTCATGCATTCGTGCGGCGTGTATTTACCGCACACCTACTAGGTCCTGGGTGCTGCTCTAGGCCTGGGAGACACAGCCTTGAACCAAACGGACGTGAGCCTGGGGCGCTCACATCCTACGGGAGTAGACCATCAGTGAAGAAATGAGCTGAACATAGAACGCATCAGAGGAGGCTCGATGCTGGGGGAAAGGCAGGGCGACGAAAAACAGTGCCCAGGCGCGGATGCCGGGGCTGGTGGCATTCTTAGCTAGGTGGTCGGGATGACCTCACTCACAGATCAGGAAAGATCTAAAGGGGGTGAAGGAGCAACTCACGCAAATGTCTTGGGGAAAAGCACCAGGCAGAGGGAAGAGCGAGCCAAAAGCCTCAAAGATCCTTGCATCTTCAGCTGTGGTCATCCTTCCTTTACATACAGGTTGAGGAAACCTGGCTGCACGCCTTGCCCTAAGTGACGTAACTAGAATCCACAGGTGTGTGTATCCTGCCACAAAGCCCACACGGCCGCATCTGGCCGCAGCTCGTCCTCTCCTCACACTGGGCT
Organism: Potos flavus; assembly: GCA_028534135.1. NCBI lineage: Eukaryota > Metazoa > Chordata > Mammalia > Carnivora > Procyonidae > Potos > Potos flavus. Next base: position 34,304,399 of record CM052891.1, on the reverse strand, counting down.
CCAAATTCCAGGCAGGCATTCTGCACCCCCACCCCCTGCCTGTGGCCTGGCCCCGGGCGTGTCCAAGCCCAGAGGTGTGTCTAGTCCCCGGTCCCCTCCTCGCTCCTCCTGACCCGCCCTGCGCTCCGGGGCTGATGGCGGATACTGAGCTCGCCTCACTTTTGGCAGGATGGCAGTTTCTATATTTGGGCAACTCATGAATCTTTCTGGGATTCTGATGACTTGCTGTCTTCCTGGGCTCTCCTTGGAATCGCTTTTCCCTGTGATTCAGACGCTAATGTCCCCTGAGGTCTTTCCCCCGGGAGGTAATTGGAGGTGGCAGAACTTCCTCTCTCAAGGACAGAATTCTTTTTGGCGCAAATCTCGGGCAGGAACGGCAGTTGCCTTGGGGGGAGGGTTAGACAGCTCATCAGGCTCTCTGGAAATAGCCATCCCCCAAAGCACACACACACTCACGTGCATGCATGCACACACCCATCCTGACTGTTGCAGGAGCTTGTCGAAAGTTCTGGAGCTTCCCAGCAGCTGTGTGCTGTGTCTTGCAATGGAACCCTTTGGGGAATAATAACCCACCTGTCAAGAATCTCTTGGAATTAGGACCTGCTGGAACCCCCTGTGAGCGACCTTCCCAGGCAGGGACTTCGCAGTGACCTTTGCCTTTTCCGTGTTCAAATTTCCCTCGCCTCCCCATCGTCATTAGGAGAATGTCCTTTGGCCATTCCTTCTCCCTGATACATTTGTAACCTCGAGGGTAGGAATCAAGTCCCCGTTCTTTCTCAGCATGCTCTCTTCACCCGTTCCCTTGGTTTGTGAGTCTGTTTTGATTCTTTTCACTATCTCTATCATCTTCCATACATTCAAAGTGGTTTGAGACTTACGAGCGACAGGTGGTAAGTGAGCATCTGTCGTCGAGCCTGCCAGCTGGGGCTTAGGCCCTACTTGGTGCTGGGATCCTACCTGCACCTGCTCTGAACTCAGGGGTCCACGATGGGCACTCCCTGCACCAGGAGCCTTGTGCCCTGGGTTTGCCTGCCGACCCTGATCACACCTGACCTGAGTGCCAGCTTTCCCCCTTGTTGGCTCTGGCATGGTAGGGGGAGGCGAAGAGTCTCGCTGGGCCAGGCTGAGAGTCACAGAACACTGGCCCTAGCAGGACACTCAGACTCAGTCCACTCCAATCGTCTCCACGCTCATATGAGAAAACTAAGGCCCCAAGAGGGACCATCACAGGGTGGCTCAGTCCTGTGTCAGGCTATCTTCTAAGATGTATGTGTGTGCATTTGTGAATCCATAGGCTGCACGGTGTTTCAGAGGCGTGAATCTGGTGGGGGTGGGAGGTCTGGCTAGTCTTTAAGTGGGCTCGGCCCATGAATCAGCTAGAAAAGCCTTCCTTTCTGGGTTCCTGCCACTCCAACCAAATACCTTCTCACCCATTTAAGACACTCGGTTCTAGAGAGAATGACAAAGACATCTCCATTCGGTGCCTCTGCTAAGTGCCTCAGCCACTTTTTGAGGAGAGGCACAAGGACAGTAAAAGGTAGTGGAGGGCCCACCTTTCCATGGAAGGGCCAACCTATGGGAGGTGCTCCCTGTAGCTAGTTTTAGAACTGACTTTCATCCATGCAGTCAGCCAGTCATTCACTCAACAATTACTTATTGGAGACCCATGAGATAGTCCAAACATTGTATGCAGGTGGGAAGGGGTCAAGGGTATAAATGATGGAACGAAGGTCTTAATGATTTGGTGAGCACCTTCTCAATTACTGTAGAGGACTCTGCAATACATTGATATGTGTTACATGGTAATACACATGAGAGATTAGGCATGCACGCACTCTGGATGCATGTTTCGCGGTGTGAATCCTTGGACAAGATGGTTAATAATAATCGCTGTAATTTATAGGGCACCTATGCCTGGCACTTGTCCAATCACTTTTCCAGAATTTATTTAGTTGCTTTCATTTTTAATTTCCTCATCTGGAAAATGAGAAAGATAATTCTGTCTTTACCTGGCATGAGGATGAAATACATCGATAGTTACAAAGTTACAAACACATTGCTTGACCAATAAGAGGTGCTTCTAAAATGTTATTTCCCTTCTTTTTCTTGTTAGCGCTGCAGTAGCTCTTAGTCGAGAGAGAGAGAGAGAGAGAGAGAGAGAAGTAATCTAAGGATGTAGATAATCAACACCAAGTGGAAAGTCAAATTTCAAAGGACAGCTATGACCAAATGCTTTGGGGTCTGAAAGAGGGAAAAGTTCTCTTGAGCTGGGAAAACGAAGAGGCGCCTAGTTTCACCTTTCTTCTGGGGTCCTGAACCCTATCTTCCCAACCCAACTGCAGGTGTCTCTGAGGTCCTGGCAGACCTCATGCCCCAGGTCCCCTGAGTGAATGCAGGCGTATTCCCTTAGGGCTTCACATAAAGCCCACCCCTCCTGGCCTCATCCTTACAGCAACTGGAAGGAGATGGGCTGCAGGGAAGTATAGTGAGAGCTGAGACAGCAAGCAGAGCCCAGTCTGAGCAAACAGAACCCTCCTGTCTTGCCCAAGAGGAGTAGAACAGCATTGCATAAGGGCGGTTCTGCAGAATGTATCTTGACAACTCATCAGAGAATGTCAAATTCAACTAACGCGTTGGAAATGACAGTGATTGGTTTGTTTCCTCTGAAGAGCTCAAAAAGAGGCAGGATTTTGACTTGCTCTCGTGAAAAGAGCATACATTGGTAACAGTCTGGAATCACAGAATCGCAATATCTTATGGCTGGAAGGAACAGCAATGCCTATCTCCTAGGCAAGTGGCGACGACCACGTGTGACAGTGTGTGCGAAGTTTCGCCTACAGGATTTGGCACACAGTAGGCGCACATTTTCTGGTCATGCGATCCAACCCCCTTGATTTCAAGATGAAACGTCAGGCTAGCACGTGACACTTAACATCTCCCAAACCACATCTGTCATCTGCACTCCCTCCCCCGCTGGCTCCTGGTGCCATCAAAGCAGCCCCTCTTCCCATATGTGCCATTTCTCTTGGGGGCACCATGCCTACAAGTGGTGAGCCAGTCATAACCAAAGCCCTCTCCTCTCTTGACCTCTCCTCTTGACCTCTCTTCAGCCACTTGCCAACTTGCAGGGGCTCTGCCCCTACGGTGGCTCCCAGTTCTGCTTCTAGCTTCTCACATGGCCACCATCACCCTAGCTGAGTTACTTATAATTTCTCACTTGGACCATTGTCACAGCCCCCAAAGTGTCCCCTAACACTCCGCCTCCAGTTTTTGTGTCTATTCTCTCTGAATAGTTCTAGCCATGGTGCCAAATGGAAATTTCCAAAGGCAGCTCTGCTCTCGCTCCTCTATTCAAAAACCTTCAATGACTCCCCACTGCCTACTGCATTAGGTGCAAATGCCTCACTCTGGCTTTCAAGGCCATACTGACTCGGGATGTCCTCCCCAGACTTCTTTTTACATCTCCCGTGGATAAAGTCTATGCTCAGCAAAACCAGATCATCTCCATTTCCCAAACATGGACTCTCTGCTTTGCTTTCCCACCACCAGGCCCTCTGCCCGACATGCCCTCCCCAATCTCTAGGTGCTCTAGCCACATCCTCTGGGGCCTCTCGGATGCCATTTCCTGGAGGAAGAAGCTCCTCTCATCTTCAACCGGGTGTCATCATCATCTTTTCCCTGTGAATTCATGGAACGTGATGGCTTGGACGTTTCCTGAGACACTCCTCCCAGGGGACCTTGCATTATGGACATTCGTGGGCAGGTCTTATCTCCCATGGAGGGCAGGAATGGAACTGAACTACGTTTGATTTCCTTACGGTGCAGAGCAGAACCGTGGACCCCATAGGCACCATGTAAGTGTCAGCTGCTTTGCGCTGTAGCTCGGGAAATGGGATTTCCCACTGAATGGCCAGGTCATCTGAATTCTTCTCTACCCCTTCTGGGTCAAGCTGGTGCTGCCTAGTGCTCAGGGAGGGATTTCTTAAATCCTGGAGGCTCTAGGCTTCCTTGGGCTGATTGGCCATTGCAGATATTATAAAATTGTCCAGTTCAGAGGGCCCTGAGACATCATCCTTTCTAATGGTCTCATTTTACAGAAGAAGAAACTGAGGCTCAGGGAGAGAAAGTGACTTGTCCAGGGCCACACACGGGCTGAACTGTGACTAGAACTTTAGAGAAAGGACACTGCTAGCCAAATGGGATGAGTCATTCATTCATTTAGTCATCTGTTCAACTTCCTTCATTGAGCACCAGATACCTGCCAGTCACTGTGGATTCGGAGGTAAGAAGGACAGAGTCCCTGTCCTCAAGGGTGAATGTGCAGGTAGAAGGAACAGCTAGGAGAGGACAGCATGATGGGAGAGCAGAGGAGGGCACCTCACCCAGCCGTGGTCAAGGGTAGAGATGGTGTCTTCCATGGCCTCAGGGGCCACCCACACGCTCCCCTCCCACCCCAGCTCCGACGGATGGTCCAGCCTCCGCTTGCCTCTTTGTTCGAAGCCATCCGCCACAGTCCATGCTGCGGAGACAGTGTTTGATTGAAATAATGAAATGGAGAAAGAAGTTTTACATCCCCCTCCCCCTCCGAGATCTGTTCTAAAGATTCAATTAGACAAGGGACATAAACCACTTAGCTTAGTGCCTTACAGACAGCAAGCCCTTACTAAAAGTTAGCTATTATTATTACAAATAAGAAACTAGAGGCTCAGGGAAGTTATGTAACACACCCCAAATAACACAGCTAGTAAGCCGGGGAGCTGGGCTTTGAACCCAGATCTAGACAGAGCCTCTTCTTCAAAGCCCTCCTCTCTCCAAATGCCACCCAGAGATAAACGAGAGACCCATAAGGTCCCTTGCAGACCTTTAGCTGATGGAGACCATCCCAGGAAGGTCCGGGGCCAGTGAGCCTCTGCTGTGTCCCAAATCGTTCTCTCGCACACACAGAAGAGGGTGTTTCTGGAGAAGAGGTCTGTTCTGGGTGACTTTCACACTGCTTCTTGGCCCAAGCCCACATTCCCAGCCCTCACTGTAGTAACATCCTGGGGAATAATAATTTTTGCAGCCCTGAGTGGGCCTTCGGTGTCCTTTTGTATCAAAAAGTACCTAAGATCCCCCAAGATGAGTCAATCCACTTTGCGGTCCTGTGGTAGGGAGGCAACAGAGGAGAGAGAACATTCTGGTAGCGAAGAGTGTGGAAACAACAGAGAGGACTGTATTCCCAGCATTGCTAGAAACACACAGGGTCACTTTGTGGAATTGTGAGCTCTTCCAAGAGAACCAAGTTTAGCCAAGCCATCCTTTTGGTATTTGGTACTTTCTTACCCAAGTTCTAGTCACCTGGATTTTTATTTGTTTGTTTTTATGGAAATACCCAGCAGGGTGAGCTAAACATCTTGAGGGAGACTCATGATCCAAGTGACAGGGCCCTGATTCAGAAGGACTCAGTATGCCCAAGTCTGGATGTACAAAATCCATCAATCATTACTTATGTCACAGAAAGATTCACCTTCAAATTCCCTTCAAATAGGAAATGGCTTCCCATTGTCATTTTTAAAACAGATCACTAACTATTTGACTAGGAGATGGGGGAGCATGAGGTCAGATAAAATTAAAGGCACAAGTAGGAAAAATCTACCTACTGAAGGTCCTTTAGGACAGATCTCAAAATGTAGCCAGAAAGGGAAGGGACCTCAGTCCTTTATGATTTTATTTTTGCAGCTTTCACCTCCTCCTGTTATGCAGACTTCACCGAGGCATTTGTCTGAATATTTGTGCAGCTCTCTCACAATACATACCGAGAGGCTCTGAGTCTCCTATATTCTGCCCCATTGGAGGGGGAGGAGGAGGAGGAGGAGAAGGAGGAGAAAAGGAAGAAGGAGGAGAAGGAGGGAAAGGGGAAGGAGAGGAGGAGGAGGGGGGAGAAGGGGGAGGAGGAGGAGGAGGGGGAGAAGGAGAAAAGGAAGAAGGAGGAGGAGGAGGAGGGAAAGGGGAAGGAGAGGAGGAGGAGGAGGAGGGAGAAGGGGGAGGAGGAGGGGGAGAAGGAGAAAAGGAAGAAGGAGGAGGAGAAGGGAAAGGGAAAGGAAAGGAGGAGGGGGGAGAAGAGGGAGGAGGAGGAGGAGGGGGAGAAGGAGAAAAAGAAGAAGGAGGAGGAGAGGGAGGGAAAGGGGAAGGAGAGGAGGAGGAGAAGGAGAAAGACCCACAAGAAAGAGCTAGAAACACAGCAGGACAGAGCAGGAGAATTTCTCCCATGTAGGGCTTCAAGGATTTCATAGGTCATAAAGGGCCACAGATTTGGTTGCTCAAACCCCATCAACACCTTTCTACAATACTCACATCAAGTGTTTACCCCAGTTTTTTGGTGATGGGGAGCTCTCTACTTCCCAAGGCAACTCCCTACACTTTGTCCAGCCTTGAACAATTGGAAGTTGCTCATGTTGAGCCCAACATATGGAGCTCCATATACCTAACCTTGGTCTATCCCCTCCCACTCCAGAGGCCTTCAGATATATGACACTGTGGCCTCAACCAAAGTAAACAGGTGTCAAGGCTGGCATTGGCGCCACAGCGGGCCAACATCTGAATGCTCAGGAAGTCATCAAACCCCTTAATGCACTGCTGATTTGATGCATCTCCTCTGTGAGGCTGAGGGAAAGCAAGACAGTACCAGGAATTGGAAGACTCAAGTTCTTGGGCTTACTCTGCTACTCTTTCTCTCTAGCAGCCAGTAAATATTAATTCCCTAGGTTAATATTAATAGAAATGTCCAGCAAAGTGGGCTAATCATATCAGGGGAGACGTATGATCCAAATGGCAGGACCTCGATTCACAAAGACTCAATACACCAGAGTCAAGATGTACAAAGTCTATTAATCTAGGAAATCTCATCAAAGACCATGGTTTCAGCTGACTATCTCATTCTTATCTCTGGCCCAAGCTCCCTGGGACTCTGGATTAGTGAATCCCACTGCTTTTTAATAATGTGTTTTTGTACTTTTAGAGGCTCTTCAAACTCAACATGCTCAAACTCAGTCATCTTCCGGGGACCCAATCTCAATGAATAGGGCCATCATGCATCCAACTGCACAACAAACACCACCTTTCCAACCTTCTCTGTCAACATCCTCCCACCTAATCCATTGCCAAGTTCAACTGGTTTTACCACTGTCACCATCATCACCTTGTTCACAACCTGGACTCCTACGCGTGCCTCCTCCCCAGTCTCCCTGCATCCACATTGGCCTTCCTCTAATGGATTCTCCGAATGAAAGAGTGATTCCTTCAAAACACAAATCTGATCCTATCTCCCTGCTTAGAATTGCCAACAGGCTTCCACTGTCCTCAGGACGGAGACAGAACGTTTGAACACGTGGTCCAAATCCTGCAACATGCCTCAGTCTGTTTCTAGCTATCTCCAGCCTCATCTCACTCTGGGCTCCAGCCCCTCCCCACACATGGCCTTTGTAAACCTTCTTCCCTCTGCCTGGAAAGCCCTTGCTTTTCCCCACAGCCTTCAAATTCAGCTTAATGGCCAATTTTCCTCCTCATACGCTCTCGTAGCACCGTGACCCTCTCCCTTACTGCACTGGTCAGGGTTGCACTGTTTATTTTCACTGTGTGATTCTTTGATTAATGTCGGTCTCTCCTACTAAGTTTTAAACCGCACGAGGGGCAGGAGCGAGGGCTGTGTATCTGCTCGTATTGCATCATTCTTCTTGCTGGCACAGTACCTGTGACATAGATGGAGCTCTCCTAATAACTCTTAGTGGCATGGATAAGCAATACATCCTGCATTTATGTCCCAAAGCTTAGGGAGCCACTGATATGCCCAGCCCCACCCTTGCACCCCTGCCACAGGCAGCAGATGGCCGCGGCAAAAATAAAGCCCAGCTGTGCACAGCAGATGGGCAGCTCCCCAAGCACAGTGGGAAAGGTGGTGGTTTTCACTCTGCAATGGGCACACGTTGGCTATCCTAGCCATGGTGTGCAGACGCCAGCCTGGGAGGTCCCTCCTCAACCTGGGGGACACAGTCATAGAGCAGGACCTCTGGACAGCCACTTTGTCCCTCCAAAGAGCACCCTGCAGGGGGGATGCCTTCCCTCCGGAGTTCAGGAGAACTTCATGGCTGTCGGCTCTTCCAGCTCAGAGAGCTCAGTAACATGGGTTTAGTGCGGTGGTTCTCAAAGTGGAGTCCCCAGACCAGCAGCCCCGGCATCCCCGGCGAACCCGTTAAAAGTGAAACTTCTCAGGCCCCACCGTGGTCCTGCCGAATCAGAAACTCTGAGGGTGCAGCCCAGCAACCCGAGTTTTAATGAGTGCCCCGGGCTGGCACTTCATTTCATGCAAAAGTTTGAGATCCACACATGTTTCGGGTGGGACAACACTGGGAGATGCAAACCAGACTTGGAAGCCTGCCTGACTGCGCGTCGTGAGCCAGTTTCCTGACCACTTTGGGCACAGTTTTCTCCTCTGCGAAATGGGGACATTACTCCCTTCCGCACAGTGATACTGTGAGAGCTCTCGAGGGATACGCCTGCCATACTGCAGGTGTCCCGCAAATGTCGTTTCCCTCCCTTCTTATGTCATTTTATAAAGGAGGAGGCAGACTCTGGAGTCGGCAATGTGAAGAGTGCATCAGCACAGCCTGACTGACGCGAGGACAGACAGCCAGGGAAAGGAAAACAGAATCGCCGCAGCTCCGAGCTCTGGCGGGGGCCGAGCTCATGGGGCCGGCCCCATCTGAGCCGCTGGGGATACTGATGGTGCCAGTGGACGGCGAGAGCTTGGGGGCCCCTGTGAGCGCAGCCGGGCCTGAGGGCGAGGAAGGGGGTGCATTTCTCTTGGCCCCTTTCCTGCCTCTTGGAGCATGGGCTGTGAAAGAGCCAAAGGGGCTGAGTGTTCATAGAAAAACAGAATACTCTGAAGCTGTGAGAAGCTTGTAGAAGACACGTGGTCGGTCCAGTGGTTAAGAGTACCCACTTGGAACCAAACAGATCTGTGTTCAAAGCCATGTAAATGGCCGTGAGATCTAGGGCAAACGTCTTAATATCCTCGGGTGTCAGTTTTCTCGTGGGTAAGATGCGGGGAGAGAATACCACCTTCCTCTCAGGACTGCTGTGAGGATTAAATAGACAAGTTCTATAAAATGGCCAACACCACGCCTAACACAGCATAAGGCCACGTTGGGCTGCTCCCTTCCCCCAGCCTTGGCTTCTGCCGCTCGTTCCTGTGCCCTGGACAACCCGACGATGGGAGCCTTGGATTTGCCCACTGCCCCATTAACCTGGTTGAGGGAGGGCTTCATGAGTCCCACCTCTGCCTCAGGGGTCTGCGCCGCGCTGTGGGAAACCAAGTGTGTGCCCTTCGATGGCCCAGAACACCTCGAAGGAAAATTGGGTGAAAGAATATAGGCCGACCTCCATGGACCTACTCATCTAGGAAGACTCAGAAGTTCTGAAAATCAAATCTATGTATCAACTCATTCTTTCAACAGAAATTCACCATCATTTACTCTGCGGAAGGTGCTGTATTCACGCCGGAGACACCAAGATCAGTAAGATACGGTTCCCACCCACCCTCAGGGAGCGCATATGTTAGTGGGGTGCAGAGGACTCTGTGGTTTGGTGCCACTGTGTGGCCACTGGGGCTGTCCACAGACAGCCTCTCCTCCCAGGCACACGCTAGGGTAGGTCTCTACTCCCCTGCAATGTGATGTCTCTCCATCTGGGACTTACTGTGCCCAGTGAAAGGAAACAGTGCATGTCACTGCAGGGAGGGCATTTTAAGAGCCGGTGCAGCTTGTTCCCTCCCCCTGCTCTGGGGACCAGAGAAGAGCTCAGATGGAGACGGAGCCTGGGTCCCTGAGTGAGTTGCTGTCGATCCATGCTGGACACGTTACAGGAGCCAGAAAGGATTTCGGAGACCCCAGGGTTTGCTTCCTACCACGGCATGACCTCGCCCCTTCTAACGGACACAGCCGCTACGCACCACGCTGGCCCGGATGTCTTTGTCATTATGCATGAACCCTCCCTTCTGCCTGCCCCCCGCTCCCGCCATAGACAGAGCTTCCTTTATCAGAATTTAAAACCCTAAGCAATTAAGATGCTATAAATTGAAGAGTTCCTTCCAATGAATAAAATTACTCTTATTTCTAATGAATATGAGATAGCTTACACGAAGCTAAGTACTCTGGTGATTATGAAATAGCCGACATAGAGATCAACATTTCTTCTTCCACTGCTAAAGTGGCCTATTAAACTGGTACTGATTAGGCATTTTGCTTTTGCAAAATCTCTCTCTCTGACACCGATCCCTTGCACTGTCTTCAACCCAAGGTCTGCTCCAGCCTGAAATGCTTCTCTCCTCCTCATCTGTGTAGGGGGCATGTCTAGGCGCTTCCATCAAGGAGCTAATGGCAACAAGCAAGTCCTGTGGGTACTCTGTGTCCCCCAGTTTCCAAAGGCGGTCCTGAGCTAATGTCGTTTTATTTATAAAAGCACCGCTTTCCATCTTACTGTTTTTGAAATAGTTTGCCTTTGTACAACCATAGAGATAAAATAATTCAGAAAGAGGAAAAAAGAAACAAAACAACCCTTCTTTTTGGAGACGAGAAAATGTAGTTTTGCAGAGCCCGTGGCAGATTGAAATGACTTCATGCGGTGCCCACGTTTAGAAAGAAGATGCTCTACTACCAAAGAGGCAGCACTTTTGAGTTTGTAAAAACTTTCCCATTCATGCACCAGGTTTAGCTGC
>CM052891.1:34207768-34287117 GCA_028534135.1 Potos flavus | reverse complement strand
AAAAAGTTGAAAATAGAGCTACCCTACGATCCAGCAATCGCACTACTGGGTATTTACCCGAAAGATACAAACGTAGTGATCCGAAGGGGCACGTGTACCCGAATGTTCATAGCAGCAATGTCCACAATAGCCAAACTATGGAAAGAACCTAGATGTCCACCAACAGATGAATGGATAAAGAAGATGTGGTACATATATACAATGGAATACTATGCAGCCATCAAGAGAAATGAAATCTTGCCATTTGCAATGACGTGGATGGAACTAGAGGGCATTATGCTAAGCGAAAGAAGTCAATCAGAGAAAGACAATTATCATATGATCTCTCTGATATGAAGAATTTGAGAGGCAGGGCAGGGGGTCGTGGGGAGTGTGGGAGGGAAATGAAACAAGATGGGATCAAGGAGGAGACAAACCATAAGAGACTCCTAAATGCATGAAACAAACTGAGGGTGGCTGGGGGGGTAGGGGCGGGTAGGGATAGGGTGGCTGGGTTATGGACATTGGGGAGGGTATGTGCTATGGTAAGTGCTGTGAAATGTGTAAGCCTGATGAGTCACAGACATGTACCCTGGGGCAAATAATACATTATGTGTTAATAAAAATAAATAAAAAAGAAAGCAATCCCATTTACAATTGCATGAGATAGAATTAAATACCTAGGAATAAATTTAACCAAGGGGGTAAAAGACATCCATTGGAAACTATAATACATTGATAAAAGAAACTGAAAAAGCACAAATATTATGGATATTCCATGCTCATGGATTGGAAGAATTAATAGTGCTAAAATGTCCACACTATACAAAGCAATCTACAGATCCAATGCAATCCCTAACAAAATTCCAGTGGCATTTTTCACAGCAACAGGACAACAAATCCTAAAATTTGTTTGGAACTACTAAAGACCCCAGATTTGTCAAAGCAATCTTAAGAAAGGAAAAGGAAGCTGGAGGCATGTCGCTCACTGATTTCAAACTGTATTACAAAGCCATAGTAATCAAAACAGTATGATATTAGGGGCACCTGGTGGCTCAGTGGGTTAAAGCCTCTGTCTTCGGCTCAGGTCATGATCTCAGGGTCCTGGATTCGAGCCCTGCATCAGGCTCTCTACTCAGCGGGAAGCCTGCTTCCCCCTCTCTCTCTGCCTGCCTCTCTGCCTACTTGTGATCTCTCTCTCTCTCTGTCAAATAAATAAATATAATCTTAAAACAACAACAACAACAACAAAAACAGTATGATATTAGCATAAAAATAGACACATAGTTCAATAAAACAGACTAGAGAGCCTAGAAATAAACCCACACATATATGGTCAATTAATTTACAACAAAGTATGCAAGAAAATGCAACGAGGAAAGAACAGTCTTCAAAAAATGGTGTTGGGAAAAATCTACACGGAAAAAAGTGAAACTAGGCCACTATCTTACACTATACCTAAAAATTAACTCAAAATGGATTAAATAATTGAATGTAAGACCTGAAACTGCAAAACTACTAGAAGAAAACCTAGGTGGTAAGTTTCTTGACGTTGGTCCTAACAATGATTTTTTTGGATCTGACTCCAAAAGCAGATGCAGCAAAAGCAAAAATAAGTAAGTGGGCCTATATCAAACTAAAAACTTCTGCACAGCAAAAGAAATCATTAACAGAATTAAAAAGCAACTTATTAAAATAGAGAAAACATTTTCAAATCATATATCTGATAAAGGGTGACTATCCAAAATATATAAAGAACTCATACAACTCAACAGCAAAAAAACCCCAAACAATCTGATTAAAAAAATGGACAGAGAATCTGAACATTTTCCCAAAGAAGACATATAGATAGCCAACAAGCACATGAAAAGTTGCTTAATATCACTTATCATCAGAAGAAGGCAAATCAAAAGCACAATAAGATATCACCTGGCATCTGTCAGAATGGCTACCATCAAAAAGAAATAACAAGTGTTGGCAAGGATGTGGGAAAAAAGAAAAGAGAACCTTTATGCACTGTTGGTGGGAATGTAATTTGGTTCAGCTACTATGAAAAGCAGTATGGAGATTCCTTAGAAACTTAAAAATAGAACTACCATATGATCCAGCAATTCCACTTCTTGGTGTTTATCTGAAAAAAATGAAAAAACACTGATTCAAAAAGATATATACACCACCATGTTCGCTGCAGTATTATTTAGAATAGCTAAGAGAGGAAAGAGCCTAAGTGTTCATTGATAGATGAATGGATAAAGAAGATCTACATATTTATTATATATATAAAGAAGATATGATATATACATCTCACATCTATTTTATATATATATATTGGAATATTATTCAGCCATGAGAAAGAAGGAAATCCTGCCATTTGCAACAACTTGGATGGACCTTGAGGACATTATGCTTAAGCTTAGTGAAATAAGTCAGACAGAGAAAGGCAAATACTGTATGATCTCACTTATATGTAGAATCTAAAATCTAAAATATGAATCAACCAAACAAATAAAATGAAACAAAGCAACTCCCCAACATCCCCCCCACCCCACCCAGCTAAAAAAAACCCAACAACACTAAGCTCGTAGATACAGAGATCAGAATGGTGGGGAGGGGTTGGGGGGCAAAATGAGTGAAGGGAATCAAAAGGTACAAACTTCATGTTATAAAATAAATAAGTCATGGAGAGGTAATATACAGCATGGTGACTATAGTTAATAAGACTGTATTGCATATTTGAAAGTTGCTAGGAGAGTAAATTTTTAAAGTCCTCATCACAAGAAAAAATTTTTTGTAACCATGTATGGTGACAGATCACTAAACTTATTGTGTTGATCATTTTGCAATGTATACAACTATCAAATCATTATGGTGTACACCTAAAACTAATATAATGTTATATGTCATTTATACGTTAATTTAAAAAATACACTGGGGGGGGTGCCTGGGTGGCTCAGTCCGTTAAGCATGAGACTCTTGGTTTCGGCTCAGGTCATGATCCCAGGGTCCTGGGATCGAGCCCCGCATCTGGCTCTGTGCTCAGTGGGGAGTCTGCTTGGGATTCTTTCCCCTTCGCCCTCCGCCCCTCCTGCTCATGCTCTTTCTCTAAAATAAATAAATAAAATCTGAAAGAAAGTTAACTGTTAACCTAGGATTCTATATCAAGTCACAATATATTCCCAAAACAAAGGTGAACCAAAGATCTTCAAACCTACAAATGATGGGGATGAAAAGTACAGCATAGGGGATTTGGTCAATAGTGTTGTGATAATGTTGTATGGTGACAGATGGTAGCTACACTTATGGGGAACATTGCATGGTACAGAATGTTGAATCGCTATGTCATACACCTGAAACTAATATAATATTGTATGTCAACTCTACTTCAATAATAAAAATCTGAAAAACGCACACGATGGCAGAATTCATCGCCAGCAGACATTACCATACGAAATGTTAAAATGAGTCCTTTAAGCAGAAAATAAGATGATGCCAGATGGAAATTTGAATTTATATAAGAAATATATGAGTAAATATCAAACATTTTTTCTTATTTAAAAAATCTCTCTTAAAAGATTACATCGAGAAAGTACAAATAATGATGTATTGTGGGGTTTACAACGCATGTAGAATAAAATGTATGCCAAGAATAGCACTAAAGTGAGGTGGGACATACTATATTCACATATATACTTTTGTGAAGTAGTCTAACATTTGCCTCAAGATAGACTGTGATAAATTAAACATTTATATTGTGGACTCCGGAGCTGTGGTTCTAGTTTGGCCATCCTGGGGATATCTGTTGCAATGTAGGGAGCGGTGCTATGGGCCCCTCGTGGGTAGAGACCAGGGATGTTGTTACACATCCTACAATGCTCAGGAGAGCATCTAATGACAAATAATTATCTAGCCCCAAATGTGGCAGAGTTGAGAAACCTTGCTTTAGAACAACCATAAAAACCAGAAAACAGAGAGACAGAACTAGGGCGCTAACAAAGGAGATCCAGTGGAATCATTAAAAATAATCAATAAATTCAAAACAAGACAAGGTGAGTAGAAAGAGGAACAGAGATCAGATGGGGCAAATAGAAAACAAATAGCAAGTTGGTAGATTGAAAGCCTAACCACATTCATAATCACCTTAAATAAACTGGTCTTAACATCTCAATTAAAGGAGGAGTCGGTCAGATTGGATTAAAAAAAAGCAGCACTCAACCTTGTGATGTCCACAAAAAGCCAACTTTAAGCATAAAGATAAAGATCCAAGTAAAAGGATATAACAAGGTAAACCACAGTAACATTAACCCAAAGAAAACTGGAGTGGCTTTATTAGTGTCAGACAAAGGAGATTTCTGAGCAAGGAATATTACCAGGGACAAAAAGGTTCATTTCATAATGATAAAGGGGTCAGTTCATCAAAAGGATATAATAACAATACATGTTTATATATCTAGCAGCAGAGCTTTAAATACACGAAGCAAAAAAGATCGGAGTAAAAGAAGATACGGACCCACATTTACAGTTGGGGACATCAACACCCCTCTCCATAGTGTGGACAATGTGTAGCTGGAAAATCAGTAAGGATATAGAAGTCTTGACTAATAACGTCGTAAGGGGATGGTTTTCCCCTAAGATCAAGGACGAAGCAAGAAGCTCTGCTCTTACCACTTCCATTCGGATTGTAAAGGAGGTCCTAGCTAGTGCCACAAAACAGGAAAAATAAATAAAAATAAAATATAAATAAAAATAAAAAATAAAAGGCAAATAAATGGGCAAGGAAGAAATAAAGCTGACTGTATTCGCAGATGAAATAATCTTCTATGTAGACAATTTTAAAGAATTTACCAAAAAAGCTACCAGAACTAGTAAGTATGTTTAGTTGATACACACAATGTTATGGAGAAGTCTGAAAATTATGCTTGGTTAAAAAAGCCACACGAGAGAGAACACACTGTATAACTCCATTTCTATATTCTGGAAAATGCAAACCAGTGTATAGTGACAGAAATCAGATCGATTATTCCCTGGGGATAGAGACAGAACGAGGGAAGGATTGAAAATGGACATAAGGGACTTTTGGGAGGGGATAAAGATGCGTATTTTGCTGATCATGTTGATGGGGTTACAAATGTATGTAGCTGTCAAAACTCATTGGACTGAGCAATTTAAATATGTGCATATTACTGTGTAATGATCATAGCTCAATAAAGTCACAAAAATGTTAGGAGAAGGAGAAACGGAGGGAGGAGGAGGAAGAAGAGAAGCTGCCCGCTAAGGTGGGCAGCAGCATTCCAAGGACTCTCTCTTCACACAGCCATTCACGGTGCTGGCTTCTCCTAAGGCCGCTTCCCCATGCTACTCAAGATCGGTGCCACAAACTTCCTCGGGCTCTCAGGAGAAACAGACTCCACAAAGTTCCCCCTTAAGGCAGGAAAGCACTTCCCCAGAATCCTCCAGTAAACGTCTCCTTATTTCATTGGCCAGAACTGTGTCACATGCCTTCGCCTGAGCCTTCCATTAATCAGGTCTACCCCATTATTCATTCGGTAGAAGAGGGTCCTCCCAATCCCTGAGTTCACTATAGCGATCCTATTTTTCACTTTGCTGGGAAAGACAGTCCTTTTTCTTCTCCCCATCCCCACCTCCTCCCCTCCCTCTTCTCCTTAATAAAGACATATTATGGGCAAAAGCTACATGTGAGTTCATAGATTCAAAAAAAGTGTTCAGACATACTTATGAAGGATGGGGCTGTAAGTGGGATAGAGGAGATGGGCTTCCTCTGCTACTACGGTGACATTCCCTGGGGACCATCTACATCCATTGGGGTCTGTTGGATGGGCCGGGAGCAGAAAGGTTTCTCACCTCCTGACTTGAGATGCTCACTAATTCGGATCTTGGGATAAATCAACCACGACCAGGGGAAAGTTGGTATATACATACATATATACACATATACGTACATATGCATATATATATATATAATAAAAAATATATAGCAAACCCACATTTCGTCCAGCTCCTTGATACAGTGTGTGATTTGATTTCAAGAGGAAAAGTTGGAAAGCTGCCTCTCTGATGCCATTTCTCATAAATGCGCAGATATTAATCTTTTACAGGTTAAAAAGCAGTTCCAAATGTTCTAATTGACATTGTCCTGGACAATAAAGCAGACAAATTGTTTTAATAATACATTTTATTTCTTGCCATGGGACTCACTCTGGCTTTTTTTGGACCGAACGGGGAAAAAAACCTCTGCCCATACATATTTTTACTTTTCCTGAATTGGCCCCTATTCAAGAAGGATTACTCACCACAGTGGTCTACAGGGCGAGATTTGCTAAGCAACTGGATAATTCACCCTGGGTTTCAGGGAAATACTTAACCTACTTGATAGAACCAATCATTTGAAATTCCATTAATGGTATCTATTTACATGTTAATGTTCCAGTTACAAAGGTGTTTTATCTGTTCATTCAAAAAGGGAAAACTCTACTTAATTCTATTTAACAAAGGGTTACACAAAGGGATGTTAACACCTCATAAGCGTCAGGAAGTAATAAAACTTTCCCCAGGATGTGGGGATTCTGGAGATTAGTGACTTAGTTTGCAGTGGGACCCTTTCTCCACAGCCTCAGCACTGTTCCCAGTTGACTGCTGGCTCCCACAGGGGCTAGGCTGAAGGATGTGGACATGAGTCTGTGCTTGCATTGGGCTGGTTGGAGGACTAGACCCTATAAAGCTCTGTTCGTCCACCCCTGGTGTCTTCACTGTGTTTCTGCACATGGCCCTTGGCCTGGTGTGCTTTTAGTCCTGACAGCAGCCTCTTTATTGAAGAGCTGTGCTCTGCTTGCAGAAATCTGCACCTACCACGTGGAAAACCAGAGCTACTTGGGAGTTTCCATCCCTCTGGGGAGCAGCCCTTAACCAATGACTGACAGGTGCACGGTGTGTAAATACTCCATTCGCTTGTGCGCTCATTGAGATGTGCGCTAGACCATCATAACAAGACCCGGGGATCTGATTCAGAGAGTCCATGCTGGGATCCGGATTCTGCCTTTCGGACTAGTTTCCTGGTGATTACCAGGGCTGTTGGTCCGGGACCATGCTTGGAATCCCATAGGTCACCCTGTTTCCAGAACACCCAGTGGGGCTGAGTAAAATTTCCATCTTGGAGGCTGTTTGGTCACCTTGCTTGGCTTGGCCATCTTCTAGGGCCCAATTCACTACTGATTTTTCTTGGGAATACTTCTCAATACATCACTTTCGCATGAATCCTTGTCTCAGGGTCTGTTTCTGGGGTGCCCACCCTAAGGCAACAGATTATAAACGTCTTGGCAGGTGGAGGGTGCTAGTCAAGATCCACTGTGACTGGGCACCCTCCTCTATCTACCAATTTCAAGAATGCCATGAAATTCCCAAGACTCCTGACTTCTGCTCATGCTGATCCATAAAGCTGGAGTTATTGTTTCTAGAAAGTTCCCTGCACATTCCTCATTTTTCAAGACTCCTTTTTAATGCCATCCTCACCACAAGGCTGCTCCTGATCTCCACGGTCTGAATCAGCACCCCCTCCCCTGGGTTTCCACAGCATGTCGCTTATGCCTTTCTTCCCTCATCCAAATAATGGGTGTATTGATACTTGCCCTTCTCACTGTCAAAAAGTTGTTGTGATGACCAAAGGAGAGAATAAACATGAAATTCCTTATTAAGCTGAAGAAGTTCATATGGATACCAGCTGCGATGATGATGATGATGATTATGTAGGAAAATACACAGCACCATGAACTTGCTGTAGAGTTTTTCTAAAATAGGTATGTATTTGGATCTATTTATGAAATCTTGTATTTAAGCACTGGAAAGTGGGAAACATATTTATGATTCAAGTCTAAGCCTTATGTGTTCAAGTCTAAGCCTTAAAGTGTTGAGATTTGGGGTATCTATCTGTTGTTTGGGAGCTCCCTCTGCTAACTTATCATACTACAGCCCAACCTATTACACTCTGTAAAACCAAGACCAAGGTCAAAGGGGGCCAGGTTCTGGAGGGAGGATAGGTGGCAAAATCCAGCTTCTGGGGAATCTCAGTGGAGACCTCAGAGCCATCAGCTTTCCCCCTTGCCAGCAGGCCAAGCTGTAAAGCCGATCACAGCAGACTGAGTGGAAAACTTTGGGGAAAGACAAAAAGTTAATGTTTGTCACTTCTCAGGGAATGATGACAGCACCCAGGCAGAAATATCTGGAGCTCAGCGGGATGTGTGAAGACTGGCCTGAGAGAGCGAGGTAGGAGGTAGGAAGACGAGTGTGGGAACAAGCTAAGTCGGGTGTCGGGCTTGACAAATTATTATTCGGCTGGCTTGCCTGAATTGTGACATATTATTTATTAAAATGGAAGGAAAATTTTAAAAAGTGAGATGTCAGCCCCAATGGCAACCTTCCCAAGCACAGGCGGCTCGTGCAAAGCAGTCTCTGCACAGGCTAAACCCCCAAACGACAGCAGTGCGCGGAAGAAAAAATCATGGAGCGAATTTAGAATCGTACAGCCCAAGTGCATGTTTGACTCCAACAGCCAGTATCTGCATGACCTTGAGGCAATTCCTCTACCCTTTCAAAACCTCAGTGTTCTTATCGTAAAATGGGATAATGATATAGAAAGAGTTGTGGTCAGGAACAAGGTAGAGTATGGAGAGAAAAGCATCTTGCCAATAACTTCATAACATTACGACTATGACTATGAACGAGGGTCATGACAGTGGTTGGACTGCTATCTTACAGGCTTTAAGATTTTTTTCAATCTAGTATAATATATGGCTACTGGTCATCGGTTTATTTCTATTAAGAAATGAACCCTGTCCTCGGGGAGTTTGCAGGCTATAAGAGTACAAACGTATAACCCAATAATTGAAAGATATTATTTGAGATTAGAGAACACACATGATCATCTTCACTATAAGGAAAGGGGAAACGAAGATCGAAAAGCTAAATGACTTACCCAACGTCATGCAGCTAGGATGGAAGGTCACAGCTCTAGTTCAGTTGTCTGACCCTCTAGTATACCTTAAGGATGGCTGCCCTCACCTCCTTACCCTCCTGGGACACAGTGAGGGGACTCTGAGATTGATGGTCTAGAGGAGTTGACGGACAGGAGGAGGGCTATTGATAAGGATCCTGCCAAAATGTTTTTGGGGCTGGCGCTCAAATACAAATTACAATCCATGCAATGAAGTAATGTGATTTAAAGGTCAAGGCTGTCCAGACATCATTTTGGGCACTGGGGGTAAAGTATCCTGGCTGGGACTCTCAGCTCTCCAATTTCAGGGTCCCAAGGATAGAAGGCATGGTCCAGCTTGTCACCGACCCCTTTCCTTTATAGCCATGCTGCTTTCCTTGGGCAGGGGTGTCTGCTTTCTCTAAGGATGAATGGAGATGCTTCTGAAACTGGCCAAGCCTCCTAGCTGGGGGTCCTGGCAGAGCAGCTTACCTGCTGGCTGAGTTTAGACGGTTTCCCTCCAAGTAAAAACGTGACACTTACATATGCTCTGCCTTACCTCATGAATTGCATGCCTACCATGGGCCAGATACGCTGCTGCTGGGCACTTTACAAATATCGAAGGGATGAAGGAAGCCAGGGGGCACAGAGTGGGTGCTCCACGAGAGCTGTGAGCGGATGCAGCAGTTCATTTCATCCTTACCATAATTCCTGCATCATCCCCGTTTTACGAATAGGGAAACGGGTACTTGGACAGTTTAGATAATGGAACTGGGGTCACGTGGCTATTAAGAGGTCGACCTTTGACCTACGCTTTGCCCACCACACCATGCCGCTGCCCGTGGACTAAAAGTACCCGAGATGACAATGATAATGATCACTGATGGAAGAAAAGTGTCAACACGACCTGCAGCAAAAAGTGCTCCAGCTTTCTCTGTCCACCGAGAAGGGTAAAAACATATGGAGTTGACTTCAGGGGCAGCCCCCCCACCCCCAAGCCTGGGCAGGAGAGTGGAGCCCGCTGGAGAGTATAAATAGAATTGCAAACGACCTCTCTTGGTGGAAGCAACGTGCCATTGTCAGAAGCAGTAAGCTCCAAGTACAAAAGCGTGGGTGCCCTGGGTGGTGGCACCATTCATCCTGCTTACGTCTGATTAGGAAACGCTGTCATGCTTGGTGGCGGTGCCCGATGTCATCATCAACTCAAGTGACAAGATGACTCCTTCGGGCTTGAGAGAGCAAGCCCTGTGCAAGAGGCTAAAACTCTATTCTAGCAGGTGGCAAGTGGTTGGATATAAATATTTTAAGACAACAAATATGATTCAGAAGGCTAATTGGAACACACTGACGCCACCCAGGGCTCCCGGCGGCATGACACACAGATGGGAGTAGGAATCTCCGCCTCGGCATTAGAACACACACTGTAAATCGCGTGGCAGGAGCAGTCCCCTGCAGGGACGCTCCCCCAAGTCCTCGCCAGAGAGCTGGCAGGTTGGGTAGGGAGGGGCAGGGTGGAGCAGGAGATGGCCTGGCTTTCGTCTTGGGTCTGTCTGCTTTCTTGAGAAAGGCACTTAACCTTTCTGAGCCTCAGTTTCCTTATCTGTAAAATGGGTGGAGAGTCATAGTGACAAAGGGCAGGGATTCAACCAAATGTGATTACCTTTAATTTAATGAATTTAAAGCACTTTACTCTCACCCTGCTCTCACACTGTGGGATTCTGGGAATCTACAGACACCACTTAGACTTTATGTTTTGTAGTTAATTGATGGTTGTTTAGGGGTTCAGCCTCTGGACTCTGGAGCCAGTCAAATGGCCTCGGTTCAAACACAAGCTCTGCCATGGGCCCTGCTCTGGGCCTGCTGCTGTAGAAGATGCTTCTCTGGCCCTCTTCCATCTGTGTCTTTCCCTGCAGGGGCCAGGAAGATAGGCCCACCTGGAATGCATGTTTCTCATTCTAGACCACGCTCTAGGGTCCTGGAACCATGGAACACTGGCTGAATGATTCCATGCCAGCTTCCAGGACCCAGAAGTCCTCACTTGGGGATCCAAGCAGTGGCTGTTTGCAATGGGGTGTCTGAAGCTTGGATGTGTGGGCTGGCCTGTCCCCATGCACATAGGAAAGATCCGTCACCATTTAAGACAGAGCTGGGGGGTAGGACGAAAATGAGGGTAAACTGTGAGCCAGGGACCACTCTCCTTAAGCCACTGGTTCTTGTCTGAGCCTCCAAGGAATGTGAGAATTCTGAATTCAAATTGGACTTTGCAGTCATTATAAAGGTATATTCATCAAGTAGGACAAGAGGACATATTTTATTTAATAATTTGCTACCAGGGTTTATAACTTTTAAATATTTGGACATATAAACTATGGGCCTCCAGGGGTACTCTTGGTCTGGATGCCACAAATGTTAATGGGGTGCCTGGACCCTGGGGGAATTGCTTAACCTCTTACTCCTGGGTTTCCTCATCTGTACACCAGAAATAATATTAGAACAGACCTCATAGAGATGTCGTATGGGCCAAGGAAGTGACACATGGGAACTGGTGCTAGGCCCAGTGCATAGAGAACATTCAGTAAAATGTTAGCTGTTACTATTTTTCTATTATCCAGGCCTGGGGTTCTACCTCCCAGACTCCCCCGCTGCAGACTGTTGGTCCCTTGCTGTAATGCCTTCACTTTTTCACTCTGTCCTGTACCTGGCACATGGCAGCCTAACCACAATACTGCCTGGCATATTGGTACCTCTTGGGGCCACCTGCAGCCTGGGGAGCCCCCACCAGCCTGGATAAACCCTCTGCGTCCTCTTCAGAAGCTCTCCAACTGGGGGGACAAAGGACCCATCATCTGCACGCTAAAGCCAGCAAACAAGACATGTGCACCAAACTGTTTGGGGCAAAACTGAAATGGGCAAATAAAGGTCTCTTTAAGTATCACTACCCCAGCTAGGGAAGGATGCATGGGAGCTACAATGCACAATCCCTCTTCTAGAGAACAAATAAAGGAGTCTGCCTTCAGGTCCCAGGGCTTGGCCATGTCATTAACGGTCCTGCTTGGAGACCTGGCTCATGATAAAAAGCCAGTGGGAAGGACTGCTCTTGCAATCTAACTTTGCTATCATTAAAAAGCCTTCTGTAGTTCCTCTGATATGCTTACTTTATCTTTCCGGCATCTTGCCAGTTAAAACTAAGATAAATGATAAGTCCGCTAACGAATATCTCAGTTAATTTGATGGCAGAGAGAGCAGAGGAGGGAGCGGGTGGGACCTTCCCCACACTGTGGGCTCATAACTGTTTGGAGCATCAAACATTTCTTAAGGACCAAGAATAAAAGCCCCTGTGATGGTGTGATGGTGTAATGGCTCATTCTAAGTGCTTCCTGCTAATAAAATGAGCATTGATTTGAAAGACAATATTTAAATTCCATCCACAGTATGTCAAGGAAAGGACAACTGTGGATGAGGCGTGAGAACCACTTAGCCAAGTTGTTTTAATCATCAGATGCCCTGCAAATCGTGGGCTCTTGGCAGGTGGGAAATGTTCTCTGGGAAGAGCTTCGTCGGGGGAGGTACTCACAGACCGGGTTTCAAATCCCGGCTCCCCACATTTGTGCTGAGGGACTTTGGACTCGATACATAAACTCTCTAGAAAACAGATATTCATTCCTCTCTCCTGTGCTGGTTTGGGATGATGTCCATAAAGGGATGGAGGAGCTTTGAGACGTTGGGAGCAACCTCCCTGTGCCCTTGAACCTGAACATGGCCCCCCTCTGGGGAGGCAAGCACTCCTCTAGCTTCTGGCCAGTTACCCTGTGAACAAAGGAATAGGCTCAGAAGGCTCGCCTCCCTTGTAAAGAACCGTTTCACATGAAGTACACCGACCACCATCACCAGCCTGGATACATGGCACACGTCGCGGGTTCTGATTGTTAATACAGTGAACCTGACAATGACCTTCTCATGAGCATAGTCTTTCGGTGGCCCTTCCGTGTCCACCTCAGGACAAAGCCCACGCTCCCCAGAGCTGCACCGGACACCTGTCTTCCACCTCCATGCCTCCCCGCCCCCCTGACTCCTCTGCGGGCACTTCCAGCTCTAGCCCCATGCTCCGGGCTCACTTCCTGTCTTTGCACAGGCTGGCTCCTCTTCCAGGAGTGCCTTCCCACCATCTCTGCTGGAAGAACTCCTTTTACCTTTAAGGGGAGCAGTGGAGTCCTCCCTTTTAGAAGGCCTGTCCTGACATCCCCACTGCACTGAGGGTTAAGCTCTAACCCCACCCCACTTCCCCCCATCAGTCCTGCCCTGGACGGTAACTGCATTCCATTGATACTCCACTGATATTGCTTCTTCCTCTCTCTCTCTCTCTCTCTCTCTCTCTCTCGGGCCAAAGATGAGTCTCATCTCTGTAGGTCAAGCAGCTATAATAATAGCACCTAGCATAGAGGCAACAATTGGTGGTTTTGTTTGGTTTTGTTTTGTTTTGTTTTTTGACTCAGTTCTCAGTCTCTAGGGAATCTTGCCCTGTCTCAGAGATTTAAAAACTGTCTATCCGCTGAGGACTTTCAAATCAATCTGGCCCAGGCCACTCCCCTAACCTCCAGACTCAGGCACCAGCTGCCCACTTACATATCTCACTCAGACACCCAAGCTTGTCCAGACCTGAGCTCCTGATGGTCCTTCCCCACCTGGCTTCCCCTCAGTCTCTCCCTTCTTAGCAAATGGAAATGCTATCTTTCCATCGCTCAGACCCACAGCCCCGGTGTCCTCTCTGACTCCTTTTACTCTTCTTACACCACAGATCTGCTACGGATGTTGCTCTACCTTCAAAACAGATCCAGAATCTGACTCCTTCTCGCCAACCCCACCGTGGGCTAAGCCTTTATCTTTCTCACTTGGCTGATTGCGATCTCCTGCGAGGGGCCTCTCCCTGTTTGCCTTTACCCTTGCCTCCTTCAGTTTATTCCCAGCACAGCAGCCGCTGGGATCCGATGAAATTATGTCACTCCTCTTCCCAGAACGTTCAATAGCTCCCCATCACACTCAGAGTAAATGCCAAAGCCCTTACTGTGATCATAAGCCCCTTACGCGATCTGGCCTCTATCGCCTGTTAAGCTCGCTTCTATTGTTTTTATTTTAAATGTTTATTTAAATTCAATTTAGTTAACATACACTGCATTATTAGTTTCAGGAGTAGAATTTAGTGATTCCTCACCCAGCGCTCATTACATCACCTGCTCTTCTTCATGCCCATCCCCCAGTCACCCCATCCTCCCACTCCCCTCCCTTCCAGCAACCCTCAGATTGTTCCCTAGAGTTGAGAGTCTCTAGCAGCAATGGCCACAATTGCCAAACTGTGGAAAGAGCCAAGATGCCCTTCAACAGATGAATGGATAAAGAAGATAGGGTCCATATATACAATGGAATATTATGCTTTCATCAGAAAGGATGAATACCCAACTTTTGTATCAACATGGACGGGACTGGAAGAGATTATGCTGAGTGAAATAAGTCAAGCAGAGAAAGTCAATTATCATATGGTCTCACTTATGTGTGGAGCATAAGGAAAAACATGGAGGACATTGTGAGAAGGAAAGGAAGGGTGAATTGGGGGAAATCGGAGGAGGAGATGAACCATGAGAGACTGTGGACTCTGAGCAACAAACTGAAGGTTTTGGAGGGGAGGGGGGGTGTGGGGTTGGGCGAGCCTGGTGGTGGGGATTGAGGAGGGCGCATATTGCATGGAGCACTGGGTGTGGTGCATAAACAATGAATCTTGGAACACCGAAAAAATAAAATAAAAGTAATTGGGAAAAAAAAGTCTCTTATGGTGTGCCTCCCTCTCTGTCTTTATCTTATTTCATTTTTCCTTCCGGTCCCCTATGTTCATCTGTTTTGTTTCTTCAATTCCACATATGATTTATACGGTATCTGTCTTTCTCTGACCGACTTAGTTTGCTAAGCTCACTTCTATTGCTTTTTGTACGTCCTAGACAAAGTCCCATCTCAAGGCCTTCGCGCTGGCTGTTCCCTTTGCCCGGACTGCTCCTTCCCTAGATCCTATGGGGCTGGTTTCCTTACTTCCTCCAGGCCTTTCTTCAACATCACCTTTGCAGAGGCCCTCTCTGGCCATCTGACTTAAACTTTCACCTGCCAACACATATTCTTGTCTCCTGATTTGCCTTTTCTTCTTAGCATATACTATTCACTACACTATATCCTTTACTTACGTATCCTGTTTATTTTGTCTCCCCCAAGCAGCGAGAGCATGGATTTGGGTCTGTTTTGTTAATTACCATGTCCTCTGTACCTACAGCAGTGCCTGTTCCATTGTAGGTGTCCGTGAAGCATGAGTTTGTTGAATAAATGAATGAGTGACAGTTTTCTTCAGGGGAGAAGTCCGGGGAGCCGACAGGATCGGTTCCACAGTGAGGGGCAAGTAGTCTCAGCTTCAATGACAAAGCATTTTCACGAAGGCCCCACAGGGAGAGGCACGGAGTCCTTCTGTGCAGTGAGTTTTGGAAGGAGATAATGGGGTTCTCCCTCCAAACCCCTGTTTGGGTTTCACTGAGTTGTTGGAAGCAAGGGTGGTTTTCTCTCTGGGGAATATTCGAAATAGGATTTCAGAGCAGGAGGAGATTACGTGTGAGACAGAGAGTTCTGTGTGTGGGGCCCAGACACCTCAACACCCCGAGAGACTGCTGTCCCCCATCTGGGAGCCCAGGGTGTGGTCAGCAGGTCAGGGCTCCCCCTCTGGGGGCCTTCTCGGGGGCAAGGGGGAAGCCGGGTTCCAGCTGGACAGGGCAGAAAAAGTAAAGCGAGCTATGTGCACAGAGTCCCACTCCCCCATTGACTAGAATCAGGAAAACTATATCAGAGTATCAGAAAAAATGCGATACGCATTCCCAGGGGAGGAAAATGTGACTTTAAGATATGATTGCGGGTTTCGTGATCTTCTTAGATGATGCAGTTATCTAAATTTCTCCTTCCAGTTGTATTTAGCTTAATTCTTACATTTGGGGCTTACTCCCTGAGGTTTCTCCAGGAGGAGTAGCGTTTCAAGCGTCAGAGGGAAGAAAAGCAAAGGATAGCCCTTAGACCCCACGAGAAAGGGCGGGGCCTGTAGTGCCTGCTCTGATGAGCTCAGAACCTTCACAGACGCTAAGTCGGAGAACGAGAAAAGCCAAAGATCCGGGAAAGACAGCTGTGAGGGAAAGCAGAGGCCAGAGGGCTTAGAGGAGCAGCTTCTGACACCTGGAGCAGCTTTGTCCTGATGGCCACTGGTGGAGGAGGAGGCCTGGTCAGAACGGAGGAAGAGGGCACCCCAGCAGAACTCAGGGAACAGGAGACACCATGTGGATGGGAACTTCCTGAGCCAGGGGTGTGACTTCTGGCTTCCAGCTCTTCTTTGTGATTGCCTCTGACTTGACCATGGTGGCAAAGGTCCTCCTATCTCTATGCCCCACAGCCTCCTCCTGACCTGGAGCTCCCTCAGCGTGGGGAACACACTGAGGATGGACAGTTTCCACATCTGTTTTATGCTCGCGGCTGGAGGCAGCATGATGGCAGGAACCACATCAGAGAATTTTTATCGTCCCCAAAACAACTTAGCCCAGTGTCTCACACACACACACACACACACACGCACGATGTGATAGATACATCACCTGACATACGTGTGCATATACATATGTGTGCCTGTGTGTGTATCCACACACTTTGTTAAATCACAGTTTTTTGGCTTTTCTGGGAAACAACATCTCTGATCGGCCAGGCCCCAAGCTCCATCCTGGGTCCAGCCCACATGGCCAGAAGGTTAACCAGAGCCATGCGAGAAGAAACTGGACCTCTTTAGAACGATGTGGCAAAACTGTTTCCTTCTGTCCCAGTGACCACCTCTGCCCCCTTGGGGGATGCTGGGCTTGGGTGTCCCCTCTTTAATTCCACCCCTTGCAGACAGGTGGCTATCCAACTGGGGTCAGGGCTGCCCTTCACTGGCCTCTTAACTCTGAGGGGTAGTAACGAACTTCAGGGGCAGGTGACGGGCTTGACCTTTGTTCTTTTTCTGGGGACTGTCCTGCACCATAGGACCTGGGGACTCAGTCTTCTGTTCCCTGCTCGTGCAGGCCTTGTACTCTAGGGTGGGATCCAGGCTGCGAGTGGCCTA
Source organism: Potos flavus (assembly GCA_028534135.1). Lineage (NCBI taxonomy): Eukaryota > Metazoa > Chordata > Mammalia > Carnivora > Procyonidae > Potos > Potos flavus. Next base: position 34,269,997 of record CM052891.1, on the reverse strand, counting down.
TCATTCTCTCTGGCCTATCATTCTGGGTGTGTGGGTCTGGCCAGTGTCTGGCTGGGTGGTTTTAATGGTCTGCTTGACTGCCCCAGGTAGGGTCCAAGGTTTAAGTAAGGGGTGAAGGTTATTAGATCCTTATTTTAGCCTCATGTAAGCCTTGTTCTCCGATCTGGCTTGTGCCAGAAAGCCCTGCATTTGGGAGTTATTAAGCATAAACCTGACCTTGAATCAAATGATATTTGGTTGACATCTGGCTTATAATCCTGGTCTCTGTTTTTTCTATTGGTCAGACCCAGATGGGAGCAGGAGCCTTGGGTCCCCTGGTCTCTGAGAGTTGGGCTTTGACAGGGACCCTGCACCTTAGTGCAGGTCATGTTTTCCTAAGACTGGATATTATCTGGGCTTTTATCTCGTAAGATATCAAAGTCTTCCAGAAGAACTTAGCGTGTCACTTTTCTGGTCAGTCCCTGCCTATCCCTCCCTTGTCCGGCTCTGGTCACTGTGTCCTTGCTATAAGCAATCTCAGCACTGTCCAACCACTAAGTCAATGAGAGGCTAGCCTGGCAAAGCGTGAGGAGCCCCTTCATGCCATCTGGGCGGGATGGGAAGATCAGCTGCTGTCATCCCTGGGGGTCAACCAGAAAGTCTGTTGTGGATACTCCTGGAATCTACTGCTCAGCATTCACTCACCCTCCTGATAACTAGTCCCCAGTTTCCCCCGTGGGAATCACCTCTCCCACACATCCCATGTGCTTCAGATAAAGTAGACTCTACCTAGACTCCAAGGATGGTGGTGCCCATGGCCCACACTAAGGCAACTGGTACCTTTGGTCCCCTGGTCTAGTTGTTTCATAGATGAGCATGTGATCCAGGCCAGGCCAATTAAAGCCAATGAAACTCAATTCTAGTGTGTATGTTTGTGTGTGTGCATGCACACACAGGCATGCTCTTGGTGGAGTGGGCTTTCATTTCCCTTAGACCTGAAGCTGGAAAGAGCAGAATTGGGAACTGCCAGTGGCAGTTCATAAAGTGGCCAGTGTCATAAAGACACAGTCTGGAATGGATAAAGAAGATATGGTCCATATATGCAATGGAATATTACGCAGCCATCAGGAAGGATGAATACCCAACTTTTGAATTAACATGGATGGGACTGGAGGAGATTATGCTGAGTGAAATAAGTCAAGCAGAGAAAGTCAATTATCATATGGTTTCACTTACGTGTGGAGCATAAGGAATAACATGGAGGACATCAGGAGAAGGAAAGGAAAAGTGAAGTGGGATAAATCAGTGGGGGAGATGAAGCATGAGAGACTGTGGACTATGAGAAACAAACTGAGGGTTTTGGAAGGGAGGGGGTGGGGGGATGGGTGAGGAGAGCACGTATTGCACGGAGCACTGGGTGTGGTGCATAAACAATGAATCTTGGAACACTGAAAAAATAAAATAAATAAAATAAAATAATAAAATAAAATAAGATAAAACAGACACAGTCTGGCCAAGAAGGAAGCCAACATAGAGGAAGCGGAGTCAGAATGGACAGAAATAAACCTTATACAGGTGTCAGCATTTGATCCCCAGATTGAGCCAGGCCTGAAGGCTGATCAGTCTGCCTGGATGGACTGGTCAGTTATATGACTCAATAAGCTCTCTAGTTTACTGAAACACATTCGATTGGGGTTTTCTCACTTGCAGCCAAAAGTGTCCTTACTGATTCAGAGCCTTCTGTCCCTCCAGACTGCTATTCAGTAACCTCTCTCTCTAGTCCTTGCCCTGTGGAGTTTGCACTTTTCTCTCTTCTACCCTCGGTGGTTAGCAACTTGGGTCCTTGCTGGGAATGGAGCCTAGCTCCACAGACCAGATGCTCAGCCAGACCCTCATCCTTGTGACTGGTTCCTTTCAGCTCCCCCTTAAGCCCGGCCTTGAGTATCCCTTGTATCTCCCAATCCTGAGCATAGCTCAGGAACCTACATGCTCATGTCTTGTGCCCCTTAGAAATGATGCCAGCATGGATCATCGATTCCCAAAATATGTTCCAGGGAACACTGGTCCCACTGGATGCTCTTTTTGGAGATTAAGAAAAGGCTCTGCGATTTTAAAAAGTTGACAAAGCCCTATATTTTATATTCTTCTCTTGGAGATCTATAGGGACATTTGCTTATTAAAGGTTCTGATAACTACTGCATCTCCTCACATCCTCATCTCCCCCAATCAGAGAGACTAGAACCCATGGAAAGACATTCAAACAATTCCATTAGACCTATCATAACTTAGCACTTTCAAACATATTTGCCTACTGAACACACAGGTTTTTGGTTGTAGGGATAATACTTATAACAACCTGGGAAATCTATATTTTGGAAACCTTGACCAGAATTTGTAGAAGTCGGTCGGACCTGGCAAATTGTATGACTGGTCTCTCCCTGGAGGGGGCTAACCCATCAGACCTGGTTGGGTTCTGACACCTCCATGCTGACCTGGTGATACCGGCATCATTTCTCCACGCCAGAGCTCCCAGGGTGCTGCAGGGCTGGGGCCACGCCAGTGGTGCTGTTTCGTGGCATAGCAGTCCCATGGCGATGGCAACAGGAGACAATTAGATTGGGCTGACCGCGTTTGTTCTTTCCTGGGCCATGTGGACCCTCCGATACCCCATTCTGAGACCACAGTTCAGATTTGGAAGCAAGAGCGTCTGCCCTTACATGTAAACAGGGAGCTCAACACTAAACCATGATTGATGTTTCAAATCAAATGTTCTCAGGGTCAGAATGGTAGATGAGTTTCCAGGGATCGGGGCCTGTAATGAAACCCGCCAGGGTCATAAAAATGCAGGATGGCCACAGGAGGCCTCCCGGAGGCTTGAACCTAGATGACAGGAAGAGAGCTAAGTTTTATTTTTTCTCTCTCTCTCTCTCAAAACAGCAGCCTCGTACTTCCCAGGAAACAGAAATGCTTGCTTGGTATTGCCTCATAAATCCTCATGACCTGTAAGGAGGTTGAAGGAGCCAGGGGGCCCAGGCATGATTTGTTCTGGGATTGGGGGCAGGAGGGGAGAGGGGAGGCCCCCCCTCCGTTGAGCCTCTATGTGCCAGGCCCCGTGCTAGGTGCTCCCCATTTACCGTTCTTTTTAATCTTTACACAATTCAATGAGGTGAGTAGTGTTTATACTTTTCTGGGGAGAAAGCTAAGCACCAGAAGGGTGAAGCTTTTTGCCTCATGGAAGTCTTGGGGTTTGAACCCATGTCGGCCAGCCACCCAAAGCTGTCCCAGGAAGGGATTTCTCACCGGTATATTATGGTATGGAGACATTTCAGACTCAGTTAGTCGATCTTTGGTGGGGGGCAGTGGTTGTTTTCCCCTTGACAACCCTTCAGCTGGGTGTCCCAATCAAGGTAGAATATCCTTCCATGGGTTCTAGTCTCTCTGACTGGGGGAGATGAGGATGTGAGGGGATGCAAGTAAACTGGGTCCAGAGTAAAGTTCCAGGTTACCCAGATACCTCCAGATTGGAGAAGCTACTTTCAAACTGAACCTGCAGGTTATTAGAGATCAGCATTGCCAAGAGCTAGCAGGCTTGCTTGTCCTCAGGAAGCACCAACATTTATTCATATATATTTTTGGTGTACGCCCAGACAATCATTCCAGTGGGTGGTAGCGAAGAGCTCACTGGATTGGAAGCCAAGACATCAGGGATCCTAGGCCTGGCTCCACCCCTTCCTAACAGCAAGTCTCTCCTACCCTCTCCCTGAGCCTCCGTTTTTCTCATCTGTTAACTGGGTTTAATAATTCCTTCCCACTTGACTGTGACAATAGCTATGGCATTTGATTCAACTCAACCAGGATCGATTGATCGACTTTAAAGGGATTTATTTATTTATTTGAGATGGAGAGAGAGAGTGAATGAGTGGGGGGGGGGGGCAGAGGGAAAGAATCTCAAGCAGACTCCCCGCTGAGTTCTACATGGGTCTCGATCTCACAACCCTGAGATCATGACCTGAGCTGAAACCAAGAGTCGGATACTTAACCGACTGTGTCACCCAAGCTCCCCTTAACCAGGATTTATTGAGCACTAACTATGTGCTGAGGAGAAAAGCTTACAAAGGCAGTCACAGAAGATCCCTGTCCTCAAGTGATTCATGTAGTGCAAAGAGGATGGACGGAGGTGGTGAGCGGTGGCTTACATTTCAGTAGTATTCTAGAGCATTCTCATTCATTACTTCGTTGAAAGCATCTGATGGCTGTCTGACGTAGGCAGAGCAAATATTCTCACTCTCATGTGACAGATGGAGACTAAGAAAGTTAAGTGACGTGCTGGGTGGTGATTATAAGGTCTAAAGTCTGTGTCCACAATTCATTTGCACAGGGTTTTCAAATCTGTCATCGTGGCATGTCACTGAATCTCAAAAACTCCTGTGTGCTAGAACTTATGAGTATTAGGCTTATATTAAAGGTGAGAAAAGAGGCAGGGCCAGAGTGCCAACTTCTGGAGAGCAAGAACCAGATCATCTTGATCCACACGTCCTCAGCACCAAGCATGGTATCTGGCAACAGAAGCCAACTCACACACCAAAGAGCAGAAATACTAGTAACCCAATCACAAAATGGCTAAGGACTCGGACAGACATTTCTCCAAAGATGTGTAAATGGCCACGAGGCATATGAAAAAAATGCCCAACATGACTCATCATCAGGGAAATGCAAACCAAAACCACAACATGTCACCTTACAGTTGTGGGGATGGCTAGCATCAAAAAACAAAAGGCAGCAAGTATTGGCGAAGACTCAGAGAAACTGGAACCCTTGCACATTGTGGGTAGGAATTCCTAGTAAAATGGCGCAGCTGCTATGGAAAACAATATGGAGGTTCCTCAAAACATTGAAACACGGAACTACCATATGATCCAGCAATCCCATTTCTGGGCATTTATCAGAAAGAATTGCAATCAGGATCTGAAACAGTTATCTGAACTCCCATGTTCACTGCAGCATTATTCACAATAATCTAGATGTACAAACAACCTAAGTGTCCAATGACAGAGGAAGGGATAAAGAAGACGCGCTTTGCACGTACAACTGTATACTATTCATTCAGCCTTAAAAAGGAAGGAAACTCTGCCATGTGCAACGGTGTGGATGAGCCTTGAGGACATTATGGTAAGTGAAATAAGTAAGTCACAGGAAGACAAATACTGCTCTTAAATAGTCAAGTTCATAGGATCAGAGAGCGGAATGGTGCCTGGTGGGGAGGGGGAAATGGGGAGTTTCCAATCACGCAGCATAAAGTTTCAGTTAAGCAAATGAATAAACTCCAGAGATCTGCTGTACCAACAGTTCTGCATTGTACACTTAAAATTTTCTAAGTGGATCTCACGTGAAGTCTTCTTACCACAGTGACATAAAATAAAAAAGAAACAAAACTAAATGCTTAAAAGAATGTGGCTCCTAGCTGGTACTTTGGGTCTCCTGCCCATGTTCCCTCGGACTTAACAATTTTATTGTGGGATAGCCCCGTTTTCAGTACTGGTGCCTGCCTTTCTTACCTTACCAGAGGGCTTTCTCTGACTATACACAGGGCAGGGGAGAAGTTCCAGAAAGTTAATGCTCCCTGGGAGCTGCCTTCAACCAGACTGTCAGTAATTGGGGCGTAAATACCCCCACTCCCTCACCCGTCAGATGAGATAACTCTGAGGTTCATGTTCCACCCGGGGTCCCAGAGTTCCCTGTGGGATTAACTGACCGTGGGGCTAACTTCCTTAATGATGAACTTGTTTTGGTTACTTTCTTTCCCTGTCTCACTTCCTACTTCCCTATCGGTGTTGTCTGGGATCCTCTCCCAGATAAATTACGTGTCTTTTTTTCACGGTCTGCTTCGATGGGAGCCAGACTAACACTGGGTTCGCTAGCAGTTTATGGAGTGAGTGAGTGAGTGAGTGAGTGAGTGAATGGACACATGAGAGGATGGACCCCACTCCTGATCCCCGCCCGGGAACTTACAGTGGGCCTTGATGTGCTCATTTCATGGGAACTGGGGTGAGCTCGGGGAGGGGCTGCATCTTGCTGGCTGGTGTTGGTGGGAGGAAGCAGAGAAAATATGCTATAAATCCTGTGCTAGTGGGGGTTGCTAAAGCTGAGGTCAGGAATGGGATCCCTACTGGGTAACTGGTCTATGAGAAGCCCAGGGTTTTCTTGCTTAGTTCCCCTCCCTTGGCTGCCCAGGGGAACGAAATCCAAACTCCTTACTCAGGCCTTGCCATGCTCTCCAACCCATTCCAGACCCTTTTGCCTTCACTGGGGTGCTCTAGCCTTACACATTCTTTTCCTTGAATACATGGAGTGCCCCCTCCCTGGGACACCTTTATTCTTCGTGGCATTTTGCCCAGAATGATCATTTCCCCAGAGCTTTGCCAGACTCCCATTTTCCTTTTCTTTTGGGTTTCAGCTTCAAAGAGACCTCCTTAGAGAGGTCTTTTCTGACCAACCTAGTCTCTCCTTATTATGTCACCTCATTCTGTTTCATCATAAAACTTGTATCTGTGGGAAAATTTATTATTATTATTATTATTAAGGAATTTCATATATAAAATGCAGGTTCTATGAGACACCTTGCTTGTTTTGTTCACCAATTCAGCCTCAGCTGAGCGGGAGCAGGAGCTGGTATATAGTAGGTTTTCCATACATATTTGCTAGTGAATGAATGAATGAGTAACTAATGAGAAGACAACAGTAGGCAGAGGTCTGGTAGAATTCTGGAGTGTGAGGGCCAGTGCCTTTGGCTGCCTTTTAATCCCCTGGTAAAAATTTATCTGGACCAGCTAGCTGTCTCTACAGGACTGTCTGAGAGAGAGGGGGGGGTAAAGTGAATGGCTCGGGATGGCTCAGGTAAGAGTAGGAGATTCAAAACTGAGCCTGGGCTCCTGACCACGAACCCTGCGCTTTTGGTCCCCCATCCTGTAGGCATCAAAGAAGGGTCACTCAAAATGCCTGAAACAAGACGTTCTGATCATGTAGCCTCATCTTCTACCGCATCACATAGATAGAGGGTATTATTCTTGTGGCCTTGACATTTAAAACTTTATTTAGAAATTGTCCCAGTTTTATCTTTTGCCGGCTTGTGGGCAAATATATAGGTCGGCCATACAAATAATTTGCCCTTGAAAACAGGCATGTAAAAAAGAATGTTGCCCCCTCCTCCCCCCGAAGCCTCCAGACCCCAGTTTTTCAACTTCAGCACTACCGACATTTTGAGTTGGATCATTCTTTGCGGCGGGGGTTGTCCTGTGCATTTTGGAACGTTTTGCAGGATCCCTGGCCTCTTCCAGTTATGACAACCCAAAATATTTCCAGACACTGTCAGTTGTCCCCTGAGGACAAAAGTGTCCCTATTTAAGAACCACTGCCTGACCTGTAAGAAGGTAGGTACTATGTCTATTTTTGCTTGCGATTGTGTCCCCAGGGCCTGTTAAGTGCCCCATAAATATTTCTTAGAGGAAAGGGTGAATAAATGAGTGACTAGGTGAGTGAATGAATGTACAGATCCAGCCCATGTCCTGAGACTGAGCTCCCCAAGTCCCCTGACCTCAGCAGCTCCCTACTCCCCATCCCCCCTTCCCTGTCTCCTCAGCATCCCATGGTCGGCCAGTCCCATCGGCTGCTCAAGAGCCAGCTCCGGTAGAGGTATTCCATCCGGCTTCCCATAAACTACCTCCAAATAGGCAGCAGCCCCCAAGTTGGTCTGTCTCGGTCTAGCGTGCAGAATCCAGAAACTTCTAACCTTAACCCCCAGGCAAAGCAGGGAGAAGCAGAACACAGGAGCGCATGGAACAGATGCCCCCATTCCTTGGGGGTCACTCCCACCCTTTGGGATCCAACCCAAGATGCTGCAACAGAGGAAGTTGCTGAGTTGTCACTTTCCCTGAGTTCCCCCCCCCCCAACCCCGTATCTCTCTATCTTGCAGACACCGGAGGAGCAAACATCCATCAGGGAACATTACACTGTATAATGAGGTAACTGCACTCAGATCCCAAATAAGAAAATGGAAGCTTCTATTAGGCTTTAAGCTGCTCGAGTTCACTCAGCCTTTGCTGATGAAAATATGAGCGACGTGTGAGGCTGAGCTCCCCCACGAGCTCCGGCAAATATCTACGTATCTCCAGATTCCTTTCTGTCTTCTGAACTGCGTGCATCACTTCTGACATTTATGAGTTATCCGTGATGCCTGCAAGATTAAGCCACCACGAAAACTCTCCATCTGCACTCACTTCCACACCCCCTCCCCAACCGGGGCTGAGCTGCAATCTCTCAGACTGTTACAGCTCATCCCATATGGGCGAGATTGGAGGCCAGCTGCAGACCTTTGAGGGCGCAGCCCTCCCCCTCCTCCGCTCACCCCTATTTGCACCGCACGGCCCTGCTGAGTGAGTCTTCCTGCTACTCCGGGGATGTGAGGGCTAACAAAGAGGAAGGAGACTCGGCTCTGCCTTCCCCAGAAAGGCCTCCTCACCATTTACTGAGCATCTACTGCGTGCTCTGTACCTGCCCTCAATAGAAAACGGGGTGTGGGTTGGTGTCTTAGTTTCACAGTTGAGAAACACATATGCCTTGAATCATAGAGTCACTGCAGGGATGCGACCCACGACAGATGACTGGGAATGACAGACACGTAATGACGTACCTGGATGCTCCAGGTATGATAGGGAATTGCTACAGAAAGGCGTAAGCAGTGTCCCGCGCACAAGGAGACAAAGAGAGGACGAATTCACGGAAGGGACGGAACGGGTCCGGGGGTGAAAAACAAATATGATTTTCATTGCTGGAAAATGGGGAGGTTCCTGGGCTGAAGGATAGTTGTGCAAAAGCACGGAAGTGCGTGCCCTACAGCAGAAGAGGGATGAGTGAAGAGCGCTGCTGGCAGAGGGAGGAGGGGGCAGGTGGGCAGCTGTGGGCGGGGCCAGTTCAGCAAAGAGGACTGCTCGCCCTATCCTGCCCTTATACTCAACAAGGTCAGACTCACAGCCTGAAAGCAGCCACGGTGGGAACATTTACACCACGGGAGCGGGCAATCGGGTCCATTTCCCCCCTAAAGACCAGCTGTTAAACACGGAGTCGCTCACACTGAGGACTGAGGGACATTACCTCCAAGGTGACTCCGGGGACCCGAGTCGTATGAAACAGTAGGTTGGTGATGCTGTTGATGGGGATAAGGGCTCCAGGAAGGTGAGCCAAAGGCTAGAAAGGGAGACCTGTAGTTCAGAAATCCAGAGGTGACTGCTTTTTCTCCCCCCGCCCACCCCCCATGGAGCAGAAATGTCCCTCTAAAGAGAAGAAAACATCCCTTTAAATGAAATGAAACAAAATCGAAGCAAAGATCTGACCTGGTGGAATCTCTTAGCTGGGAGGCAGGCAGAGCTCGCAGGCCCTTCTATTACTGATATTACATTACCACAAATTCACTTATTCAGAATTCTCTTACCATAGATCAGTGCTTTGCCTCTTCCATTACCGGCTAATCCAAATGGACCTGGTGCAAACTTAATTTTAAGGATAATGGAGGCTCAATCCTTGTGCACCATTGGCTGGCTCTCACATCCTACAGCATTTGCTGACTCTAGAATGAGCAAGGCTGCACCAGACCAGTGGACGCTCCTTCCGAGAGTGAAGGAGCACAGTTCTGGGATCCTCGAGCGCCTCTAGCTGCCTGCGTTAAATACCCCCAGTGCGCCAGCTACAGGGCTGGGTCCCCAGGGCGAATCGTGCCTGGTCCTCACCATAGCCCCCAAAGGGACATAATGGGACTTCTATCTGATAGAAGAAGAAACAGTGCAGTCCCCGGGAGGTTGAAAGACCAAGGTCATGCAGTAAGCAAGTACCAGAGCTGAAATGTGAACCCATTGTCTGTAAGGGTTGCTTAGACTCTTTTTTTAAAAAAAAAAAATTTTTTTTTTTTAAATTTATTTGGGAGAGGAAGAAAGAGAGAGAGTGCATGAACAGGAGCAGAGGGAGAGAGAGAAGCAGACTCTCTGCTGAGCAGGGAGCCTAATGCGGGGCTTGATCCCAGGACCCTGAGATCAGGACCTGAGCTGAAGGCAGACGTTTAACCAACTGTGCCACCCAGGTGCCCCTGTAAGGCTTATACTCTTAACCACATCTTGTCACTGCCTATGGTGAACTGAGTAACACCTCCCCCCCCTACCCCGAAAGATATCCTGGCAAAAGGAATTTGACAGATGAGATTAAGTTTCTTGAGATGGGAAGATTATCCTGAAATCTGTAGGAATAATCGCAAGGGCCCTTCAACAAGGCAGGCAGATGGAGGATTTGAGTACAGAAAAGATGGCCGTGTGGGGATGGGGAAGGGACCGAAGGGGACACAAGCCAAGGAATGCCAGAAGCGACCGGATGCTGTGAGAGGCCAGGAATGAATTCTCCCCTGGAGCCTTCAGAAGGAACCAGGCCTGCCGACACTTTGATTTTCACCCTGGAAGACTCATCTTGGACTGCTGACCTCCAGCACCGTAAGACGATACATTTCTGTTGTTTGAAGACACCGTTTGTGGTAATCTTATTATAGCAGCTGCAAGAAACTACTACACTTCCTGAAGCAGGAGGAAAGAGCTGGATTGAGATGTTGGTGCAAGGAAGGAACAGAATGAGGCTGGATCTCTGGGTGTCCTCCCCCTTGCTGACAACGGCTCCTCCCGGCCACACTGACCTCCATCTGAACCAACACGACTGTTGCACCTGGGAAACCCCAACCAACACACTTGCTGTGTGATCTTGGGCAAAGCACTTTGCTTCTCTGAATTTCTGAAGATGCTATGACTCTTCAAATCCAGCTCTAAGATTTTTCTATCTATGCACTAAGCAAACTAATCATGTAAGTTCTGTTTGGACAGAATGTAGAAGCCTCCAAAGGAACATCCAAAACACACTCCGTGCAGATTATTCCTGCTCATCTTGTATGCAGACAGGTTCCTGGGGCTCCCCGTGGAGGCCTCTTGGAGCTGCACGCTGGGGAGCCGACCCTCAGGGAGAAGCTCCAATGCCTATGAATTTGGGAGGATTTCTCTGGCTGCCATGGCCAGAGGGTGGGCACAGACTGGTCTTATGAGCCAAGGAAAAAAACAACAGCCCTGCTTGCAAAGACTGGAGACAACTCTTGGAAGCCTGCAAATGTGGAGGCTCTGAAACAAGCTGGCAGGAAGGGAGCAGGTGGCCACTGGAAGGTTCGAGAAGGGATGCTGCTGGTTCAGGAGTCCGGGTGCTAAATTCCCAGCAGTGACACAGTCCCAACGGGGTTACTCTTATTATTTTTTAAGATTTTATTTTAAGTAATCTTGACACCTCACTTGGGGCTTGAACCCACAACCCCAAGATCAAGAGTCACATGGCCCACCCACCTAGGCACCCCCCCTGCCTGTCCCCATCCCTTTTTAGAACTTTGAGTTTCTCAACCTTTCAACTTCAGCTTCCTGATCTGTCATGTGCATGAATGAGGGGAGCTCGTTCGAGCTGGGGAGCCCCCACTCCACTGTGTCACCCTGGAGGGCTGAGAGTCCAAGCTGCCTATCTCTCTGAGCCTTTGTTTGCTCAGCTGAAGAGTGGGGCTCCTCATCAGAGGGCTGGCAGAAGGCTCAGTGGGATAGCATGCATACTCCAGGCCCCAGAATGCCGATTCCCTCTCGCTCGTGCAGGCTTTGTCATAGGCTGAGAGCACGCCAAGGCAGAACTGGATGACAGACATGAGGGTGCTGCTGCTGCTCTTTCCGAGGGTGACCCCATCGATGCAGCAGAGTGACCACTGTGTCTCTGTGTTCCCAACCAGCTGCTGGCCTGCCACGTTTAGGGCCAAGTTCCCGCGCATCTCTCACTCCCCGGGTAAGCGTGGCCAGGACAATGGGGGAGGCCTAAATGAACAAGGGCTGCTCCCCAAGCTCTGAAGCATCCCCAGTTCCCATCTGAGACCTTTGCCAGCAGCTCTGGGCTCCTGGCCACAAATCAGCGTGTCAATATGACACGGGATCAGGTTCCTACGTCCTGCCCAGTCTATAAACTCTTAACCTGCATTCCTGGTTGGCTCTTCCCCATGATGCGGCCCCTTTTCGGGCAAAAAGTACAGCCCTGAACTGCTGGCTGAGGGCTTTCTTCCCAGAGATTGCACTTGCTGGACTGCCTTCAAAGGGAATGCGTGCGCTCTGCTTGCCCTCTGTCCTCCAGGGCAGGCAGAAGCCGTGTGAGAATGGGGCATGTGTCAGAGCTCCCAGGTCCCAGGTCCGTAATCTGCTTCCTCCTCCCCAGGTTAGTGCCGAGTATCATTCCTGGAGACCACAACCATCACCCTCAAATCTGAAGGCGGAGCACCCAAACTTTAATATGCATATGAATTACGTGGGGATCCTGTTAAAATGCGGCTTCTGATGCTATTGGTGTGGGGTGGGGCCCACGGCTGTGTTTCTAGCAAGTTCCCAGTTGATGCTGATGCTACAGATCTCCAAGGAGCAGGGGCCTAAAAGATCACTCTGCGGCAATGACTAAGGCTCAGGGCCCAAAAAGAAGGAAAGGGGAGCTGAAACCGCCCATCTGCTGAGTGCCTGGGGCCCTTTTGCCAGGTGGATGGAAGTTGCTACTAGGATAGAACCCTAAATCCAGGGATGAGGAAACAGAAGTCTCAGAGCTACAGCGACACAGTCAGGATCACGTGGCTGGCACAAGGAGACAGGGACCGAGTGTGTGCCCAGCTCATGCTCTCTCTCCTCTATGAGGAAATGCATCTCGTAAGCAAACCTATGGAATATTCTCTGTCTCCTTCTTCCTCCAGAAAAACCAAGGCAAAACAGCGTGGATTCACTTCTCACCAGTCAAAATAGAATAGATAATTTAAAATAAGAATCACAGGCAGGGGGCGGGGTGTGGGAAAGTGGGGATTCTCCCCCTCTTGCTGGGAGAGTGCAAACTGGGGCATCTGATTGGAAGACTGGGGGCAGGGGCGCCTGGGTGGCTCAGTGGGTTAAAGCCTCTGCCTTCGGCTCAGGTCATGATCTCAGGGTCCTGGGATCGAGCCCCGCATCGGGCTCTCTGCTCAGCAGGGAGCCTGCTTCCCTCTCTCTCTGCCTACTTGTGATCTCTCTCTCTCTGTCAAAAAAAAAAAAAAAAAAAAAAAGACGGGGCAGCATTTTTCAAGAACCTCAGAAACATTCCTAGCCTTTGACTTCTAATCCTGCTTCTGGGAATCTGTCCTAACAAATCCAGAAATACGCGTATCCCAGCATTACTCAGGATAAGAAGACAGAATGAGTTTAAACATCTGACAGCAGAGGAACGAGACACAATCTATGGAACATTCCCAAGTCAAGTTTTGTGTCGCTCTTGAACAATGTGTGTATAATACCATGAACATTCTAGTAACAGAAGGGGGGAAAGCCACTTGCAAAATGATACATAGAGAATCTCTCAAAATGATATTTAAACCACCCTTAAACCTACACACAGAAGAAAAAACTGGAAGAAAATAAACCAGCATGCTAGTGGCCAGGTTTGGGTAATAGAACTATGGGTGACTTTTAATGTAGTTTCCAAAAAGCTTCTCATGTACGCATGACTTGCCCTTAATCCAATGATTTAAAAGCCAAATGTACACTAGTTTTATAAATGATCCCTTATGTTCTCATTGACTCCCATGGTAATTTCAGAGACAAGTGAACTTCGCTTCTGACTGATCATCGATTGGCAGCAGTTCATAGTTTTTCTATCCCCAGCTTTGAGGCTTTAAATATGTTGCAAAAACTAAGCAAAAACTCGTCATCAGGAGGGGATACATTAAAGAGACTTGAAGAGTGGTCATTCCTTCAATAGTCTGGGCTCTGTGGATGCAGACGTGAAAGACGGTCTATAAATGACCTGCAGTCTGGAAGGTGGGGTGAAGCAAGTCGTCCCTATAGTTGGAGTGAGCAGACCTCCCGAGTCACTTAGCACTTAGCACTGGGCACGGTGGGCAGGAGGTGGAAGGAGATGTCCTGAATGGTGAGGGGTGTTCATCAAGGGAGGGGCAGAAAGGTACTCTAAGCAGTATTTGCACAGACTCACAGGGGGCACACTGAGAGCATTGTGGGTTCAATGAGCCACCCCGAAGTCTGGCCTGGCCTATGGGTGCTGTGCTTGGGGGAGGGAACAGATGAGTCGGGGACAGCTGGGATCGTCACGGCTGTAGATGCCATGCTGTGGGGTTTGGATTTTATTTGGAAGCCTATGGGAGCCCCAGGGGGGTTTTAAAGAGGGGAGGATCATGACCTGGGTGGAAATGGATGAACACACCGGCTCCAGAGTGGAGGTGAGGCAGCGGGTGGGCGGTTCAACTCACAGTGTGATAGGGTAGGGAAAAGCAGTCCTGGGGTGTTTCACTGATTTAGGTGAGAAACCATTAGGAGGTGGCAACGGGGGTGGGGAGAGCTGGACTGATGTGTGTGGGGGTGGGGGGTGGGGGGTGGTGGAGCGAGGGAACTGTCCATGGTAGATCAATAGCCTCAGGGCTTACAGACTGATTGGATATGGGGAGTTAGAAAGAGGGAGGAGCTCCTCGGTTTCTGGCTTGGGCAACTGGGTTGACTGTCGGAATGCTAATAATTTCAAATTTATGCATCTTTGCAGGCTGGAATTTCAGAGTAAATTAAAAGGTAATTTGACTGAATAAAATTCAATTTAGACATAACCTTTCAGGAACCTATACATCTCTTGAAAATGTAGGTGCAGCCCCCGACCAAAGGCCCAGATCTTAGCCACAAGCCATTGTGAAGATGTAGAGGCCAGCGCCTTTCTGGAACGTTCTCGGCCTGCAGTCAGGGGCTTCACGTGGGGGAGCCAAGTGGAGACGTTAGCCGGGCTGGTTGAGAACTCCCCCTGCCGTGGGGCGGGTCCCTGTGACTGATGGTCCCCCAAACCTGCGGTGGGGGATGGAGGGTGCAAAAAGGAGAGAGTTACAAAAGCACAGTGGCTTCTGGGAAGCTCTCAGGTGTGTGTAGGGCTGGGCTTCTCTCTGGAGGTCACCTCTCCTCAAAAAGCAGAAAGGATTCGTGGTTTTGGGATTTGCTCTGACAGGTCTGTGAACTGCATACCCATACCCCCGCACACGGGCAGGCATGGCCAAGGGCGCACACACATCCCACGGAGGCTCAGCATGACGCTTGTGGTGGCTGAGCCGCACGTGAGTCTTTGCCTCCAGGGTGCTTGTGTTTTCCCATGTGCCATGCTGAACTCCTCTAAGCATGCCCTGTCTGCCACTCCCCCCAGAGCACTCGGGAACCTACAGCCTGATGTCTTGGGAAGAACCCAGACTCTAGCTCCAGACAGAGCTGGTCTGAATCCAGCTTTCTTTCCTTCCCAGGTGACCTTGGGTCCCTGCTCTTTGACCTTTAGGTTTCCCTTCTGTAAAAATAGGGGCACCAGCATCACCTCGTAGGCTAGCTATGAGGATTAAGTGACATAATGCAGGTAAAGTGCTCGCCTCTGGATCTGGGGAGAGGAGACTGACTCAAGGACCCCCCCAGAGGACCCCTCGGGGTAACACAGCACAGTGATCGTCTTGTACAATATGGTAATTTCTGCAGCAAAATCTCCTGTGACGGCAAAGACAAAGTCCTCTTTGCTAGATAGTGCAACTCATGCTTTTAAATGGTTTTATTTAAAACAAATGGGCTGTGCTCTTGACTCTGGTGTGGAAGTTCGGCTGTGCTCCCAGCCCGCCCCACTGCACTGTAGTACAGTTTATGTTCCATCCCTGGGAGTCTGGGAGCCCCACGGGGGCCTGGCTCAAAGGCAACTTCCTGATGCTGCAGGCTGGGCACGGGTCTGGGGTGCAGAGGGCTGGGCTGCATCCCTGCTCCCCCACTGCTTGCTCGTGACCTGGGGGAAAGTCGCCAGACTGCTGCACTCTGCTGAGAGCCTGTGTTCTAGTCTGTGCATTCTCAGGGTCCAGCCCGGCTCCTGGCCCAGCAGAGGTCCAGAGTCTTCTGTGTGAATGGATGGCTAAAGGTATCAACGTCTCTATCCTCCACTTGCCCTAAAAAGTGGATAATAAGAGGCGCCTGGGTGGCTCAGTGGCTTAAAGCCTCTGCCTTCGGCTCAGGTCATGATCTCAGGGTCCTGGGATCGAGCCCCGCATCGGGCTCTCTGCTCAGCAGGGAGCCTGCTTCCCCCTCTCCCTCTGCCTGCCTCTCTGCCTACTTGTGATCTCTCTCTGTCAAATAAATAAATAAAATCTTAAAAAAAAAGTGGATAATAATTCCTATCTTGAAGAATCGTATCCAAGATCAGAATAGAAAATGCCAAGCAATGCGCCTGGTGCATAGTAGATGCTTGACATGTGGGTGGTTATATTCTGATTCTTTTCGTTATTATTAGTGGAGCACGCCTCTGGGCGTAACTGTTTTCTCTCCCATTTCTGGCTGTGTGCCTCACTCGTAGTAGGTGTTCAGTCAACAACGGTAGATTTTTAAAATACAGTTTCTTCCCTCTTTGCTTCCATCATGCACTGGAAATCCGGTCGGGTTGCTCAGGGCACGTCTCCTCTCTCCTCCTTCCCTCCCTTTCCTTCCCCTCCTCCCCTCTTCAGGGGATCCAGTGACCCATGGTGGCGTGTCGGGGGTGGTACTGGATTTGATGACTCAGGACCCACCACACATTTCCCAGCCCCGCTGGTATAAGGAAGAGCCAAACCGGGCCCAGGAAATTATTTTCGGTATTTTCTCCAGCTATTCTAATTCCTGGCGCTTTGCAGTGGGTGGTTAGAGCTGCTGATTTTCCTTTCTTTTGTGCAGATGCGACCAGAATAAGCAGCACGGGGTGAGTCACTTCAGACTCTTAGTGCTTCAATTACTTAAAAACTCAAGGGCCTGACAAGCTTCGAATGTCACCTTCTTGAGAACAGTTGTAAGCAGATGGGAAATGCTCCGTATTTGAGGTAGTTGATGTCTTCCCAGCACAGGAAATCTTGTACTAGCTAGTCCTAGTGCCCTGAGAGCAGAGGCAGCAAGGCGAGGCGAGTCCGCCTTTCCAGGACACTCCTGGATGCCAAGTACTTTGTGCGCATTATTTCATATCTTACTTCATCTAATCTCTACAATGACCCTATGAGGTAATACCTTTAGTGCCTATGAGGTTATAAATAACAGCCTCCGTGTATATTTCTTGCTTCCACTGCTGCCAGGCCCACTCTCCATGTTACATCCTTTATGACCTTGGGTCCTTGCAACAATCTTGAGATGTAGTTGCCGCTGCCTCTGTTTCACAGGTGAGAAAACTGAAGTGCAGAGCAGTGAACGGGGCGGGGAGGGGGTGGGTGGGATGAGACGGGGGGTAGGAAGAAGAGCCGAACCTGAGTCTCTCTGTTTTAAAGCCCATAGTCTTAAAACCCTATGTTTGGCAAACTGTGTCCCAAGGAACCCTGGGGTTCCCTGAGATGCTAATAGGTCACTGTCAAGGGAAGAAAGGGTACTGTGGCCCAGGCGGTTGGGAAAGTTTCAGTTGCCCAGCTTCTCCTATTAGACTTAGCACACGTGTTATTATAGGTCCCGAGAGAGTTCGTGTTAAAGAAATTTGTTAGAATAGCCAGTTTTCTAACTCAATTGATCATGTAGCCATTCATTCATTTGTTCATTCATTCGTTCATCCATCCATCCATCCATCCATCCACCCATCCATCCATTCATTTGTTTGTTCGTTCATTCATTCCCCTAATGTTTATCACCACCTCATGAACCCTGAAACAGGGCTATGGACATTCTAAACTATTGACTCATAAAACAGTATGGTTTTACCCCAGTTTTCACACTGGGTTCAGTTCTTGGGGGAAAATACCCAATCAAGAAAAATCAGAATTTGAAAAATTACTGTCATGAGAAAGGAATGTCATTTTCTTGAATACCTAATGAGTAACAGCCCTGCTAAGGTCTCATCTGGCACCTCTAGTTGAAGAGGCACAAAGAGGTCCTCTAGTCTCACCCTGTAATTGGGCCCAGAGCCCTCACTCAGGCTAAACAGCTCTCCTGCCCCCCCGGGTTAGTTTCCAGCCCCTTTGGGAGAAGCAGATAAATTGGGAAAGGACATAGACCTTGGGGCTATGGGGTTCCAAATTCTGGATCTAGTAACTGGTAGTCGTGTGACCTTGGGTAATTTACATAATTTCTCCAAGTATTAGGTTTTCTTACATTAATCTAGGAAACGAAATCTATTTACCACACAGAATTTTTTTGATGATTAAATAAGTTAACATATGCAAAGAACTGACATAATTGTTGGCACTGGGTAAGTGATCAATACATATTATTGATCTCATCTCTCTGCTTCCTTCACCTTTCCAGACCCTCTCCTCTGTCTGTTGGTATGCACCAGTGTGTCACCAACCCCACAGTGATGCTAAAAGAATTCCAAGGGTAATCACACTCCCAGAGCAGACAGCGGTAGGAATCCCCTCGTCACAGAAACCAGATCTAGATCACCCAAATGTGATCTGGGCCAAGGTACTTTCTCTCTCTGGATCTTGGTTATCACATGGCCCAACTCTGGCATTCTGGGGGTGTTCATAGACATCTAAATACTCTTCTGTGTTGCAGAAAAAGCCAGCAAATGATCTGACTTTCAGGGGAAAAAAATGGCAAAAACATTTTTTACTCCAAACAAAAGAGGAAGAATCTTCAAGGACCAGAAACTAGTATGGGTTGTTCTTTTTCTTTCCTTTTGAAACTCTTGGCCATTTGAATTTATTGCTGATTGATCTTGAAATAATGAGAAATCTGGCTGCTTAGACTTTGGGTAAAGATTTTGGGCTTCTAGGGGCGCCTGGGTGGCTCAGCGGGTTATAGCCTCTGCCTTCGGCTCAGGTCATGATCTCAGGGTCCTGGGATCAAGCCCCACATTGGGCTCTCTGCTCAGCCTGCTTCCCCCTCTCTCTGCCTGCTTGTGATCTCTCTCTCTGTGTCAAATAAATAAATTTAAAAATCTAAAAAAAAAAAAAAAAGATTTTGGGCTTCTAGGTTCTGTTCCTACTTGGCACTGAAAAGAAAAAAAACCCAGTCACTTAAGATGTTCATTTTAGAGGGGGCCAAATGAAATAAATTCACTTCTCGTAGATTTGACTTTGTAAAATAGCCATAATGTGCATTATGAAGAGTCTACTAAATTTTTTTTTTTTTTGGCCCAACCACAGAATTTACTTTTTTGAGTTTTGAAATGCAGATACTGTGCAGGAAGAACATAATTTTTCTGAAAGTTCATCTTAAAGATCATTATTTAGAATTTAGATTTTGGGGCGACTGGGTGGCTCAGTGGGTTAAAGCCTCTGCCTTCGGCTCAGGTCGTGATCTCAGAGTCCTGGGATCGAGCCCCGCAGGGAGCCTGCTTCCCCCTCTCTCTCTGCCTGCCTCTCTGCCTACTTATGGTCTCTCTCTCTCTCTCTGTCAAATAAATAAATAAATAATCTTTAAAAAAAATGTTAGAATTTAGATTTCATTTCCCCATGAAAAAAACAAAGTTATAAATGGTGGTCAGCTTCCCAGGCTAGCCCCACAGATGCTTATTACCCACTCACCATTTATACTTCCCCTCTGAAATTATTTACATTTCCTTACTGTTACTGCCTTCTATGGTCCTCCCAACATTTGAGGGACTTTATTATGAAATGAATGTGTTTTGGGGGGCTATCCTGAGAACCTAACTATTCTCTAGGGGAGGCGGATTCTTGGTAGTGCAGCAAGGAGGGAATATGGTGGCTCGAGGGACATCTGGGATGCTCCCTGTAGTTAAAAATGAAAATGGGGACTAGGGCATCTTGGTGCCTTCTGGCCACAACCTCCTGGCTTATTATCCACTCTGGCAAGAACTAATAAAAAAAAAAAAAAAAAAAAAAGCCTGATGGGTGGGCAAATAAACTGTAATCTATCCATACAGTGGAATAATATTTGGCAATAAAAAAGAATGAAATACTGACTCATGCTGCAACATGGATGAACCATGAAGATGTTCTGCTAGTGGAAAGAAGCCAGGCACAAAAGATCACATATTGTATGATTCCATGTATGATATTCCATATGGAATATCCATAGCAGGCAAATGTATGGAGACAGAGAACAGATTATTGGTTGCTTAGGGCTGGGGAGAATGGGGAGTGCCAGGTAATACGTATGGATTTATTTTGCACAGGGTGCAACCATGTTCTAAAATTTAGTTATGGTGGTGGTTGCACATGCCTGTGTGAACATTCTAAAGAACACTGAATTGTTCGCTTTCAATGGATAATTGTGTGGAATGTTAAGTTGTATCTCAACAAAGCTTTTTTAAAAAAGCAGACTGAGGGGCGCCTGGGTGGCTCAGTGGGTTAAGCTCTGCCTTCGGCTCAGGTCATGATCTTAGAGTCCTGGGATTGAGCCCCGCATTGGGCTCTCTGCTCAGCGGGGAGCCTGCTTCCCCTCTCCCCTCTGCCTGCCTCTCTGCGTACTTGCGATCTCTCTCTCTGTCAAATAAATAAATAAAATCTTTAAAAAAATAAAAAATAAAAATAAAAAAATAAAAAAGCAGACTGAAGCAAAGCAATTGAGGGACTATTTTTCTTTCCTGTGCTCCAAAGAGAGTTTTCTCTATTCTCCTGGCTTGGTGCTAGGATGCTATTCACGTAAATATGCAAGAATATTTGTAACATGAAGATTTTTAATGTAGGCAATACTTCTATATGTCTCTTACAAGAGACATCTTTTGCCCAATATTATTCAGTAAAACTATAGGCTAGTACTAGTCATTCATTCATTCATTCATTCATTCATTCATTCCTACAACACATTTTTCCTGACCACCAATTCTGTACCAGATAGCTAAGTTCACATCAAGGAGTCACGTTCCTATGAGGGAATGAGATTCTAACCAGGAGCCAGGTTCCCACCAGGGAATGAGATTCTCATTAGGGAGCCAGATTCTCACCGGGAAATCAGACTCATACCACGGAGCCAGGTTCGCAGTAGGGAGCTATGTTCCCACAGCCAGCCGTGTTCAGAAAAACACTTTGATGTGCTAAAAACCTTCATCAGTTATATTTTACATCCCAACCTGCATCTCACAGAACAGAACCAAAACACACTGAATTACCCCTTCTCCACTACCCTCCCTTCGCACATATTTGTTCTTTAATAGAAGATTTTTTTTTTAAAGGGGAAAGAAAACAAACATGCGAACATTGAAGGTTATTAAGCAAATCAATTAGTGTACTTTCTGGAAATACTTCCAGCACGGCTTCAAAGAGAGCATTTGCGTGGGGCATTTAAATGTTTCCTTATGGAATATTTGGTATCAGACAGGAGAGCTCTAAGGTAAAGAAGCTAGACAGAAATGTTCAAGACAATCACCCATCAGAGCTTTCTCAGAGATGGGGAGACAGCATTCCTGAAAAGATCACGCAAGGGACATGCAACAGCACCCCAACTCTTCCTGTGGGTCTCCTCCATGCCAGACACTGTGTTAGGACCCGGACGGGGCTGGCGCCACAGGTGATGGAGACCCAAGCTCTGCTTTGAAAGGTCAGAGTGTATAGAGAAGATAAGTCAAGGGACAAAGAAGATTCTGGTTACAGACCATCTGATTTTTGCATATGATATTCTGAGGGACCGGGGTCTGGGTACCTCTCAGTCACCTTTGTTTCATGTCTTTTCAAGGATTTTGCTAATAGACCAGCTTCTGGGAAAGAGCTCTCCTGTTGTGGATTATATGAGGCTCACAGACATTGTCTCAATATGGAAAGCAACTTGAAATGCAAGGCAAGAACACAAGGTCAGGTGTTGTGCATTTAAGCTTGGCAAAATCCTATCATAAAACCAATGGGGTTGTGTTGGAACTGGCGTTCCCCCTCCACCTCATGTTAATTATTATGCTCTTGCTTTCTGGGTCCTGAATTATTCATGGGGCCAGATATAAAATATGATGATTGGTAATCTCCAGCTGTGGCACCTGAACGTGCAGATGCTGCATCTGTCTCTGGGAAACACAGACTAGGGTAAGGAACTCATGGGTCTCAGGGCCTGGGGGGAGCAGGAGGTGGCAGGGAGGGGAGGAGGGGCCAGAGAAGTGAAAGAAAGGTAGGTCGATGCTGCTTTTAGAGAAGACGGGAATGAGCTGAACAACACAGGGGGAAGGGAGAAGGGGTAATTCAATGTATTTTGGTTCCGTTCTGTGACATGCAGGTTGGGATACAAAATAGAGCTCATTACGGCTACAATATGGGGAACAAGAGAGTTGACACAAGTAGAAGGAAGTGCTGGATAACGATCATATGAATGAATCATTCATATCATATGATGATCATTATGATGAATGCATCGATGGTATAACGTCCACACCTGAAAGGACGAGGAGAGGACACTGGCCTTTGCTGGTGCCTCCTTTGAGCCATGGATTCAATTCTCACCGCCATCCAGTGAGGCTAGGTGGATATGGACACACGTCTGTAGCATTTAATCCCCAAGACCCTCTAATACAACTGCTAGTATTGCTGCTTTACACGCTGGGAGCTGGGGCCGTGCAGGGGCGTGGCTAATCATGGCGACTTCAGGTCATGCTGTCCCATACCTACGGGCCAGATGCTGACTTGGGCGGCAGGCAGGCAAAGCGTCGAGCGTCAGGGGCTGTCAGAAGGGGGCTGTCAAATCCTTCCCTCGTTGGGAGGCGGAGGAGCTCTGCGGGAGCCCTGCCTGCCTGAGCCCCTTAGCTAGCATCCGACAGGGAACTGATGGCTCCTTCTGAACCTCTCCGTCTACCACGACCTCTGCTGCTCTTTGAGGGAGCTGGCCCAGGACAGGCATCTCCTGAGCGAGCACAGGTCAGCCTGTTTGGAAGGCATCTTGGTACTCTCTATCAAAGCAAAACACGCCACGCACCTTTGACTCGGCCACCCCAGGGAAATCCTCGCACAGGGACTAAACCACGCGTGTCCTATGGCAATGGTTGTTAGAGCAAGAAATCAAAGAACCATGCACGCGTTCACCAACAGAGGAAATGATTAAAAACAGTACACTATACAGAGAGGCAGTGGCTGCAAGTCAGGCTGTGGATCCCAGCTCTGATGCTTTAATTAATTAGTTAATTAACTAAATTTTATTTAACCCATTAGAGTCAATAGATACAACTTGGACATGTAGTCAATATAAAACATTCTTGAGGTGTTCTTTTTTTTTATTACACTTGGAGCCCATCTTGGTCCCGACCAGCCACATTTCAAGTCCTTGGTAACCCCCCATGGCCAGTGGCTGCTGTATGGGATAGTGAGGCCTAAGGCCTGCAGAAGCTGTCAGTGCAGCAGGCCTGGGCCCGGCCCAGAACTTGTCACCCTGGCTGGAGGGACTCTGTGAGATGTCAGGTGAAATGGAAGTAAAACCTTTCATAATCACGCAACTTGAAGGAGCACTGGGCCTTGAGTGTACAAAGGTGACAGATAGCGATTCCCATACAAGCTTCTTCTTGTCCTCCCACTGACATGCTCCTAGTGACCTCACCCCCTAGAGCCAGGAAGGCCCGGATGCTGCCCTTGTCACCTGGGCATCGTGTGAAAGGCTGGGGAGAGTGCGTGCCTGGTGGGCACAGGTTTCCTATGAGAAGGATGGAAATGCTCTGGAATGAGGCAGTGGTGATGGCCTCACAACGCCGGGAACATACTAAGTGCCAGGGGATCAGACACCTACAAGAGGTTAAGAGAGTGAATTTGATACTATGCAAATGTCACCACAATGTTAAGACAAGGGGGCCAAGGAAGACACAACTTTCCTGGGAATGGGGGGAGGAAGACGCCCCAGGGAAGATGGAGCTGCAGAGGGCGGAGCCTCCCCCGATCCCCACTGCATCCTGACAAGGCAGGTACATGTGGACGCGTGTGCCCATCCCGTGAGTGTGAAACACCCCCGGGCGTGCGACAGCCGGAGAGCCTGCGATGGCCATGTGATATTCACCCCATGCATGTGCATCCCACCCACATCCCAAAGTGGGGCCAGACCTGCTGGAAACCTCCCACCGGGGACAGGGAGTGCGTGTCCCACGGAGGAAGCAGGATGATGGCACAGCGAAGGGGGAGGGGCTGAGGCACGCGGGCACGGGCTGGAGTCGGCCGATGCGTAAGCCCGCCCCCTGCCACTTACAGCCTACGTCCACCAGCCTTCTCCCAGCTGGAGCCTGGGTCTGGCTCCTTCCACGCCCCCTCGTGCCCCCATCACACAGAGGTGACACGCCCGTATCCCCTCTCCCCACGAGTCTCCAGGAGTGGACTCCCAGAAAGTCCTACACACTGGCCTGTGTATCCCGAGCTGAGGGAAGAGAAAGATCCTGAGGGCAGGCTCCCAAGTTGGACAGGGGTGGGGAGTCTCCTCCAGAGAGGAAGCCACTCAGAAGGTGGCACTAGCCATGACATTTCCCTTGAACCTGGAAATACAGGAACTATGAGAAGCTACTTACAACTGGGCGATTCCGGCCAATCTCCTCGCTGCTCTGTGGTAGAAGGAGTCGGTCCCATCCTCTGAGGGGGAAGGTGAGTGGCAAGGAGGGGAGGAGGGGGGAATAAAAACGAAATCGAACCTACAGGGATTTATGGAAATTACAAATAGCGTTGGTGGCTTTTCCAGTGCTGATCTATCCGATCATTCGTGTGTTTATTCAACATGCATGTCTGTGCCGAGAGTTGTGGGAGGGTCTGAGAACACAGACGTGGGGAACGTGGCCTCTACTCTCAAGGACCCCCTGGGGCAGTTGCGGATCAAGCCAGTAGGGAGGTATGGAGTCCAGTGCGACAAGTGCTGTGACCTACGTGGGCACAGCCTCCACAGGGATGAGGGAGATGGGGAGTATTTCTCACTGTGGGAGGAAGTTCTCAGGCAAGACTTAACGGAAGAGACAGTGCCTTGTGGAGCCTTAAAGGGCAGGTGTGTTTCCCCGTGCAGGTGAGAGATACGGTTCGAAGGGCATCCAGAAGGGGGAAGGCGGTGACACGACACAGAGTGGGCAAACAGCGTGGCTCATTCCGGGATCCGAAATATGGCCGGAACATGGGCCGTGCCGGAGATGGTAGACACCTCCTTGCTGCTGGCCTAGCCAGGTGACCTTGCAACAAGCTGTTTTTCTAGTTTGGAAAAATGTCTCCATCTGTACAATGAAAGGATCAGATTAGATGATTCTCACGGGACTTCCCAGCTCTGGCTGCTCCTGGAGGCATTGAATTCCCTATCACCCGTGGATTTCAAGAGGGAGTAGGTACCATCGGGCGGGATTCTAGCCTTGGACAGGCATTGGGACCGGATGACCTTGAAGGTCCTTTCTAGACCGGAGCTGCCCTGATTCTGGGACCCAGATGGGGCCCATGGGGCTGCGCCAGGCAGCCGAGGATGGCCTTGTGGGACATCTGTTCTCTTCTCCACATCCCAGGTGGGACCCACGCCGGTTCATGAAAGTCTGATGTGAACGCACAGGCTGGCCATCGTGAGTCATTTCTGGGGTGAAGCATGGGAGTGCCTTCCACTTCTGCCTAATAAATTGTCAGAAGGCCTCTTAGGGCCAAGAGCTGGCAGCTGTCTGCCCGAAAGTGATGGCAAACAACTGTGGGCTTCTGTTTCTGATACACACACACACACACACACACACACACACACACACACACATATATATTTTTCCCCCCCCCGTTTCTGCTATATTAACTCAATATTTATCAGAGCCTCTGCTGCTCTGGGCTTAGAAGTCACTCTGGTGAGACCGTTTCTCTTTGGTGGAAGCCAGTGCCCAGGGACAGGTTATAAACTATTCAGATGCAAGGGAAGGTGACACAGAGCCCTTCCCACCGGAGTAGAAGACACAACCAGGGGAAACATCTACTGTCCCTTTCATCTTGTTGTGGCCGACGGTATGAGGGCACGGAGCAGAGGTGTAGACTCAGGGGGCGGGGTGATCTGGGGGAAGCCGCATGTCCTCCAGCCTCTGTTTTCTCTGCTGTGCAATGGGGCTAATCGTGTCCACGTGTACCAAGTAAAATAATGGGAGTGGGGTACTGTGCAAGCAGCGCGGAGGCTGGGGTTAGTGGTAAGGTCCCCATTTCTAGGTGATGTGGCAATGAAAATCTGCCCAAAAGAGTTGGAGGTGGTTTTGATAGACGAGTATATACAGTGTATACATTATATGAAGCTATGGGTTTTATAGAATATATTTTAAAAAGTATCGATCTGTGACTGTATGCTCGGGAATCTATTTCCTGCTTAAATCACAGAAGAGCTGTAAGCTAAATTCTGTGCTAAGTCACCCGCTGCTTGTGTAGCCTCGTTTGTAGATGGCTCTCCTCCCTTGCTCCGGGGCGTCGCAGGGTCGCAGAAGCTAGTCTGGGAAAACCCAGCAGGGGGCTCAGGCTATTTCCTTCCAAGGCCAGCAGCGCTCCTCCCACGGATGGTCATAGTCATGGAAGCCACGGAGGCTTGGAGACCCTGGCAGAGGCTCTGGAGTCAGGCAAGCCTGGGGACCCGTTCCAGCTCCGCCCCCTCCTTGCCGTGTGACTTGAGCCTGTCTAAGCCACCCTTCCCTCACTGGTAAAACGGGAAGTAATGTTGCCAGTTTTGGGGAGGATTAGAGTGTCTAGCCCAGTGCCTGGCCCAGAACGGACACTCCGTGAAAGTGGTAATAGTAACCATTCAAGAGTAAAACATTTCACACACGGAATGCCCTGGATGTTGCTCAGTGACATAGGACAGAGAAGAGCCAAGCACGTGGACCCAGGGACTCTCACTTATTTCCTGTGTGGGCATAGGGAATGCATTTCCTAATAGTTAATACCAATGAACTATTTATCAAATGCCGGCTATGAGCTCATTGTCATGCAGGTGCACTAGAGGAGAGAAACAGAAGATGCCCCTCCGTTGAACAAGGGGGAGAACCAAAGAACCACCCAGCTTTGGGACCCCAAGACTGGGCTCTCTGCTCCTTCGGGAGCTGGGCATCCCGGTGGAGGAAAGAGCTGGGCAGGGGGGTCAGCTTGCAGCCAAAGGCTGCCCTCGGTGCTAACCGTGCTGCTCAGCCCAAGGGGAGAGAAAAGTCACCGGGGGCCTTCTTGGTATTGGAGAAGACATCATCAGGCCACTCATCTTCCCTGCCTTCAAGAGAAAACGTACCCCTGTACTGCTCAGGCCTAGCCCAAATATCTGTGGGACTTGGCACTTTTGGGGGATGGGTGCCTGGAGTGTGGTCTGGGGAGAGGGAGGTGGATGGCTGGCTGGGGGCCAGAATGGGCTCTCCAACATGGGACCTGGACCTGAGGGAGTCCTGCTGCCTTTAACTCGAGCCAGCTCTGTCTCCTCATGTCCTGTCCCGTGGATGCTAGCGGGAGATCCGTCCCAGATCGATGGTCCACCACCGTGGTCCCAAGCCCCAGATCTTAGCTTCGGTTACTGACGGATGCCTGTCAGATACAGGCCTGACAGGTCCCTTTAGGAGATGAGATCAGGGTCCTGGACTGCCCCCCGCCTCCCCCTCATTTCTCTGTCCCAGAAACCCTCCCTCCCAGCCTGCCTCTCCGGTTAGGATCACATCCCCCTTCAGCATTTCTCAGCAGTGAGTCTCCTGCTTTGCCGGCATCTCAGCAAATCCCGGACAACGTCTGCAGAAAACCAAGCAGATGAACAACGGGAGGGCGGCAAGCAGAAGCCACTGAGTAGGAGTGGGGACACTTGGGTGCGACCCAGCTTTGTCGCTAATCATTTTTTTACACTTGATCTTAGCCAAAAGGCCGAGAAGCGATTACTAATCATTTTTTTATGGCAGTAAAATATTCATAACAAAAAACTTTAACCATTTTAACATGTTTAAGTGTATAATTCAGTCCCACTTATCTCTTCTCTAGAAAAACCAAGTGTCCTCTGCACCATCGGCCTTCCATTCATCGTCACTCATCCCTTTTCCTTTCATTCTACGAATCCTTATTATCTGGGACAATTCCAGCACCGTGCTAGTACTTGATCAGTTTGGCTAACACACTCCTAAAATAAAGTTGAAAATCCTCAAGCATTTTTTAGCTGCATCTAACTCCAACTTATTCTATATTTGTGCTTTAAATATATCTTCACTACAACCTCAGGCTGTGAATTTTGCTCAATGGATTTATGCAGTCAAATGCTCTACCACTGAGCTATACCCCCAACTCAATGGATTTATGTAAAATGTCCATCCTACAACCTGGAGGGGAGGAAAAAGCTGTCCTCGAGCCCCTTCGGGTCCCTGGCTGGGTCTGAAAATTAAAATGACCTAAGACAGATCAACAGGAGGAGAGCACAGAACCGAAGCCTTTATATATTTTAGACAAAGACACAGTAAACGTGTGAAGAATTGACAAGACAGAAGGGTTTGGGCTGGGGTAGTCAATGGTGAGGAATGAGGATTAGTTGGCAAGGTTGGTTCGTCCAGCCTTCCCATCCCCCAAATCCTGGTCTCTGGTGTGAAGAATGCCTTCCTTCCTCCCGGTACCAGGAAGGCGACTTGCCCCTGGGATTTTTATGACGTGTGTTAGGGGAGAGGGGCAAGGAACGGTGCAGGGGGGAGAAGGGGAGAGCAGAGCCTGTGACACAGACTTCTAATTTTTTTTTCTTTTAGCTTTGTTACTGGGGTATAGTGGACACCCAACGCTATGTTAGTTACAAGTGATTCAACAAGTGTATCCATTCCGCTCCCCGGGGTAAGTGTTTTACCATCTGGCGCCACACAACGTTATTACAGTATTACTGATTATATCCCCACCCCCCTCCAGGCTGTACTTTCCACCTCTGCAACTTATTTATTTCCTAACTAGAAGTTTGAACTCTTAATCCCCTTTGCCTCTTTTGCCCACCCCCACCCCCACCTTCCCCCAGGCAACCGCCAGTTTGTTCTTTGTATTTAAGAGTCTGTTGATTTGTGTGCGGGTTTGTCCGATGGTTTTGTTTTTTAGATTCCAGGGGTAAGTGACATCATTAGCATAATACCCTCTGGGTCCAAGCAACCCCCCCCCCCCCTTGCTTTGTCCTCAGGGAGCTTCTCCCTCGGGAGCTGCGGCGCATTTTTGAAATGACCCTTTGATTGTGCGGGGAGATCGGTGCCCCTCGAGATGATGCCCCCTAGCGTACGGGACGGGGCAGGTGGGTCACGAAGGGGCAGGTGGGTCATGAAGGCGCAGCTGGGGAGGGTCGTCCTGGTCGACCCCCAGGCACCGTCCCAGGCACACGACCGCATGTAAAGTGAGGATCTGGAGAGCGATTCTTGGACGACGTTCTGCGCCTGAGCACCTCCGTGGAAGCCTTCCTAAACCGGTGCCCTGGGCCGTCTGGGTCATCCACTTTGAAGACAGCTGCGCTAGATGATTCTCGATCTCCTTACATTGTAGGATCGACGTCTTGGGCCCACGCGCACACTGAGTCTCCACCTAAACCCTCCTTTTCCCAGCCCCTGCACATCCGGGCTGCTCCGACAGTCCCTGAGCAGAGAGAGGCCCCCGCGCCATTCCCCCCGGAGGGGCGGCAGATGGGGCCACCCCAAATACGAAGGCAGGAGTTCGGGACACGCCACCCCAAAATGTCTCACGTTGTCTGTACTTGACAGACAACTGTTGGCCCTGTAGGCACTTGAAAAACTGGCAACACTGGGAGAGGATCTCTCTCGAAAAGGAACTCAATTATCATAGATCCCCTCCCTGGAGTTTAAAAGCCAGGGAAGATGGACTCTGGTCGCAGGAGCGGGAACTGGAAGTTGACCCCACACCCAGACAAACTGTGTCACAAACGATCACAAACTCTCCCCTCTTCTTGGAAGACCCTGTTCATCTTTCCTGAAGTGACTTCACTCTCCCCTGAGAGGTGACACCCCGTCCCTTTCCCTATGAAGGTGGTGTTCATGCCAGAATTCTAAAGCAATCTCTCTGACTGCCTCTTCTTTCCCAGGGTAACTTCCATGGATAGCAGGAGGTCTACATGGGAAGAAATTCCTGTGTTCCTCTTGTTCATCTGCCTGTTGGGACAGGCCTCTCGGCTAAAGAACTCAGAAAGGTAGAGGGGAAAGTCTTCTTCCTCCCTTATGGAGATTTTCTTTTGTTTTTCTCCAAGATTTTATTTATTTATTTATTTGAGGGAGAGAGAGAATGAAAGAGAGGGTGTGTGTGCTCAGGAGGGGGGCAGAGGGAGAGAATTTCAAGCAGACTCTGTGTTGAGCACGGAGCCCGATGTGGGGCTCGATCTCACCACCCTGAGATCATGACCTGAGCCGAAACCAACAGTCCGATGCCCAATCAACTGAGCCACCCAGGCTCCCGTCCCCCTTAGAGGGGAGGCACATCCTATGCCGCTTTGGATGGTATTTTTTCCCCTGAGTTGAAAGCTACCATGAGACCCAATTCATCCACGCCTGAACTCTTTCCACAATTTCAAAACTGAAATGACACTTTCGGTCACCGAATTGTAAATTAAAACACATGCACACGCATTGACACCCACGGAAGTGCAGGACTCTGGAACTCCAGCCACACGAGCGGTCACCCAGGCACGCTCGTGGCAAACCTGCTCATCTTTCCTGCACGCCATCGACCCGGCTGGATGCGGACCGAACGCGCCGGGGAGGCCAACTTTGTTTTGCACAACACCTAGTAGGAGATCAGGAACCTCAAATCCCAACTTTTATGACTGGAGGAGCTCATTCTTTAAAAGAGAACCCCTCCCTCCACTGGAAATACGCATGCACACACACGCGCGCACACCCGCACTTGTATTTTATTTTATTTTTTTTTGGAAAGCAGATTGTCAAGAGACACCCCCAGTGCATATGCTCACCAAGCTCGGGCTTCTGTGCTCCCGGTTTCCTTGAAGCGGGGTAGCCCTGCCAAGCTCTGGATACCGTACTGTAAAGAGGAAAGTAGGTCACGGCCACCGGCTGGCAGTTCTCGGCATAAATCAGTTGCGGGGGGGAGGAAACCTGTCACCCGCAAGCAAGCAGGCACATGGGCACCCTCATGGCCACTTTGCCTCCTTCTCTGAGGCTGAAACAGAACCTGCGTTCCTGGGGGAATGCGTTTTATTACAATTACCAAAGTGTCCAGGGGTGATTGTCTTCGTCTTTGCAGTTAGCAGCTTTTTAAAGGAAAGGCAAAGTTCATACAAGCCAGTGGATGTGTTCTACAACTCCGCCATCCATCTTTTATGAGATTTGGGGCAGGCTGAGCGCCTCCCTGCAATTTCCTGAAAATGGGGGACAGAGAAGCCGCCAGCTCTTCCTGGGCTTCTCGGTGCCTCAGGTAAGGCCGTGATTTGCTGTCGTGGCTGGGCCCCCGCGGCGTCCGGCTTGGCTGGAGGGAGGGCACGGTGGTTCGCTGAGCTGGAGCACGGGAGCCCGTGGCGGGGGCCCGGAAGGATCATCTTTGATGCTATTCATGGTCCTGAGTTCCTCCTCTGAGATCGGGCTGAGGCCAGACACAAAGCTAGGACCACGTCCTTCCCAGCCGCCTTCACTCCCTTTCTCCGGAGGGCATGTGACTCTGGTCCCATTCACTCTTCTCTCTAGTGCTGTCCTTTGTTCTTGGGCAGGTCACTGCTGAACCCGGGAGCATCAGCTATGAAACGGGCAGAGCCACACAGGCAGGCAGCCATGGCTCCCCCAGATCTGTGTTCCTCGCTAGGAATGGCCACAGACACGGGCTACACCACCGGCCCGGCGCTCCTTCCCCTTCCTCCTGCCCGGGGTCCTGCGCTCTGTCTTCCCGCGGGGAAGCCACGTGGGGCCTCCTCGCCCCGCCTCCCAGGCTGAAGTGAGGGGGTTCCCTGTGGCTGGCGGGTTTGCAGCAGAGCCAGGATAGAGCCGGGCAGGGATGAGTCAGGCGTGGGATGGGTGGGAACTGGCCCCTTGGAACCCTGCTCTATTTCCAACTCAGATCAATCTTGGAATGAGTCAAAGCAGGCATGCGAGTTCTCCAAACGTCTATGGTAATGGGAGGAGTGGCTTGGGGGCTCAGAAAGCCAGCAGGTGACCCTCGATCTGCTTCCTGGGGGCACGGGTTTGATCTGAGCGTTTTCACTTCCTCGGCTGGTCCCTCTGCAGAGCTCCGCCAGGGCAAGGAACTGGCCGTGCGTGCGCCCGGCCTCGGTCCCTCTGCAGCCAGGGTGTCCCAGCTCCTCCTCCTCGGCTCCAGGAGGACAGGACTTCTGTCCCAGGACTAATCAGACCCCAAGTCTCGCCCGTACCTGATTCAGACGATGCAGACAATGAGATGTGGCACTTTTGGCACCGACAAGATTCAGATGAGGTTTTGGACTTTGCGGCGATGCTGGCGTGGGTTAATGTTCTGGGAAACAACGGGATGGAGTGAATGCATGTTTCCTGTGGGGGGGATGGGGAAATCAGGTGGGGAGCAGAGGGTAGACTGTGGTGGGTTAACTAGGGTCCCCTCAAAATTCACGTCCACCTGGAACCTCAGACTGCAACCTTATTTGGAAATAGGGTCATTGTAGATGTCATTAGTTGGGGACTCAGAGGGGACCCCAGATCCAATGATGGTGTCTTTATGAGAGAAAAGGGAGGGTGACGGGACACAGAGAGCCACAGAGAGGAGACGCGTGGGAAGCTGGGGCGGAGACTGGAGTGGCGCTTCTAGGACAAGCCAAGGAGCGCCTAGCCCACGAGAGGCCGGAAGAGGTTCAGGAAGAGGCCCCAGCAGAGCCTTCGGGGGGAGCGTCATCTTGCCAACACCTCGATCGCGGACTTCTGGTGCCAAAATGTGAAAGAACAAATTTCTGTTGCTTGAAGCCACACGGTTCGTGGTGATTTGTTAGAGCAGCCGTAGGAAGCGAAGAGAGAGCCTGGGATGCGGCACAGAGAATTCACAACCATGCCAAAGACCACGCCGCTGGGAGGGCCGTCATCCGTGTGGGCAGCAGAGCATCCTCGGGGCCAGCGGGAAGTTGTTGGTGGCTTCTAAAAAAATGCCAGGTGGAGGCTAGACGGGGCCATGTTAGGAAAAGCAAAGACCAGCCAGGGCCGGGCCTGGCGTACCCAGCTGGGGCCGCAGCGGGTCTCCGTGTGGGGAGGCACGATGGGAAAGTGCTGGGCTCTGGAACTAGGCAGATTGGACGTTGCCACTTAGTAGGTGTTGGACCTTGAGCGACTTCCTTGACTGCTCGGGGCTTTGGAGTTCATATCCGTCAAATAAATGCAATTGTGTGTCGTCAAGAACCTCTCGGCATTATCTCATGGAATCCTCATCAGAGCCCTGGGAGTTGTTACTATCTTGTTTTACCAAGGAGGAAAGCGGGGCGCGCCAAGGGTAGTCATAGGATTCAGACCCAGGAGACCGATGGGTCATTCCGGAGCCGGACTATAATAAAGGCGGCTGGTGTTTTCACGGTCGCGGGTTTTGTTTCTGTTTCGCAGAAAGCTCCATTCCTCCACCTGAGCTCATGGCCACCAGGGCCTGAAGTCACGTGCTGGCTGGTTGGGGCGTGAAGGCCGCCGCAGGTGAAATCCAGGAGAGGGCCGCTGGGGGAACCTCGCCGCAGCCTCCCATGGGCGGGGCAGGGCTTTGGGCTCTGACGCTGCTGCTCCTTCGGCTCATTCATTCTGAGGGAGGAGGAGGCACTGGGGACTCTGCCAGGAGGCCCAAGGCAATGCCGAGGTTTGGCTGCAGGGAGCTCCCTCCTCGCTGGCCTCCCCGCTTCCTCCCTCTAGGCTATTTTTGACACTAGAGTGATAAAACGCAACCTACTATTGCTCTGCTCAAAACTTGCCGTCTTTTTCCCATTTCGCTCCTAGTAAAGCCGTGTGCTTACAGTGGCGGCCTGCCACATCTATGAGATCTGATCTTACCTCTTTTTCTGCCCCTCATGCCCACTCCTCTCCGGCTGCACTGCCTTCCCGGCACTTGCTGGACACACCAGACCCACTCGGACCTCAGGGCCTTTGCATCTGCTTTTCCCTCTGCCTGCACTATTCTTCCCCTACATATCTATCTGGCACACCAATTCCCCCTTTTCAAGTCTCGGCTCAAATACGAGGCTTTGCCTGAACTCCCTAATTACAATTGTGACCCCTGGCCCAGCAACCCCTGTCCCCTCTCTGCTTTAGATCCGTAGCACGGATCCCCCCTGACCTACCATATATTTCATTTATATATTGTTTACCCCTTCTATCCATTATAGTCTGAGAGAAACCCTGCAGGGAGGGATTTTTTTCTGTTTGGCTCACTACTGTTCAGTCTAGTGCCTAGAACACTGGCCCATAATAAGTGTTCAAGAAATATTTGTCAAATGAATGAATAAACCATGTTAAGATGGTACAATATAATTGTATCGGTCACAGCACATAGTGGGCGCTCAGTAAATATTACTACCCTGACCCCCAAAAACAATGGTTATAAATCGCAAAGAGTTTGCTGAGACCTAGGGATACAGCTCTTGAGACATTTGCAAACCACCATAAATTTGAGTATGGGGCAGTGTTTGGTATGCACCCGTGGCCAGCCTTCTGCTTGCTTCCTCCATAAAGCACTTCCGCCTCTAGCCTCTAGGTCTCCGCATGTGTTGTTCTTCAACGTCCCTTCCTCCAGGAAGTCCACTCTGACTTCCTCACTGGTGCTCCCCAGCTCAGTACTTCCTACGCTGTTCCAGATCAGCCTGTTAATTTGCCTGTCTATCCTCCTAGACTCTAGGGTCTAGGACCAGATCTGGACCCAGCACATAGTAAGTACACAATAAGGCTTGTTGGACAAATTTCTAACACAGAAGCCACAGCGCTTTCCAAATGGGCACACACTCAGATGATCGATCTAGATGCTCTGGGCCTACGGGTGGTGATTCCATCTCTGCCCTGACTTGGGGTCTGCAGAGTGAAAGATGTCCCAAATTGTCTTGGTAGAACCCAGATGATGATCCAGAAAACACCGCCTTCTCTACATCTTTCCCAAGATAGAGACCTCAGGCCAGGGTCACTTTGCATACCGGGGGGGGGGGCTGCGGACTTCTCTCTGGGCCCCAGCTCATCGCTGGCAGTCCCCCTCCATCCTCCAGAGCTCTCGCCCAAGTGACCACTCTTTGTTGAGGCTGGAGAGAGAAAAGCCTCCCACGGTGAGCCTGCCAGGGTGACGAGAGATGTGTGGGTGCTGGGCAACCGATCAGGAATCAGACACCGACCTCACGGCTGGGCCTCACTCACCAAGCACTGTGCAGCTCAGGCCTGGACTTTTTGTCTGATGAGAGTCTCCACGGAATCAGATGCCCCGAGGATCAGCGTGCAGGGCCACCGGAGGCAACCAGAGGCTGTCAGGCTGCAGGCTGCAGGGAGCAGGGAGGAGAAGGTGCTGGAGAAGGCAGGGTGGGTCTCCCGGAGGCTCCTTGGTCTGCTGGTTGTTCTTGCTCCTCTCCCTTCAAGCGTCCCCCGCACCCCCTCCATAAATCAACATGTCTTAGGGCCGTGTTCTTTGTCCTCTTCATGGCTGGCCCTCTCAAGAAAAAAAAAAAAAGGAAAACCAGACTTTGGCGTACCAGGATCTGGGGTTACCTTGACCATCCGGGACTACCGGCTCTGCATTCCTAATGAGGCATCGGCATGTACATTCCTTGCTTGTCCCCCCCGACTGACCCTGGGACCGAGGATCCGTACATCTTCTTTGATCGATCAGGACGCTGAAGCTCAGGTGGCTAGGAGAGCGGCTCAAGGTCGCAGGGCTAGGACACGGGAGGGCCGTATTTAGGTCCAGCACTTCCTTGTGCCGACTTCTTCCGACAAAGTACACTGTTCCTCTTCAGTGTCACCTGCTTTATGTACGGATTCCCTGGGCATTGGGCCCTGAACTATAAGACTTACAGGATGCTAGTTCTGGGGAGGAGGTAGAGTCAGGAAACGATACAAAATCCCCCACACCCACCTGAGTTACGAGTTACAGCTCCCTCTCGTCTTCCTCTGCTGTTCCCTGAGGGTGGGGCTGGTTCATTCCCCTCTCGCATCTTCCGCTAGCACGCCGCAAGCCAGGCCTGTCCCCTCGGCACTGCCCGATTATGGGGGCAAGTCTGTCCAGCCTTCGCTATTTGTTCAAGAAGCCATTTCCCACGGATATAAGCCATCCCTCATCTAGACCTTGTTGGTCATGGAGGTAACATGTTGGCCTCTTCCTGGTGGACTCGTCCGTTCTTACTTTTCAAATGGTTCTGAAAAAGGGCAGGAAAGGGGTCTGTATGTGCCGTGCATTCTGGAAGAGCCTTGCCATCCCGTGATCGAATTCCATTTGATTCAATCCAGGAAAGCTGCTCTGTGGATCAGCTGGGCACACAGGTTGTGCCCGCGTCACGGAAGGCATGCCCTCTGTTCTCCCTGGGCTTTGCCAGCGCCCCAGGGAGCCCCGCTCAAGCCACGAGACGTGTCCCCGCAACGCCTTCCCTGTGTCATTAGTCAGTTACAGAGAAATCTGTTTCAATCAGTGTCCCAGTTGGTAGTTGCCATACATAAAAGGAAATCCCAACTGGACATATTGGAAACGATAATGGATCTTCTCCACGTTGACTCCGAGGCTGCACAAGATGGAATTTATCCTTTCAGGGAATCAGAGAGCCTTCGCTGATCTTTCCTGAATTGCGGGAAATCCTAACCGCCTGCGTCGTATGGCTCGGCGCTGCGCCCAAGTCTCTCCCAGTTAATCATCAGTGCAACGCTGGACAGGAGGTTTTATGATCCCCATTGCACGGATAAAGTAAATGAGGCTCAGAAGACGTTAGTAACTTCTCAAGATGACATGAATGGGATTGAAAGCCAGTCTGTGTGGCTCCACGGCCAAGCCCATCCTAGCATATCTCTCTGCCTCTTGAGAAAGGCGAGAGCATTAAATCCTTGACATTCATGAGAGTAATCCCAGGACCTCTGGGAGCTCCCAATTTACAAATTCCACCTTAGCATATAATCCCCTCCATAAAACATCTCTTTCCTAGCTGACACCCATCTCTTCTCAGTCCTACTTGTATGGCCGGCCGCACAGTTAGGGCTCACTTGGTGGGGGCTGCTGGGCAAGAAATGCAGGCAGAGCACCGGGGGACCATGAACTTTCATGGCCACGCACTAACCCAGCTCCTTGGAGCACTTGGCAGAGAGCAGGCAGACGGGATGTATCCATCGCCCGGGTCAGATGGCCACGTCCCGTTGTTGAAAACGCATCCGTGCATGCACACGCCTTCCACCCTCGTGCACCCCTGCATTCTGAGCACAGATACCACACAAGGCTACTCCCAGGAGACCAGCAGCAGACGACGGCGTTTCCCAAAGCCCGGTCGAAGTAGAACTTTTTAAGTTGTACATCGATGGACATTTTTTTAAAATAACTATGCACTTTATAACAACCGTTAGGATAAGTATAACTAGTATATCAAGCCCCGATTACATTGAGTGTATGGCTGCTTATCCATTGATAAGAGTGACACACAGTTTTCTCTGAAAATAGATTGAAGTCAACAAAATGAGGCAGCTCAACGAAAAAAAATTGAGTAAATGCGATGCTAGGTACTTGGTGATGGTAAAGACCCTTTGGGGGGTCTGTAGGTGAGTGAAGCTGGGGATCTCCTGGCTGGGAGGGTATACGGTGGGCGGGAGTGGGAAAGACATGGGTGGGGAAGAAGGCTGAGGCCACCTCCTGGAAGGGTCTGGAGCTTCGAGGATGGGAGGGCTTGCATTCTGGCTCGTAGACAGAAAGGGAAAAAAAACGGTGACAACGACAACAAAAAAAATCCAATCCTGCCTCTCCATGAGTAATTATGCATGGAACAGACTGTATGTAATGTTGAGGGAATTCAAAGTACAGGAAAGATCCCTTTGGGAAGAATTAAACAAATCTTTGAAGAGGTGAATATAAAAACAGGACCCACTCCTGCTACAATCAAACATTCTCCGAGGGCTTTTTTTTCCTCTTAACTTTTTTCATACGGAAAATTTCAAACGTAAGCACAAGTAGAGAGACTAGTATAAAAAATTCCTTATATCCATCCCCAGCTTCTCCCTGATTATTTTTAAGCCTCTCTGGGTAGGACCATCCAGCTAAGAGTAGGGAGAACCGGGTTCTAGTTACAACTTTGCCACAAATCAGCTCCGTGACCCTGGACCAGTCACTTAACCTCTCTGAGCCTCTAGCTCCTCTTACAAAACATGAGGGATGTGGACCAAATGATCTCCCAGGACCCTCCTGTCACCCAAGCTTCTGCAAGTTCATGAAATGGCAAACTCAACTGGCAAGATCTTTCTACGTTGTTATTCTCTCTAGAACCTTCCCCGTGGAGAAAGTCTAAGGACTGGTGGAGACACAGTAGGTGATCCTGTTAGGACAGACACTCATACGAAGTCAAAGACACCGAGGTATGTGCTCAACAGGAATGAAGGGAGAGGTAGGGCAAAATCATATTTTTGGGGAAAGCTACGGAATGATACTGGCTTGTATTGGCAGTACTGGGGGCCAAGTGTGTATGTGTCTGCAGTGCACAGTGGAAAGGCATGTGAGGTGAGTATCCATCGATCTGAGGAAACCACGTGGACCGCCAGAGCGGAAAAGGAGGTCCCTGGGAAGACGGCGGAATCCTTACTTACACAATTGGGTGACCCTGTTGGTCGAATGACTCAGATCGTTGTTTACACGAGGGAATACATATAAAACGCTTAGCACGGTGCCTGGCATGGCATGCATTAGATCTAATTTTTATGATTTCTATTTTCATGCAGATGTTTAACTAAAGGGTTTAAGCACACACGTTTAAAACTTGTACACAATCGGCTTTGGTAACAAAAGAGCAAACAAAGGCACAATAATCTGCTTTGCCGGAATAATCTATGCCCCTGAAAGCTCCCCCCCGCCCCACCTCCCTGGGAGAGGAAGTCAGCAGCCCTCTTCCACTGTGCCGCCTTCCCGGCCACACCTTACCCTCCCTGAGCTCTCAGATGGGGTCCTGAGCCCTTCAACACAGCTCTCAGTGTTGAGGAGCACTCCCACGGATCACCCTGCCTTTCTCACCCATTCCTCACCTCTGCTCAGCTGGGAATGCAGAGGCGAGAGATGGGGCAGCACGCTGGTAGCAAGAAGGAGCAGGAAGGACAGGACGGGGGGCACGGTTGGCTCTGAATCCTGGTCTTCGTTGGACACACTGTATGATCTCGGGCAAGACCCTTCCCTCAACCACTCTTGGTTTCAGGCACATAACGGAAGAGTTGAACTGGGTTACGGGGAAGATTTTTAGCATTAACATAGCCTATTCTAAGATAATTATCCCATAATAATAATAGAGATCATAACACCATAACTCTAACAATATCAAATGATAATTACATGAATCAGAGAGACTCCCAGCCAAGCGCTGATTCCTGGGACCACCAGAGTAAGCTCTGTTTACTCCTTGAACGCGTTTTCACGGGGCTGGATGTGGGGACACACGGTGTCTGATACTGACAGGCTGACACGGAGGCTACGGGAAGAGACAAGGAGAAGATCAAGTACAGTTACGGCTATGACGGCGATGAGGACAGGTGCCTGGGGAACCTGGGGAGGGTGCTGCAGGGCCCCTAAAGAGGCTGGGATTTCTGCTCATCTTTGGGTTAAACCCCTGCTCTTCTACACTGAGCCAATATGGGGAACTTGATTCATTTGGTCACTGTTTGCTGAACTCCCTCTTGGAGGTTAGTGACTACAGGAGGCAGGAACAAGAATGCGGGTTACACACTGAGTGCGGAGCTGTGAAGGATGCTCAGAAATGATATGAGAGGACCCAGGGACAGGAGTGCCTTGGAGATCTGGCGGGGCCTCCCCGAGGAGGTGGCCACCGAGCTGGGGACCAGAGGCTCAGAAGGAGATGCTGCGTGGGCAGTCAGGGAAGAGCATGGTAGGCAATTTGTCAAAGGTGCAGAGAATGCAGGGGCTCCAGAAACCGGGGGGCCAAGCAGGAGGAGTGGCAAGAGGGAGAGAGTGCATGGTGAGGGTTGAGGCCAGGGAGGAGCGCACCCCGCTGAAGGAGGAAGCTGGGGAGGGGGCTGATTTGATTTGCCTTTTCAAAAGCACTCTGGATCCAGCAGAAGAGGGAGTGGAGGGGGACCCAGGGATGCAGGAAGACCAGTTTGGGGGTGGTGGGACCACCCGGCGAGGAGTGACAGCAGCAGAGAATTGGAGAGAGAGAGGAGAGTGGGTTCAGGCTACGTGTTGGCGGTGGGCTGGCCGACGTGGCTGCTGGATAAGGCATGGGGGCTCGAAGAAGGATAGGGAGGAACGCCGAATGGCTCCCAGGCTCCTGGCCCACGGTATGGGGCAGACGGAGGTGCCCTGTGCAGAGAGGGAGAAAAACAGCGCCCTCCCTGGCTCCCAGGCTGCCATGAGGGGAAATGAAATGATGGGTGATCAACACCTAGCACACAGTAGGCACTCAATAAATGCTGGTCCCTTCATCCCCTGACTGTATTTCTTTCTTTCTTTTTTTTTTTTTAAGATTTTATTTATTTATTTGACAGAGAGAGAGAGATCACAAGTAGGCAGAGAGGCAGGCAGAGAGAGGGGGAAGCAGGTTCCCTGCTGAGCAGAGAGCCCGATGCGGGGCTCGATCCCAGGACCCTGAGATCATGAC
This sequence comes from Potos flavus, assembly GCA_028534135.1. NCBI lineage: Eukaryota > Metazoa > Chordata > Mammalia > Carnivora > Procyonidae > Potos > Potos flavus. Next base: position 34,229,389 of record CM052891.1, on the reverse strand, counting down.
CTGAGCCGAAGGCAGAGGCTTTAACCCACTGAGCCACTGAGGCACCCCTATCCCTGGCTGTATTTCTAATGAGCTTCGGGGCAGTGGAGTAACTTTACTCCAACCTAAGCGGGCCTGGCTGCCAGAGCAGCGGGCAGAACGGGGTTGAGGGACAGCCAAACAGCAGGCCCCGTGCCCGCGAGCCTTGCAAGGGAGCGGCAGGCTCCCTCCCGGTCGGGAGGAAGTCAGGCGGCTCTCCACCCCTGGGCCCAGGCGAGGTTAGCCAGCAAAGCCGCTGAAGACGACGGCGTGTATTCCTTCACTGTTTACAAAGCACTTCTGCCATCCCTTACCCCACTCGATTCCTACCACCGCAAGGAGGCTGAGCCATAATCTCAATTCTAGGACCAGGGAAGGAAGCTTAGGCCCCGAGCAGGTTACGGACATGTTCAAGTTCACACATACAGCAGGGCAGAGCCGGCCGAGTGTTGCCCAGCACGGGCGGTTCACGCATCAGCCACAATCGAGGCAGGCCCTAGGACCCAAGTTTCGAGATCCCACCAAAAAAACCCCCAAAACCCCAAAAAACCCAAACCCCCAAACACCTTTGGTCTGCAAATATTTACTGGCTCCCAAATACAAAAAGCAAAGGGCAGATATGAAATGAATGGCTGTTTATTTAAATGACTACAAAACGTAATGTCGTGTCGACTTGACTAATTGATCCACAGAGCACACATTAAAATTTCATTATGTTGGGAAATAACGTGTAGGCTAGATTGGCCTCACTCTGCGAGAATCCCAAAGTACACAGGACGGTTGTTAAGAAATCATAGCCAGCAGCCAGTTAGACGAGCACCTTGCGGTGAAATAAGCACAAAGACAGAATCTCCATAATCTTTTCAAAGTGTGTTGTAGCAGAAAGTTACATTTCGTGTGGCATAAAGGGCTGATTTTAGAACGGCTGGTGCAAACCGCGGGACGGTGTCAGATACAAATGTCCAGAGCTTACGAGATCTTAGGCGTCCAGCTGTCAGGTCTCTCTTGGATCTCTTTTGTAAGTTTATTTGGTTTTCAGGAACTCCGAATCCAGAAAAAGACCTGGAATCTTCTCTTGGGTTTCGAATCTACCAGTCTATTTTGGAGGGAATGTTGCCAGGAGGCAGAGACAAGAGACGGGGAGTGGCTTCCAGAAAACCAAGGTGGGAGAGCCCGCCTGCGTCCCCTGGCAGCCAGGTTACCTTAACAGAAGGGACCCAGCAGGAGAAGCCCCCACCCCCACCCCGGGTTTCCCTGGAGCAGAAGGAGTGACGGTACTAAAGCCAAGAGTAGGTTCCGGATAGGTGTTTAAGGACGGGAAAGGCGAGTCTTACCTAAGAACAAAAGCAGGTAAGGTTTGGTTTCATGGATCATATATGCATGTGTTCATACAGCAAATATTTCCTGAGCATCTCTTCTGTTGTTCCAGACATTTGGAATACATCAGTGGACAAAACACACAACTCTGCCCCACCCCCTGCCCCGGGGAGCTTATATGCTAGGGTACATGTACATGGGGTCAGGGAGAAGGGCAGAAAACAATAAACATAATAGATAAGAAAATGATATGAGTTGTTATAAGGTGAGAGAAGACTATATAAAAAAAAATGAAAAGCAGAGATGGATGAGAAGAAATTGGGAGTGCCAGGGAAAGAGGGGGTGCAGAGTGGTTATGGCCCACCTCACCGAGACAGTGATGTCCAGCTTCGGTCTCAGCTTTTAAGACTACGAAGTGGTGAGGGAGTGAGCCGTGTGGATATCCCGGGGAAGAGAATTCCAGGCAGAGGGAACAGCAAGTGCAAAGGCCCTGGGGTGGGTGTATGCCTAGCCTGTTCATGGAAGAACAAGGAGCCCGGTGTGGCTGGGGTGGCCAAGTACACAGTAGTAAAAGAGGTCACGGTGATAATGTGGACAAGATTTAGGCACTGTGATGACTGGCTGATGACTCTTCTTTGAATGAGAGAGGGTGCCTCCAGAGAGTTTTGAGCAAATGATTAATGTGATCTCATTGATGTTTAAAAGAATGTGCTAAGAATAGACTATAGGGGAGTGGATGAGTTTTCCGCGTAACAAATGACCACAGACTTAAAGCAACAGAAATGTATTCTTTCTTGGTTCTGGAGGCCACAAAGCCAAAATCAGTGTCACTGGGCTGAAATCTGTATGTTGGCAGGGCCACACTCCCGCTGGAGGTGCTGGAAGGGGGGTCTGTTCTGTGTCTCTTCCACTTCCAGGGGGCTATGGCATTGCTGGGCCTGGGGTCACATCACTCCAATTTTTTTTTTAAGATTTTATTTATTTGACAGAGAGAGAGACAGCGAGAGAGGGAACACAAGCAGGGGGAGAGAGAGAGGGAGAAGCAGGCTCCTTGCAGAGCAGGGAGCCCAAAGCGGGGCTCGATCCCAGGACCCCGGGATCATGACCTGAGCCAAAGGCAGACCCCTAACAACTGAGCCACCCAGGCGCCCACATCACTCCAATTTCTATCTCTGTGTCCCATCATCTTCTCTGTGTATGTCATGTGTCCCTCTGCTTTTTAGGAAGACATTTAGGGCCCACCTAGATAACCCAGGCTAATCGCCCCATCTCTAGATCCTTAATCACATCTGCAAAGCCTTCTTTTCCAATAAGGCAACATTGGCAGGTGCCAGGGGTGAGAACGGGTATTTTGTGGGGCCATGATTCAGCCTCCTGCAGAGCGGAAGGGCAGAAGCAGAGTCCAGAGGATGCTTCTGGAGTCAGCTGCGCAAGAGATAGCGATAGTTTGGACCAGGGCAGGGGCAGCTTAGATTCTTGGTCTTGTTTTGAAGGAAAACCCAGCAGGAACTCCTGACAGATGTGAGGCGGGGTGTGAGAGAGAGAAAGGGTTAGGGACTGACTGCAGGGCTTTCCTGGGAACAAGCGGAGGGTGCTGGTGTCCTCATCGAGACACAGAAGGCTGTGGGCTGAGGTTTCGGAAGTAAGAACATAAATGCGCCTTTGGAAATGGGAGGGGTGAGGTGCCCTCTAGACACCTGCATGGAGATGCAGGGTAGCGGAGTCTGAGGCTTGAGAGAGAGAAAGGGAGAGAGAGAGGCCTGGGATGGAGACTTTAATGGGGTGCTGTCAGCATAAGCCATGGCATGAGAGGGTCCCAGCAAGGGAGTGTGTGTAGAGAGAGGGACCTGCGGCCTGAGCCCCCTAACCCAGGAGGTCCGGGGGCAGGGCAGCAGGGGTGTGGGGAGGAGACCGGGAAGGACCGAGCCCTGAGAAAGGAGGAGGATCCGGGCAGGGTCCCCTCCGGGAATCCAAGTGAAGGGAGCACATCACAGAGGAAGGGGGATAACATGGCCTCCCAGCAAGGACAATAAACTAAGCAACGGTCCTGCTTTCCGCCTGCATCCCTCCCTCTGTCCAGTCTCGCTCCAGAAGGGACACCTGGCAGATGGCCACTCACTCTGGAGGGGAGGACCCTTCCAGCCCACAGAGCCCAGCGCAAAGCAGTGGCCGCAGAAACTTAGTTCTGCCACAGGCGAGGTGGAACGTCTGGTTGGCCTCCGGCAGGCCGTGGAGGAGGCTGAGCATTCTAGACTGTCAGGCTGTGGCTCCGAGCGGCAGGCTTGGGACCTCTGGCCCGTAGGCCTGCAGCTGGGGGCTTAGGATAATTGGGAGGAGAGCAAGGGGTCCCCGAACACAGCGAGTGTGGCCAACCCAGGAGTCATGGGGCTCTGCTTTGAAACAGGGATTCTGGGGGCCAGAGACCCCCCAGGAGCCAATCCTGCCTTTGACACTTGCTCCCTGGGAGGATCTTGGGCACATCACCCATCCTCTCCAAGCTTCGGCATCCTCGCTTGGAAAACGAGACAACAAAGATCTACTCCCGGGGAAAGGAGTAAGACACTGTGTTCGAGGTGCCAGGCACATCGGAGATGTTCGAAGAATTTCAGGTTTCTTCCCCCGTCTCGATTTGAAACTATTTGGGTCAGTCCTGCCATACACCCACTCAAAAGGGAGATGGCTCTTTTGGGGACAGCCAAAAAGTGCAGACGGCCAGCTCGCGGACTCAGAGGCCAATGCCAGGAGCCCATTCCTCACGTGGGGCTGCTGGCCTTCTGTTTCAATTCCAAAGGCCAGCCCAGTGCTGCCTGGCATCTCAAAAACACATGTCCAGCCGGGAGAACAGGCCAATAGCTCACAGCAAACATTGCCTCTTGACCCAAAGAATGTTCTTTGAGAATAGGGACACGCTTGGGGCATGGGTCTTGCTCCCGGCCCTGCTCCTTGTCCACTCCCTGTGGCCTTGGCAAACCACCACTCCTCTCTGTGCCTTCATTTCTCCAACTTGTAAGAGGAGGGGTTTGAACTACATTTGATCTATCCTGGTCATTTTCACATTTTTGTTTCATGGGAGAACACTCCCATTTTTTTTTTTTTTTTTTAAAGCCTTACCTGGTACCCGATGTTTAAAACAGATTAAAGATGCCCTAGTTAAAGTGGAGAGAGGGGAGCCTCAGCCTTGCTGGGCTCAGAATCCTCTTCTCCCCCAAGGTGGCCCAAGGCACCTCGACGGAACCCTAGAGATCCAAGGAACAGACTTTGAAAAATTCTGACTAAAGACAAAAATTGCTAGTGCCTCTGTGTTGAAAGCTGTATGTGATTGGAATTAGACAAATTGGTACTGACGAATATGTATTTCAAATGGCTATGTGTAAAAATGTATTTGTGTTTATGCTTTATTTCCATTTTTAACCTGCAGATAGCCAGCTAAATTCTCAGTGTTGTATGCCTCCTTGTTAATTTCTTGATGTCAAATTTGCTGCATCGTTCTACTTTCAAGAAGGGGCTAGCTTTGTATTTGTAGTCGGCTAAAAATGCTTTGACTATGAGAGAGGAAGAGAAAGACAGATCCCGAGAGAAATATTTCTAAGGTCTCACACAGGTCAAAAAATCTCAAAAATGACGACTTTTTCTTGTGGTCAATCTTGACAATGTCATGAAGCAGGTTCTGGGTTACCAAGAAATTAGAGCAGGGCAGGTCAGGGCAGGAAGGAGGTCAGGGTCAGGGTCAGGGCAGGAAGAAGGATGAAACCAACTTTAGCTGAGCACCTACTATGTGCCAGGTACCATCTTACACCTTATGTTAGCTAATTCTTTGACCAATGCTACAAGGGTGTGAACATCATTATTACCATCCCATATATGGGGAAACTGAGGCTCAGAGAGGTAAAGTGACTTAGCCAAGGTCATAGGGCTAATAGGTTCAAGATTCAGATTCAGATCTAAACGCAAATACTGTGTTCTTCCCACCCCACGCTGTTTCTGAGGGCAAAAAGTCCCTCTGATTTCAGGGCACAGTCACTGAATTGTTTTAAAAGCAATCCCCTTTTCTTGATTCAGCTCCCACTCCCCCATCTACATTACTGATGCTGGTCTCCCATGAACCCTGTGAGGTAAGCCGGTCGCGTACTGTCAAGCCCATTTTCTGGATAGGAAAACCGAGGCTCAGAGAGATGGAGTGATTTGCCGAGGGTCACCCAAAGTGTGGGAAGAACTGGGGCTTTGCTATTCCCTTTGGAACCTTCTCCCAGTCAACAACGCGAGCCATAAACCATAGGGAGTTCATGCGTCCTCTTTGCCAGAACTCATTTTGTTTTCAAACTGCACCCAATTTTTTCATCAGGGTGGGCTTTTCATTTATTAGGCATTCAATTTCCCTTCCGTTCATCATTTATTTGCTCCTGCTTTTCATTTTTTAAGAGGTGAAGGAAATGCAAATTACCTGACGAATGTCATGCATAATACTGCCGGCTGGCTACAAACAGCCTTTGTAACAACCTGCTCTGTTCTGGGACAAATTGGTCTACAAGGACCCGGCACACCTCTCCGGGTGAGCTAACACACACACACACACAGCCCGGAGACCACTTTTCTTGCCTATGGCCTGCCTGGAGAGCACAATAGCAAAAGTGTGCTTCTCTGTTTGGTCAGCCATTCTCAAGGTTAGTACGTGGGCTCCCGTCTCGGGCACAGTTTCCCTGACTGTGGGAAGTCATTTCCCTGAGCCATACACAGGGAAATGTGTTTGCAGACCCCAGGGAGGGTAGCGCTGATGTCCTCGCGCTGTTCAAACCAGGGATGCCTGGTGCGTCCCCTAGTTCTTGGCCTTAGCTCCTTAGCTCGTCCCCTAGTTCTCGGCCTTAGCTCCTTAGCTCCACACCTGACCCGGTGTGCCCCTTTCCCCCTGCAGCTCCATTTCTCGGCTCTCCCAGCTGGGTTTCTGGTGCTCTCCCTTTCAGCATGTCTTTGCCCAGCTCCGGGCGGTTCTATGTGCTCTTTCCTTCTTCCAAGAACTTGGCTTCTCACTGGGTTACGGCTGCATGCCCCCATTTTAACAGCACATTCATGGGCTGCCTTGGCCTCTTAGGTGTCCCAAGGCCCCTCCTGCCCTCCATACTCTGCCTCTAAGAGATCTCACTTGTCCTCGTGGGTGGAACCCAGATACACCTGGATCCCTCCATATTCTCACGCTGGGCTCCAACAGAAATAACAGCTGCTGTTGATGGCGTGCCGGATGCTGTATTAAGTGTCTCTGCTCATTGTCATCTCCCATGTCAACGCCCCCGGGAGACAGTTACTGCAGTATCCCTGCTTTGCAATGGAAGAAGCTGAGTCTTAGAGAAAAGATAGGACTTCTCAAGATCTCACAGCTCCCAGGGGACAGAACTGGGGTTCAACCACAGGTCTACGTGCTTTTACCCACAGGCAATCCTGCCTCCCAACCGGCATGCCTAGCTGCAGGAACTCAAGACCAAACAGATGTATTTCCTGACTGTGGTTTCTGGCTTTGTGTTGGTCATGGGTGTACACGGACACGAGCATGTGTGTCCACAAACGTGTGCACACTCACGAGCACCCCCTCCCCCCATTTGGATGATCGGGAGTTACATGAACTCGACTAGAATTGAAAATGAAAAATCACCATCAGGTCGGCGTTATTCATGCCGCATGGAAAATATCCCACTTCCGAACAATTAGGTTGATGGATTTTGTTGCATTTTTTTTTCTTTTTTCCACTTAAGATCACAGATGTTTACAAGAAGCAACCAAAGTTTCTGCCTAAGCAGCATGGATTGGTGTTCGTTGGCAGATATGATCAACGTTGGATGGGCCAGCCAGGGCCTCAGGGGTGAGCTGGGGTTCAGGGTGGGTAAGATTTGGGAGGAAGAGGTGACCATTCCACCACTGAGACACTAGTTTTCATGAAAAGAAGAAGAAAGTGAGGACTTGATTAAATAGAGGATTTTAAGATAAGCGAGATGTTCAGTCTCTTCTTCCAAGAGCCGTAGGCGTCCTAATTAGACCACGTGGAAGGTGGCCAGATCTCTAGGGATGTCCCACCCAGCTCCACGATGCTGAGACCATCAGACTGGGCATCATTAAGTGAGGAGACATCCTTACACCTGCCTGTGGTTTGTACAATCGAACTATCTGTCAGGTTCTAGCATTTTGTGCATTCCCAGGGTCTTGTCTCCCCTAAATTTCTGATTTTGGAACCATGGGTCATGGAGGGCAGCTGCAGAAGAGAGGCACAGATTTCTCTGTGCGAGTTTTCCAAAACCATTTCCATCAAATTGTTAATGGCTCCACTAACAGGTGCTCTGGGGCTTGGAGGCAACGTTCAAACAGCTGAGAACATCACAACTGCCAAAAAGACTCAGGCAACTGCCCAGAAGTGGCATTGGCTTACAGGGGAGAGGGAGGGCTGGGGGAGTTTTTAGGACATCAGTCTAAAAAGGTCACAGAACACTGGTCCAGGAATTTCTGTAACCCTTGTAAGTCTCTCTCTGCCTCCCATGTGCCTTCACCAGTCCTGCCCCCAAATGTCACCAGTGCGGTCATCCTAAAAGGCAAACCTCAGCCAAGGTTGTACCATCTCCCCTTCCCCTCCTGCGTGAAATTCTTCAGTAGGCTTCCTTTGCCTCCAGGACAGAATGGAAGTCTCTTAATCCAGCTAAGACCCTTCCAAGAGCTGGCCCTCATCTCCCTTCCCCACTCAGTCCATCAAACCTCATGTAGGCTTCGAGTGCACTGAGCTTCTTCCTACCTCTAGGCCTTTGCCCGAGCTATTCCTTCTGCCTGACGTCCCTATTCCCCTCTCTTCTCCATCTGGTTGACTTTAATTCATCCCTGAAGGAGGTGTCCCCTCCTTCAGAAAGCCTTCTCTGATTGTCTCTCCCACTTCGCAGGCATGACAAACCTAACCTAACATTTGTTTGAATTCCTTTCAAGCTTCCTCTTTAAAAAATATTTAATACGTGGGACTAATACATTATAACAGTAAGTCAAAAGAGCAGGAGACCAGACAGCACATGAAATGGCATCATTTGTACTAACTGCTCTGACACAAACATACACACAGGCGGGTGAATGGTTGCAGAGCACACAGACCCGAGGGAAATATACCAGCGCTAACGGCCGTTACCATTGGAGGAGGGGCTATGGGCGACTGTTACTTCCTTCTTCCGTGTTTCCGAGTTATCTACATTTTATATGATGAGCTGGGCTATGTCTGTTATTAGACAAAATTTAATTTAGGAAAGAAAAAGGCTGAATATTGTGTGTGAATGTAAAGAAATAATTTTTTAAAAAGCTTTATTTATCTGAGAGGGAGGGAGGGAAAGAGAGATGGTGAGAGAGAGCACAAGCAGGGTAGGGGGAGGCAGGAAGGAGGGGAAGTAGGCTCCCCGCTGAGCAGGGAGCCCGACGAGGGGCTCGATCCCAGGACCCCGGGATCACGACCTGAGATGAAGGCAGACGCTTAACCGACTGAGCCACTCGGGGGACCCAAGAAATGACTTTTTAAAAAAGAGAATGTTAGATATAAGTGCTGGGATGTCTGTGATGTATAAGTAAAAAGAGCAAGCTTTAATCTGGTGTATATAGTTTCCCATTAAAAACACACAAAGGGGGCGCCTGGGTGGCTAAGTTGGTAAGCCTCTGCCTTCGGCTCGGGTTATGATCCCAGGGTCCTGGGATGGAGCCCCGCATCAGGCTCCCTGCTCAGCAGGAAGCTTGCTTCTCCCTCTCCCATTCCCTCTGCTTGTGTTCCCTCTCTCGCTGTGTTTCTCTCTGTCAAATAAATAAAAAATCTTTAAGAACACACACACCATACACACACACACACACAAAGAGGTGAATATACGCACAGACATCCACATGTCAACAAGGAGTAAACTATGGAGCGATATTCACACCAGGCTGATAATGTTGGTTATCTCAGAGGATAGGAGGTATAGATGGGGTGGCTCTTTGCCTTTACTGATCTTCGCACTGTCTTATTTCACTTGCTATTGTCAGCATGTGTCCCTGTTGTAAATATTTTGAAAAAATCAAATAGAAAATAAAAGACTCCAAAGAGTGGGCTGGACTAAGGTGCTTACAAAATAATAATGTAAGACTTGAGACAAGGGGCGCCTGGGTGGCTCAGTGGGTTAAAGCCTCTGCCTTCAGCTCAGGTCATGATCTCAGGGTCCTGGGATCGAGCCCCGCATCGGGCTCTCTGCTCAGCGGGGAGCCTGCTTCCCCGTCTCTCTCTGCCTGCCTCTCTGCCTGCTTGTGATCTCTCTCTCTGTCAAATAAATAAATAAAATCTAAAAAAAAAAAAGACTTCAGACAAGTCACAACATTGCTTCCTTAGAGTAGTTTGTTAATGCTTTAAATTTGGAAATGATTTTACATTTAGAGAAAAGCTCCAGGAACATTACAAAGAATAGTAAAAGAAACGCTCACATACGCTTTACCCAGACTCATCCATGACTACCATTTTGCCCCATTTGCTTGACTACTTGTCCTTTTGTAGAGTCATGTTTACTCCACACTAGGAAAAAAGTATTACAGGTTTCTCTATCACGATTTAAGGTCAGACTAATGGTCAGGGATATGAGTGGTCACTTTAGAAAATACCTATTATTTCTCAGGCTCCAGACATGCCTTGTATTTACACAAATGCATACAGGTAAAGTCGTTCTTTGCAGTATTGCCTGTTGTGCGGGGGGGGGGGGGGGGGGGGACCTGGATGCCACCAAAGGATCCTCGCATGAGGGCTGGTGAAAACACTCGACGGCAAATCCGTACAGTGGTTTGCTGCAAAGCAGTCAAAAACACAAGTGGGATTTGCATGAGCTCATATGAAATTATGTCTAAGGTACAGCAAGGGAAAAGTGCAAAACAAAGTGTAGATCATACACAAATTAACTGATATGAAGAAAATTTTACTCTGAGAAGAAACCTATCTCCCCGTCCCCTTAGAACATCTCTTGGTGCAGAAATAGGGACGGAGGCCATTCCCGGTCCCCCGCGGGTTTGCCGGGCGGGAGGAGGTGCTGGGAGGCCTTTCACGCCCTGAGTGGTCTTGCCAGCACCTTTTCCCTGGCAGGCACGGATGCAAAGATGGGGACTGTCAGGCCCCTTGGGCTCGACCCCGCCCACGGATGTGCCACCCATCATCACAGGTGGCTATAAAACTCAAATCAACACGAAAACATAGGTTTCACATAAAAAATTCAGATTCCTAGCCTATCTGGCAAACTAGAGCTGCATTGGTGAGCACAACGCTGGGCCGCAGCCAGCTGTGGGCTGCCTTCAGCAGGTGGGCGGGCTCCCTTGGCTCGGTCCCCCTAATCACAAAGCCCACTTCTCATCCCGGGGGGTGGAGGGCTTTGAAACTCCTGCTCTGATGTCTTACAGGGGAGGCCCTGCCCCTGGGGGAAGTGGGATCTGAGCCTCTCTCCATTTCAGCCCTCAATCCTACAATATTTTCTACCGGAGTCTGTCCCCGTGTATCCTAAGAAGCTCCACAGCAGAAGGAGGGTGGTTATCACGAGAACATAATCCATTACAGGGGTGAAGAGGGTTGTGGCTCAGAGAGGTGAGGGGACTTCCTCAAGGTCACACAGCAAGTTCGTCTCAGGGTCAGGTGATGTTGTCCAGAGTGCCAGCCTCCCAGCCCAGCGCAAGTTATGTTGCCTCCCCCAGACCAGCATTCAGACTGGATGTGGCTGAAAGCCAAGGGGTTGGGCTCCTCAGGGGCACAACCCAGCCCTCCCCCCAAGGCACCATTTCCTGAGCAAGGCAGGTGGGGTGGCACGTGTTTAGGTCACACCAATGCCCCTATTACCCAGAAGAGGCAGGTAGAATGACAGCCACAGCTTTGTCTGATGGGAAGTACAGGGAAGAAGAGAAGAGCACAGCCCTGATCATAGCTTTAGCACCAATTATCTGGGTGACCTTGGGCAAGTTATTTGTCTCCCTGTCCCTCCTTTTCCTCCGAGGACCGTCTTGAGGATTAACTGAATTAACAGGTGAAGAGTGCTTAAACCATAAACCATGTCTGATACTTAATAAGTGCTCAATAAGCATAAATGGATAGAATTACCAAACGGTAGGAGCTATACTAAGCGCTTTGTTCGCTTTCACTCAGTTCTCTCAACTGGAATCAGGGAAGTGCCATTCATTCATTCATGCAACAATGACTTATGGAGTGTTTTCATGCTGGGTGCTGTCCTTGGTGCTGGGACAGAGCATCGACACTACTGAAAGCTTCCATTCTTTCCACCTTCATGAAGCTCACATTGGTTATCTGTGGGGGACACAGATAACCAATCCATCGGTTAATCAGCAGTCAGGTGAGGCATGCCGGGAAGGGAAGTAACAGAGGAAGGCACAGAGAATAAGGATGGGTAGGGAGTTAAGTAAGGAATTTGGGGTAGTCTGGTGAGGGAAGGTTCTTCCCACAAAGTGCATTTCAGCAGAGCTCTGACCAAAGTGAGAAAGGGATCAGTAGATGAATGCAGGAACGGCGTTCTTGGCAGAAGAGAGGGTGAGTGCCATGGCCTTGATGTGGGAGAAAAAGGCTGGCGAAGTGGGATGTTTGAGGAACTAAATGGAGGTGTTAGTGGTCGGACCCCATGAGCGAGAGGAACAGAGGTTGGGCACAGGGCAAGGAGGGAGGCAAGGATCAAGCCTTGTGCTTTGCTCTTTGTTTTGCAGAAGAAGAAACTAAAGTTGAGTTAAATAACTTTCCCAAAGTGATCAAGCTGATGGGCAGTAGGACCAGGGATTGGAACCCAAGACCGTTTGGTTTCAAGGCGCATATTCTTAGCCATTGGCATCTGCATTGCCTTGGGCAATGAACAACCAAAACTACAGTGGAAATCTAGACACACCTATGCCCGCTAGTTCCACCTCAAACTGTCTTCTGGGAATTTAGGCACAGAGTAAGGGCCAGTGGAGGGGCAAGGGGCGTGTGCGTGCGTGCAGGGAGGGAGCACAGAGCAGAAAGGAAGAGAGTCCCTTTCTCTCCTGGCACATTCATGTTCACCTTGGCAGCTCTGGTCAGTCACCTGGGGTAATGGTGAGGGCCCTCGGGGTTTACATGAGAAGTGGCATTTGCCCAAAACATGTCAGTTCTTGGGGCATCTCAGAGCTGACAGCTGCAAAACACCAAAGGCACTTAAATAAAAACAGCACATTTCTAAATGCAACATCCTCTTTCGTAATGATATATTAGGTCTCCATCTCTGGTGGCGTTATCTTACACAGCAACACATTGCGCTGTTCCAATTCACGCCCATCAGTGTACAAAACCAGGGTCATAAAACCCTGTAATTTATAACAGAATCTCTCAAACCTATGTATTATATATGTGTAGATATCATCGGCTGGCATTCTGTATGCGGCAGCCCTTTGGTTTATAAGTCAGGTTCAAAGCAACTCCCCCCAACTCATTCTCCAAATTCAAGGCTCCCCAGATGAGGTGAGGTGCAGGTATCATTGCCAGACCCCTCCCGCACCTCCCAGATTGAGCAGCAAATTTAGCAAAGGGCTGTGTTTTGGTGGTAGAGAAAAACAAAGGTACTACAATGACCAGATTTGGTGGAAAGAACGAGGACTGACAGTCTGGAGACCCAAATGTGAGTCTGGGCTTGATCATTTATTTTGGGATCCTACTGGGCCATCTGATCATACGCTCCCATAGCTGTCACGCACTGAGCCAGAGTTAGGGACGCACCCTGCCTTTCAGGGTAGCATTTCTCAAACCTCAACCTACATACAAATCTCCTAGATCCGGTTAGACCACACCCGCTGGGCTCCAACCCCAGGGCTTCCGATTTGGGTCCGGGGGCCCAGATGTGCTTTTCTAATGAGCTCACAGCCGATGCCGATGCTGCTGGTCCGGGGACCCCACTTGGAGTCATTCTGTTCCACCTGTTCTGGGTGGCTTTGGGGACCTCCACATAAAAAATGCAGAGAGGGATCATCTGCCCAAGTTATCATAGCAAGACGGGTCTGATCTATAGATAGAGCCTGGTCTCCTGGACCCTGAGGTCAGTGCTCTTCCTTTGCGCCACACTGCCTGTCTGCTCCTGGCTCTGTCCCCAAGCGTACTGCAACCGCTGGAGCAACCGCATTGAGGGGAGGCCACGGGGATGCGTGTGGCTCGCAGCAGAAGCTGCCAGGCGCATTAACTCCACGGGGGCCGGTTGGAGCACTCGGCACAGGCCACTCGGAGCCTTCCAGGGCTCTCCCGAAGGTCAGACAGAATCATCTAATGGCTCCTTGAAGGGAAAATGATGGTCTGATGTCTTTTTTCTGCTGGACCTCATCACCTCCAACAGCCACATGATAGATCGCTGCTGCCAGGGGGCCAAAGAATACAGGTCTGCACTGCACTGCAAGGCAGAACGCTTTGTCGCTTTGTCTCAAGAGGCCATGAATGACTTATGGGATCAAGGCGGCAGGCAGGGATGCCGTGCTGGGCTGAGCCCTCCAGGCAGAGACCTTGGCACAGCCACGGCTCCCCGTCCCAATGCCGGCTCCCTGCCTGCTTCCTCCGGGAGAAGCCCCGTCCCTCCCGTTCCTCCTGAGGGCTGGGTTCCTCACCCGCCCCCCGGCCGCCTGCGCAGGGCAGGTCCTGGCCCCTGGGCGTCTGCACAGAAGCAAGCCTGGGCAGACCAAATGCTGGCCTCCCACTGCCACCGAGCATGATTGCAAAGATGCTTTATTGCCACTAGACTGTTCTTCCTCGGGTCCCGCCTCTTCAGAACCACTTTAAGCCTCTCCGACAAACATTTTGATTTCATTCCTTATTGCTCCGATCCGACTGCAGACCCTCATGCTCCTGATTTGACTGCAGACTTAGAAATAAATATGTGAGCGGGCCCTCGTCGAAGGACCGTTTTTACCAAGTAAAAAAAAAAATCCATTTGTGACCGACATAACATCCTGGCTCTCCACTAATTTCAGAAATGTGGTCTCCAGCAGGGTTAGCCTTCCCCCCACACGTCCTTGACTGGTTATCAGAACCACCACCTCTTGAGCAAGGAGGGATGCTTTGGGATGAGTATGGTCTCCCGCCTTCCCCTCATCGTCTGTATCTCAGCATCCTTGGGTCTCATGTTACTGCCATTCGTTTCTTTCACACCCATTCTCTGAGCTGCTCTGATGCACCCAGGCCTGGGGGCTGAGTTCTTGCCCTTGTGGAGTTTCCGGGGTCAAGGGGGAAACGGCAAGGAAATGGGGGACTAGGCTTTGTCGGGAACCCCCTGGTGACCTGGAAAAAGTCAGGCAAATTTCGCTGAGTAAGGCCTCTGGATCCTGTCCCGGGGGGGAGGGGGGAGAGAGTCAGGCCTGCAGATCCTTGCAATATAACAACCCAGATGCCTGCAACACTGACCACAACGAAGCACTTCAGGAATGTCGGCTCATTTCATCCTAGGAGGTAAACACTATTCCTCTATTATCCACATTTTGCACACAGAGTGATCTGTGAGCGGCGGAGTTGGGATTCGAACTCAGGAAGTTGGCCTCCTGAGTTCATGCTTTTAACATGCAATCCTAGTCACAAGCGTGATGGTCGTGAAGGGGGGAGGCGGTGGCTGGTGGCGGCCTTGATCTGGAAGCATCTCCAGTCTCAGAGGAAGCCGGGCTGGCCGGCTCAGGCCCTCTCTGCATCCAAGCAGAGTGCCCACGGCTCCTCTCTGCCACTGGAGTGTGACTATCAGGGGCCCCTCCAAGGCAGCATCTGGAGAAAGGAGTAATGAAGGGGAGCTGGTGTGTGACCAGGTTGCCAGGCTGGAGGCGGAGCAGTCTGCGCTGGGAACGGGTTGGTGAGTCCAGGTGGGCTCCGTGGAGCCATGGCAACGTGCGGCCCCCCCAGCATCTGCTATGAGGGACCCCCAGGCCTGACTGCCCCACCCTGGGACCGGTTTCAAACCTCACCTGCCTGCTTCGAAATTCGCTGACCCCTCTGCACCCCACGAGTCTCTTTCCCTTTTGTCCCCCTCTCTCTCTTTTAAAGATTTTATTTATTTATTTGAGAGAGAGAGAACGAAAGAGAGAGAGAGCATGAGAGGCGGGAGGGTCAGAGGGAGAAGCCGACTCCCTGCTGAGCAGGGAGCCTGATGCGGGACTGGATCCTGGGACTCCAGGAACATGACCTGAACCAAAGGCAGTTGCTTAACCAACTTAGCGACCCAGGCGCCCCTTCTCTTCTATGAACAGAAGGAAGGACGGAAAGAGGGAGAGAATGAAGGAGGCATTTTTAAAGGTGTGTAGCAGCTCAAATGCCTTGTAGCACGAATCTCCTAGCCTCCCTGATTCCGTATCCCCCCCCTCCCAAATTCTGGGCCTCAACCACTTTCTAAACTCACCTCCCACCACCTCCCGAAGGACCACCCATTTATGTGAAATGAATCTCCGTGTCCACAAGGAGACTGATACCGCGCGAGTGTCTGGGTAAAGAGAGCACAGCAGGCAGTCCCTGCCACTGACAGACATTAAACAAATAAATACACAAGCCAACGAGTAATAATTACACATTGTGCTGAGCGCTGCAGGAACAGGGTAAGGTCCACAAGAGGCCCGAACGGGGCCGGGATGGGGGAGAAGGGCACTCCGCTGTGCAGGAAGGCGCGTGGAGCGGGAGCTTGGGGCTGCGGTGGAACGAGGGCCCGACAGCCGAGTGTCACCGGGCAGGTGGTTCCAGAGGCTCGGCAAAAAGACGCCAGAGGACTCGGAAGAAAGGCATGGCTGTTAGCTCTGTAAGCGAGCGACTTAAGCGGAACGTTCCGGATGCGGCTTCGTTCATTAACCTGAGGCGAGGGCGTCAGGTTGCCACTCACCCGGGTGTTCCCGCCCTAGCTGAGTGCTTTGTGTTTACTTATTCATTAGACGCTACCTGGTTACACAGAGGGCAAGCTGTGACCTCTGCAGAGGCAGGTGTCCCCTGAGGCGAGTTTATTCAGCACACCCCACCCCTCTCCCGCCCCCCGCCCCCGCTGCCCCATGGAGCCCTGAAGACAATGCATGTCCAGAAGGACCACTGTCCGCCCGGCTCACGCCCCACGTTCTGTGGGTCTGGGCTGTGAATCCAGAGGCCTATCTGTACTGGGCAATTTTCAGCTTTTTGTGTTCCGGTAACACAAGATCTTTCCTCCAAAGGAAATCTTGGGTGTAGACCGACCCCGTGAAATGGACAACAGCAGAGCGGAGTGGGGCTGGGGCCCTGATCACACACAGGCTGGAGCCCCCAGTCCTTCCCCCGGGGCTTCTCGAGAGGTCTGGTTTGACCACACGCCCGGCCCAGACCTTCTCTGGGGCGGCGGGGGTGAGGGGGTCAACCCCGCCCATCATCCCCCTGGATGCGCGCGGGGGAGGGGGGCCCGCTCCCGGGGTGAGACCCCGGGCCGGCTGGCTGCTCTGCTTTTCCCCATTCTGCCTGCAGGGGGCGTGCGTGCAGCTCCCTGTGGCGCTCCTCTCTGCACTCTTCCTCTTCTGGGGCTAAGCGGAGGGGGCTGTCGCGGACAGGGGGCGATGGGAGTCCCAAGCGACACCTGCTGAGTAGCAACAGGTCCCCCAATTGCAAGGCAGGGAGCCTGGGAGAGGATGAGAGATGGTGAGTGGGTGGACGGACGGGCAAGAAGTTTGGGCTCTGCCTCCTTCTCTGCCTCCTGCCAGCTGTGTGACCTCAGGCGAGTGGCTGAACCACTCTGAGCCTCTCTTTCAGCATCCATAAAGTCCCCTCGCCATGTTATTGTGATGACCGAGTGAGAGAATGTGAGTGGAATTAGTCAATAAGAGACACGAAGCTTCGTAAGCTGTCATGTCACCACGGCGAGGAGATGTGAGGGGATGTGCGGGAGGAGGTGTGCGAGCACTGGGGGAGGGGCACGCAGGCGGGCGCTTTGGTGGCAGCTCTCATAAGGGAGCCCGCCAGGTTCCCGTGGGTCCCACTGCATACACAGCATGGTTCTAAGTACTCCGTGCATCCCCTCCACTCAACACTCACCATAACCCTAGGAAGCAGGTACGATTATTCTCCTCGTGTTACAGTCGAGGAATCCAAGGCACAGAGACGTGAAGCAACCCGCCCAAAGACACACAGCTAGTCACCAAAGGAGGTGGAACCAAACACAAGCCTTACTCCGAACCCGAGCTCAGAACCATGTCACCGCTGAGCCTCTGCTCTGGGCCACTCGCAGCTGGGGCCCGCGTGCCGGAAGCAGATGTTTCTGCCATCTCCCCCATGCCCGATCCGGCTCCGTTTTCCAGAGCAGTGCCATATCTGGGGTCAAGAGATCAGTGTTTTAGCCCCCGTGTTTCCACTGGAAAGCTCTGTGGCTTGGGTGAACGCAGCTCCCTTCTCCAGACCTCAGTTTCCCCAGTATAACATTACCGGCAGGGGGGAGGGTGTTAGCTGGACCATGCTGGCTTTGGAGTATGAGCACAGGATCTGAACATCTACTAGGGAGAGCAACAGTTTGGAATCAGTGAGAGCCAAGTCGGGGTCACCTGCGCTCGGGAGAAATGCCATTCCCAGCACTTAGCCTAGCAAAGAAGGGTTCGGGGACGTGCTGACTCTTCCAACGTTCTGAACACCTGACCGCGGTCACCTTCACTTTAGTGGAGCGAGGAGTGAAGGCAGAGGTAAGAACCATGTGCTGTGGAACCTTCCCTGGGCCTCGTGACTCCAGTCCTGCAGACCCCCACTCTGTTCCAGATGTGCCATTATCTTTCGGGGCTCCTTTCCTTCGGGGTCCAGGCTGTTTTCATTGCCTGGGGCATTCGCATCTATGCTGCCTTATCTGCCTGGTCAATCTCTTAGTGGAATGTGGGGACACCTCTTACAGAAAGCCCTCCTGGATTAGGTGCCTTGACTCTGGTTCCCATAGTCCTGGGCTGACCTCTACTATAGGGGGCTGGGCACCAGGTGGTCCCTGCCTGTTCCTTCCTCTGTCTCCCCACAGGGCAGTGAACCCCTGGGGGCAGGGGCGGCACTCACCGCTGTCCTTCCCAGCATCCTGCACCCAGCCAGGAGGAGGAGCACAGACATGGGAGAACAAAGGTGTGGTTCTTTCTGTCTAATGTGAGATCCTTACGTTCAAGGCCTATCGTTCCTCTCCTTGGCCCCATCACAAGCTTCCGGTCCCATGAAGATTGAAATCCAGACTCCCAACCCAGAAGCCTGGGAAACCCACCTGGTCCCTCTGCCCTCACCTCCTGCCCCGTGGCCACACCGGTCCTCTCGCTGGTCCTTAGCGCTCCCAGTTCCTTCCCACCAGAGCCTTCTCGTAGCTTCTCTCCCAGGGAGCTTCATACGTTTGACCCCTTGTCGATTAGACCTTGGCTCCAAGGCTGCTCTCCAGAGAGACCTACCCTGACCATGGAACTCAGAGTCATCGGGTCACCACTGTGTTACAGCCACTCCCAGTGCACATAGGTTTTTAGCCTTCTACCCCTTTAGAACATAAGCCCCAGAGGGGCAGGAACCTGGGTTGTCCTTTCCCTCCTTGTCTCCACAGCACTGAGAATAATGCCTGATTCACAGCAGGCTTTCAATAAATATCTGCCTTATGAAAGAATGAAAAGTAAGTTCCCTTCCAGCACTAACCACCTGTGATTAATGGAAACCACACTCTGTTTTTCATTTGGATGGAAAAGAAGTTCTGCTCTTGCGTGCCGTTTAAAGAAGCAAAAGAGAGTGGCAATATTCTTTCTCCTTCCCTCCCTCCTTTCCTTCGCCCCCCTCCCTCCCTCCCTCCCTCCCTCCCTCCCTCCCTTCCTTCCTTCCTTCCTTCCTTCTTTCCTTCCTTCCTTCATCTTCCCTTCTTCCTACCTTCCCTCCTTCCTATTTTCCCTTCTTCCTGGCTTCCCTCCTTCCCTTCCCTTTCCTTCCTTTTCCTTTCCTTCCTGCCCTCCTTCCTACTTTCCCTCCTTTTCTCCCTCCCTCCCTTCTTTCCCTCCCTCCTCCCTTCCCTTTTCCTCCCACCCTCCTTCCTTCCTCTCCTGTGATGGGCAGGAGCTGCCTTCCCACCCCCTGAGCTGCAGTAGGACCTGCCACCTGGTGGTCTCAGTCCTGACCCATGTTTATCTCCCCGTCCACACACCCACGGCTGCCTCCTTAACCATGCTTCCCCAACATCTGGAACCAGACACTAAGTGGATGATCGCTATGATTAAACCACCTTTTAATTATTCAATGAGATGTCAAAGTGTGCGCCATTGTGACATTATAATGGACTCTGACTCCCTCGCAAATGTCGAGAAAGGCAGGGGACCATTACCTTGTCAAAACGTTCCCTCCTAGTGACTTTATTTCCTGTACACCAACTAATTTTTCAAGCAGCACAGAAAGGCGGAGTGAAGCGAGGCGGCAGACAAGGGCACTCGCTCGGAGTGATTTAGGCAACACGAGGGTTTGGTGGATTCTGTCTGGATGTGACAAATCGCCCATTTTTGGAAATTCATTGACTCTCAAACAAAATGGAGTTTTAGGGGTAATCAATCAATATTTCTTGGTTGCTCCCTGGGCAGAGGGGCTGAAGGTGGGCGGAAGCTTGGGGCAACGATGGGTCAGGAACAAGAGAAAGAGCACACTGCTATGGTCCTATCAAGGCTTTGTTTGATTAATGAGACGAGGACTGACTGAGGATTTACTACGTCAAGTACGGTACCAGGTGATGGCCCACGCAGAGAGGTGGGGCATGGACACACACACACGTGCATGCACACACACACACACGTGCATGCGCGCGCACACACACACACACACACACACACACCCAGAGGCAGCAGGGAGTGTGGTTTGGACTGGAAGTAGTAAGAGCCGCCTCCAGGCCCAGAACTGTCTCCAGTAACTTGTGCAACCCTGGATAAGTCAGCTCTTGGGGCCCTGGTTGACTCGACTCTCCAAGGGTGTGTGGCTCGAGTTGTTTCTAAGATACGTTGCTCTGGCCAATTCACTCCGTGCCACATGCCCTCATTGATGACGGATCAGCATGCCTCCATGGGTCACTGACTCTGAAAGCAACACTGCGCTTGGACCGTGGGGGGATGAAGACAAATCTGACAAGGATTCTGCTTCCAGGAAACTCAGAGTAGAGCCCGGACCCCAAGGCCAACAGGCAGCAGCAAAGGATAATTCCTACTTGTTGACGGCGGGGGAGACGGGAGTTCAGGGAAAGGAGCAGTCATTGCGGGCTCTGGAAGCTGCGAAGGGTTTCTCGAAGGGGAAGGCAGTGACTGCTTTGTGGGGAAGGGTGCCTGGAAGTGTAGGGGAGACAGAGGGGAGAGCGAAAGGTGAACAGGGGCATGATGGAGATGAGTGGGACGGGCCGGTGATGCCACGAGTCACTAGTGCTGCCTCCAGGGACCAAGGACTCCTCCATTCTGTTTGTTGGGGATGGTGGGGGGACATTGAGCGCCCAGAAGCCATTCTCTCTTCTCTCAGCCACAGTACCCAGACCTCACTGTGTATGCTTAGAGGGCTATGCTCAAAGGACACGTGACCCAAGCTATGTCAACTGGATGCTCTCGCCAGCACTTTGACTTGAATGCACTTAGCCCTGGGCATGAAAAGTGCCTGGTGTTCATTCATTCCAGGGACCGGGCCCTGATCTGGCTGAGAGGTCATTACTGCCACCTGATAACCCTGTGGTTCCTTAGTTCCTGCCTTTTCTCAGCCTGGTTTTCCAGCATTTGTGTGCATGTTCACCTGTGTGCATGTGTGTGTATGCATGGTACTTGTGTGGGTCCTACCTCCCTAACTAGGTTCTAGGCTAGTTCCATGTTTGGTATAGGAAATCCTCATTCAGTGGTTGTTTGATTAAACAAAACACTGTCAGGACTATTGATTCTGTGATCTCCCTGATATCCTTCTAATATAGTCCCTTTTGCTTAATTTAGCAAGGGTCAGCTTCGATCGCTGACCAATGAATCCTAACTGATAGCTATCTATCTATCCATCCATCCATGCATCCATCCATCCATCCATGCATCTATCCAACCCATCCATCCAATCATCCATCCATTCATCCACTATCCATCCAACCATCCATCCATCCATCCATTCATCCATCCACTTACCCATCCATCCATCCATCCACCCACCCATCCATTCACTCATCCATCCACTCATCCATCCATCCATCCATCCATCCATTCACTAATCCATCCATCCATCCATCCGTCCATCCATCCATCCATCCATCCAATCATCCACCAATCCATCCATCCATCCATCCATCCATCCATCCATCCATCCATCCATTCACTAATCCATCCATC
>CM052891.1:34183635-34207268 GCA_028534135.1 Potos flavus | reverse complement strand
TCATCACCAACACCACTACCCTCATCACCATCATGCCCATCACCACCATCATCATGACTATCACCACCATCATCACCATCACCACCACCACCATCATCATCACCATCACCACCACCACGACCATCACCATCATCACCAACACCACCATCATCATCACCATCATGCCCATCACCACCATCATCATGACTATCACCACCATCATCACCATCACCACCACCACAACCATCACCATCATCACCAACACCACCATCATCACCATCATGCCCATCACCACCATCATCATGACTATCACCACCATCATCACCATCACCACCACCACCATCATCACCATCACCACCACCACCACCATCACCATCATCACCAACACCACCATCATCATCACCATCATGCCCATCACCACCATCATCATGACTATCACCACCATCACCACCATCACCACGACCATCATCATCATCAGTAACAACAGTCTCCAACATGCTAGTAGTTTACACTGAATAAAACAATTTTTTTATACATGATCTCTTTGGATTCTCAGATCATTCCGGTGAGAGGAGGTCACTCCCTAATTGTTGTCCACATTTTATAAACGAGGAAACTAAGCCTGGAGAGGGAAATCACTTGCCTGAGATTGCTTAGCTCCAAGGTGAAAGAGAAGAGACTCAGATCCAGCACTTGGGCCGCACACCAAATTCTGGCCGACCCGCCTCCTTCCCGTGTCACCCGGAGGCAGATGAGGCAACCCACGCCCACGACTCACTCCTATTTTAGCGACACCCACCTAAGACATTGCCCCCAAGTCTGTACATTTGCATTCTGGTCGTGTAGGAGAGGGGATAGCATTTCAATGGCAATCCATTACATTTTATGACTGCTAAAGGGGAAAAAAACAATAAAAGCTTAAGGTGAGTTTAGGAGGACTTTTTGGTTGGTTAAAGAAAAAAAATTACTAAATTAAAAGAGTGGAAAAAAATAAATTACTAGTGACTGTTTTTACTGCCTGAGCCTACAAGCTGGAGTGGAGAATTAAAAAGTTATATAGCTCGGGCTTCTAACCATGACTTATCACAGACAAATCCTCCATATTTATAGCTTTTTCCTTTTTTCCCATCTCAAGATAGTAAGCAATCCCCTGATATAGGGCTGCCTCTCTCTGCCCGTGAGCCCTGTGGGCCGTGCGTGCTCAGCAGAGCTGTCACGGCCGAGAACACAGTGAGGACCTGGGGCGGAGGCGGGCGGGGGCAGGGGGGGGTTTGGAGGGTGGTGGTGGGGAGGTGTGTACTCTCTGCAGGGCTCAGGGAGGAGAAGGAAGGCCCTGGAGAGGCCAGGCAGGGGCAGCCAATGCTCTGTGCCAGAAGCTGTTCCCGTAACACATTGGGTTCTCACCACCACAAATACCTCTAATATCCCCATTTTACGGATGGGGAAATTGAGGCCCACAGACGTTAAACAACCTGCCCAAGTTCATGCACAGTAAACAGTCTCTTAAGGTCCCCACCCTTAAAGACGTTAAAAACGTTAAAAACGTTAAAAACAAGCAGGGGGAAAGCAAAGGATAAAAGAAGAATGGGAGAAATTTCTGAGGGAAATAAACATTAATGGAGCGTTTGCTCCACGAAGAGCTTTGCCTGGCCACCTTTTTTCCTCTTCACTACCACTCTGTGGAAACAGGTGGTATTCATACCCATTAAACAGATAAGGAAACTGAGGCCCAGTAAATTAATAAAACACTCAAAGTCAGTTTGGAAGCTGCAATTCGAAGCTGGGATTCGAACCAATGTCTGTCTTATTTCCTGGCTTTCTTATTTCCTGGCTGAATGGCCTTGGGCTAGTTACCTGAGCCTCTGTCTCCTGATCTGGGCAAGAGGGACAGCATTCTCTACTCTCAGGCTGACCTTTCTGGCACTGGATGGGAAGCCCCTTATAAGCCATATGGCACAGAGAAGCAAAGTCTGGTCCAGCACCCCGCTTGCAGGCAGGCAGAGATGAGCTGCTCCCTCATCTTCTAGAGATGAGACTGACGCCCAGAGGTTCCGAGGTGATCCTCATAGATCAACACATAGAGGTTGAAACTGAGCCCCCTGCCTCCTGGTATAGAGCTCCAACATTCACTGGTAAGAAGGACCCTCACTGGGGACGAGACAGGACATGAGCAGGTACAAATCACGGACAGCAACAAATCTGAACGTGGAAACAAGTAACCCTGGATTTCTTTATTCCCTTTCTTTTGAAAGCGAGAGAGTGGGGTGGTGGGGAGAAGCAGAGGCAGAGGGAGAGAGAGAATCCATGCCCTGTGTGGAGCCCGATGTAGGGCTCGATCTCACGACCCTAAGATCATGACCCGAGCCAAAATCAAGAGTTGGATGTTTAACTGACTGAGCCACCCAGGCGCTCCGACCCTGGATTTCAAGGTCACGGTCTTGTTGCCTTTTTCGATGACACAGGCTCATAGAATTAGCCTACCTATCCTAAGGAAGATTACTTATATCAGTTAGTCTAGGGATGCTCAACACCTAGGGACAAATACCCGAGTTTGGGCTCTATCTCAAGCCAATGAAATCAGAACCCCTGGGAGTTAGTTGAGCTTGGAGCTTTAGTAATATATATTTTCTAAGTTCTCTCAGGCGATTCTAATGGACAGAGTTGAGAAATAATGATTTATGACCTCCTCAACTTTTCAGATGTGGACCAGAGGCCCAGAGAGGGACAGCTAAGGGCCAGGGTTGCTCAGCACTCAGTGGCAGAGTGCAGACTCGAGTCTCTTGGTTCCCAGCTGGGATTCTTCCTCTGCTCCCCGCACTCTGGTCATAGGGACCGGGCCATCCTGGTGTGCCCTGGTGCCTGAGAGGTGGATAGCCCAGGTCCCACTCTCCCAATTCTCCCCTCTCCTCCAGCATCTCAGGTCCCTAAAGAGAGCCCTGGCACCTGGGAGCCCGAGCCGAGTCATCCTACACGTCTGCACCTGGGCTGGTCTACACACTGCAAAGCGCAGTGGTGAACCAAGGCAATTACCTAATGTATTAGCAAGCCTGTCCCCGCGGCACTCCTGTGAGCCAAAGTACTAAATACAAAATGGTAATTTCTCTCTGGAAGCCTGGCTCTGGCCTCCCACTCAATTCCCCTCCCACCCAGAAGCCATATACCTCTGCCTGGTTGTCCTCTCCTCCATGGGGCAGCAGTAATTTGGAGTTATTTAAATATCTCGGGTAAAACTTGCATGTCAAAACCTGAGTCATCCTACAAAAGCCCCAGTCCTCCTCTACGGCTTACTTGGCCGGCCAGAGCAGAGTCTTCTAGCCTTCAGTGGAAAGTAAGAAAAATGTCCTATAGGTATGGATGATTGATTCCAAGTGGCTAACAACTTTGTGCATGTTGTTGACTAGTATTAGCCCCGGAAAGAAAGTGAGAAGCTTGAAGTTATAGCTGAGCCTTGGCCTCTCACTAGCTTTGTGACCTTGAGCAAGTCACTCCACTTGCCTGGGATTTGCAAGTCTTCTACATCCCCTCAGAGCTGTTGTGCAAATCCAAACGAGAATGGGTATGAAACCGAGGGCATAGGCTCCAGCAATATCTTTCCATGGCCATACAGCTAGACATGGAAAGTCAGGACTTGAACCCAGAGCCCTTACTCTTAACCACTGCACACTAGAGTGTCTCAGGGCATCAGGAGTGAGATGCAGCCCAGGGGAAGAAGGACCAAATTCTTCCCAGTATGGAGGCACGGGGGAAGGGGAGAAGATGATAAAGCTTGAGTCTTGAAGGATGAGAGAGAGCTTTCCAGGAAGACATTTCCGGCCAAGGGACAGCAGGTTCAGAGACCTGGGGAAGGTGGCGGGATGCATGCGGTGTGGGGGGTGAGAGCCTGGAGCTCACCTGGGTGCTCGGCTTGATCTCGCGATGGGGAGCCACGTGGTAACTTTAAGCAGGACGGACTCTCGGGATAAAGATAACAAACGGTTAGTTTCGTTTTTCCGCACTAAACTGGAGGCCATTGAGGGTTTAGCCTGTTGCTTGGCTATAGGATATGCAAGGGCAGGGAGACCAAACCAGTGGCTTTGAATGGATTTACTTTGATATCCTTAGAGCCCGGCACTGTGCCTGGTATGCAGAAGGCCCTCAATGAACGTATGAATGAATAGATGAATCTGGGAGTCAGTGGGTGGATAACAGAATGATCAAAGAAGCGAATGACTGAAATAACAAATGAGGGTATGATGGAGTCAATCCAGTGAATAGCCAGCCCAAGGCATGGTCTGGAAGCGGCCTTAGCCATTCGAACTAACAGCCTCGGAGCAACACAAGCAAGACTTCTAGCTGCATTACCTAGGAACGCCCTGTGATTGGCAGGACTCCTTCAAACTGAAGGCTTCTCCCTAGCACACCTCGCAAAGACAGATTACTGTGAGTCAGCTGGAGGCTGTTCCCGACTGTCCACTGATACCCCCAGAGTTGGGAGAGGGTGCAGAACGGCCTTGTGCTGGCTCATCCTCAGGGGGAAACTCATTTTGGAGGTCTGTCACTCCCTTGCCATTTCTCCATTCACACGGTCTCCCTAAATGACTAGTCCTTTCAGTCTCCTACAAAGACAAAGGGAAAGAGTTATCTGTAATGGAGACTTACCAGTCGCTGTGCTGTCTGTAATTCTAAGCAGCAGCAGCCTGCGGGTCTAGCCTGGAGGAAGCCGCTCTGATCTTTGGGGCGGGATTCAGGACACGGTGGTCCCTTCCTTCTCTCTTACTCCACGCTGCCTTTCCCTCCCGCCTTCTAGAGGCTTGCTACTTAAAATGTGGTCTGTCCACCAGCAACGCCAGCAACATCCACGGGTCACCGTGATTGTTACTGAAGGTTGAGAGTTAAGTTATTGAAGTTTGAGAAACTCTGTTTGCAGGTGACCCAGACACCGTCGAGCTAAGAATTCAACTCCCTGACCGGGTTTTGCAAAGCCCTCCAGAGGGATCATGGAAGATTTCCCTCAGGAGGTGACCATGACTTTGAGACTTGTGGAAGGGCACGGGCTTTTGTCTCCCTGTTGTGACTCGCCACCAGGGGCAGGGGGAGGACGGGAGCAGGAGTCAGGACCGACCTGGCCCTGGTCCTAGCTGGATGCCCTTGGGCAACCCAGTTCCCCCTCCGAGCCTTCCTGCCCCATCTGTAAAATGGGAACAATACCTTTGCTTTTCGGTCACACGGTTGTCATGGAGACAAACAGAGGAGAAAATACGCAGGCTCTCTGGGAAACAGAAAGGCCGGGGAAGGGGCTGTTTTCAGTGTGGACAACCAGCCACCATCCAGACCTGACACCTTAGAAGATGAATAAGGAAAATCTACCCGGGAGTCAAAGGTAGCAGACCTTGCCCTCGTGAAGATGAATGAGCGGAGGAACGTGGTGCTAATTAGGCAGGACGTGGCATTTCAAAGAAAGGGCCCCGGCGACGCTGGTCTCGATGAGCTGCCCTTAGATGGGGATTTGCAATTGGATTCTTGAGACTGTGTTTTGTTTTTGCTTTTTTCCTGCTTACTTGGAGTTATTTTTTTCAAGGCGAGCTCAGCCTAAGGACCTAAGGCTACATTGCATTAGCATTCCGAAGGTCAGTATTTCCAGACCCGCTAGAATCCTGTTGTTCTCTCACATTGTGTGGGTGAGAGAGGCAGCTTCATTTTGGAAGGAGCCAGATGTACTCAGAGAACAAAGAACAGAATTGAGCTCCTGGAGCTGGAATTTCCAGGGCTGGAAGGAAGGCAGCACCCCCCCCCCCAACCCCAAAGACCTTTAGTTTGCAACGATGCCATCTCCAATCAGTCCTTTCCTTACCCCCATCTTCAGGAAGCCTCCAGCCACTCCCTAGTATAGGGTCCTTAACTGTTTGCCTTCACAGTCTTTAATATCGAAACAATCACGTTCGCTCATTTATTTCTATATTATCTGTGCCACTCCCCTCAACATAGAATGTGTTCCTAAAATCCTCCATCGCCTGGAGTTGCGTGTTAAAAATACACTGCTAGACCTCTCTTCCATAAATTCTGACTCCGTAGTCCTGGGCTGGGGCCGGGGATACTTAAACAAGCCTTCCCGATCATTCTGATCGTTGTGGAGCTCATTCACGGATCTCCAGAATGGGAGCTCAGTGAGGGACGGGCCCTGTCCATTTCCCCTGTATGGCACGTGGAACACCACGCCCCACACACGTGGTGGGCTCCGGACAACTCTTCACTGAATGGATTAATGAACAATGGAAGGAGTCCACATAGATTTTGGTGGTACCAATCCTTTCTCCCACTTTGGCTAGTCGGTATCCGGAGGGATCCCTTGTTACCTATGAGGAATGGGGCAGCCATAAGACTGGGCTAGCGTCGCCCCTGCCCTCAGGAGGTGATGGTTTGATGACAGCAAACTGAGTAGACAAAGAGGATTGCAATGAAAGAGCAAGAGAGGAAAGAGCCTTGGGAGTGAGTGGCGTAAGCTAAGTGAGTCTTGGCTGGTCGAAAGGATGAGCCCCCTGGCTTTCCGGATGCTTTACACGGAGGAATGGCCTGGGGGTAACCTCAGAAAAGGTGGGAAATCTTTCAGGTGGTACTTTTGTTTCATGTGTTTG
This sequence comes from Potos flavus, assembly GCA_028534135.1. Taxonomy (NCBI): domain Eukaryota; kingdom Metazoa; phylum Chordata; class Mammalia; order Carnivora; family Procyonidae; genus Potos; species Potos flavus. The sequence goes on along the minus strand of CM052891.1, from coordinate 34,200,678 downwards.
TTTGTACTAGTTATAGCTACACGTGGTTAAAAACGTTCAGACCACAGTTGGAAAAGTGCAGGCAAAGATGTCAGGCTTCTTTCCACCCTCCCTGCCCTTCCTCCCCTCCCCGTCCTCAGAGGCGGCCCTTCTCAGACCTGGTGCCCCCTTCCAAGTGTACTCGGCGCCCCTCTAAGCACACGGCCTGCAGAACAGATGGGGCCTACAGGCAGAGACGGTAGACCAGTCGTCCGGGCGCAAACGCCAGCCTGAACAATGCATGAAACTGGAAAAACATGAGCAGCTCCCAAGTGACTTGGATTTGTGACTTGGGGCCGAGAACCTCTGACTCCAGAAGGGTTGGGAAGAGGGAGGTCAGACAAGGTAATACGTAGTTTCCCAGCTCACTGGCTGGAGAAGATTCTCGGAGCAGGTGGCAGGGGAGGGGCGGGGCGGGGCGGGGGGCAACAGAGGTAGCCAGGGATCAACGGAAATCAACTATTCAAGATGTGATTCTCTAAGAACGTGAGATCCTGATCCCCATCGCGGCTTCCCCATTCGCATGAGCTTTGGTTCCGTCATCTGTAAAATGGACATAACAGGAGTGTATCTAAGAGTGGCGTCCCGAAAGGCTGCGGAAGACGGACGGGAGGCACAGAGTGGGCATACGGTCAGTCTTCTCCGCCTGGCTTCTGCTCCCCCCATCCCACCTCTTGCCATCGGCCGGGACGCCCAAGTTGACGGCCATGCCTCTGTAGAGGCCTGAGCTGACCCTAGCTCTGTCATTTATCAGCAATGTCACTTCCTCAAGTTTCTAGTTGCTCTCCAAGCCTCAGCTTCCTTGTCACGCCAAGGCGAGCAGACTGGAGTGACATCCTAGCCTTCCCGTGTCACCTCGGGCGTGCAGGGGCGCCCTCTTAGCTCCTGCCCGTTCCCTTCTCCTCTCGGCAGCCCAGCTAACCCAGCTCCCCGGCCACATGGTCGGCGCTCTTGCCTTCCCAGAAATGTGATGATAACAGACTGGAGCCCGAGACGCCCACCCCCGGCTGGCATTTTAAAAACAAAACTACTTGGGTGTGAAATATGTGCTTGTGTTTCCCTGGCTGGTTAAAATATCTGATGCTCATCGAATATTCAACCACCAAAAAAAAAAAAAAAAAAAAGGCTCTCACTCCATGTACTGTCAAAAATGTAATGTAATTATAGCGATGTTAAATATCCCCAGCTGTTTGGAGATATTTGAATCTTAAATCAAGCCTGACTGTACACATCTCCGGCTTGCAGCTGGAGATCTACACCAAGAACCTCGCAAGCTCAGAGCTGGGGAAGTTCGGGAGAGAACCCCGGGCCAGGGCCTCCAAGCCTGCATACTGTATCTGGGCTTAACCCTCGGTGCCGGTATAGGGACCCGCATCATGAGCCGTTGGCAAGCATTGCCAATGAGATCCACGTTCCTCAACAGGACCGTGCAAACTGGCAGGTCATAAGCATCTATCCAAATAGTCTTTCAAATCCATGTGCAGGCAGCATAAAGAGATAGTGTAAAATAAACGGTAATAAAGTGAATAAACACGCGTCTCACTCCAGAGCCTTTGAGGTGCTTCTATAAATCAAATTCTTGCCATAATTTGCTCTGTGAGACTGTACTGAGAAGCAGAATCAAAGCTCATCTGCTTTCCTGAGCAGTAGGCTTAGATTTATGGATGTGAGTTCACAGTGGATGCCCGTGCCATTTCAAAGTGGGAAAATAATTTTCGTTGGGAGGGGTTCCAAGAGAAGATTAAACCCTTCACTTTCAGAGATCAGAGCATCAACAACCTTCAGATCAGATATGCCACTGGAATCAGAAGGGGAGGACCAGCATACATATTTTGGGGAAAGAGTAAGTTCTTGGAGGAAGAAACAGATACTCCTGTGATACAAAAGCATCATCTATAGGCTTAAGCACAGATGCCCTCAGGGTCTTTCAAGCGTCCCGGGGACTTTCGATGTGACCGTGACCTTGAGCAACTCCTTCTCCCTCTCTGATTTTTTCACTTTGGTCGGGGTACTAAGTGGGGGAAGCGACCCTAAAAGGCTCTGAGCTATCCATAGAGGTGTGACATGAAAGCTACAAGAGGAAAAAAAAAAAAAAAAGAAAGCTACAAGAGGATCCTGGCTGGGACTGTGACAATACAGAGAAGGCCACTGTTAGCACATGATTCTTCCAGGGCCCAGAAGTCTTCACGGAAGAAGTGAGAGGCATCACCTGTTAGTGATGAGAAGGATGACAGTGATAGCTTACATTTAGCTGGTGGCTACACATCTGGGCTTTTATAGTCAAGAGAGTAGGGGTACGTTCCGCACTGATCCTCAACTTGTACCCACCAGGGCTAGACCAGAGCTGGCTCTCAATAAATAATTTTTCAATGGATTAATATGTTGCCTGTAAGTTTCACAACCACCCTGCTTGGCAGGTGTATGATCTCTGTTCTACAAGCAGGGAAACAGAGTCTCAGTGAAGGTAAGCAACTCTCCAACAGTCACCCAGTAGGGATCCGGTGGACCTGGGCTTTGAACTTGGGTCTGTCTTACTCCTGATGCCACCTCCTTCCTCATCCTCTAACCACCTCTTTTCTAAGTTTCTGGGGTCCAAATTCCCAATCTCGCACAAATGTAAGCATAGTTAAAATACTCTCACGTTGACTATTTTTGAACCTAGCTGCATGTTTGTCCTGGATTCTTTTTTTTTTTTTAAAGATTTTATTTATTTATTTGACAGAGAGAGAGAGATCACAGGTAGGCAGAGAGGCAGGCAAAGAGAGAAGGGAAAGCAGGCTCCCCACTGAGCAGAGAGCCCAATGCGGGGCTCGATCCCAGGACCCTGAGATCATGACCTGAGCCGAAGGCAGAGGCTTTAACCCAGTGAGCCACCCAGGTACCCATTGTCCTGGATTCTTTTATTTCCTTGGCTTTGGGACAGACCCTGATCTAAACCTGCCCAGCCTGGTTCACTGTGCAGAGTCAGGGGCGGAGTAGAGAGAGTTTTGTACGACAGGGGAAGCTGCTCTGAGTTTTCTGTTGCGGCTGAAACAAACTATCACAAACGTAGTTGCTTCAAGCAACACAAACGTATTAGCATATAGTTCTGGAGGTCAGAGGGCTAAAATGAAGGTGCCAGCCAGGCTGCATTCCTTCTGGAAGCTCTGGGGGGAGAACGTTTCCTTGCCTGTCCAGCCTCTAGAGGCCACTTGCTTTCCTTGACTTGTGGCCCCTTCCTCCATCTTCAAAGCTATCAATGTACTGTCTTCGAATCTCTTTCTGACTCTCTGGTCTCTGATTCCGTGGTGATGTCTCCTTCTGACCCTCCCGCCCCTCTTATAAAGACGCTGGTGATTACGCTGAGCACCCCGGATGATCCAGGATAATCTCCCCATCTCAAAACCCTTAATTATCTGCGAACCCCCTTTTGCTATGTCAGGTAACGTATTCAGAGGTTCTGGGGAGGAGGATGTGGCCATTTCGAGGGGCCATTATTCAGCCTACCAGATGGCCTTCGCATTTTGGTTTAATGGACACTGGCCATGGCAGAGTGGACATTCACATTCCACGTGCACGTTTACAGACCTAGTGACTCGTGCCTTATGGAGAGAGCCCACTGATCCCTCCTTTGCAGCACTCAAGGGACTTTAAGGAACCCACAGCTGGGCTTTGCCTCTCCAAGTGTGGTCCACCGGCCAGCAGCATCTGCACCGCGTGGGAGCTTTCAGAAATGCAAAGCTTGGGCCCTGTTCCGGACCCACCAGATCAGGGTCTCTGCAGGGGGCCCACGAACCTGGGCATGCTCAAGTTTGAGAAGTGAGGGCCTAGAGGGATTTCCATTCACCCACAGGTACTTGGAGTATGCTGGGAAGGATACTTCCTTGCCTGGGAAGGAGGGGAAGTCTCAGGGCAGAGATAAAGGAGGAAATCGGCGCCTCTTCTCAGTAGCTGGTCTTAGCACTGATCCTTTTCTGCTTTTTCCCTAAGAAAATCTGCTAGGGTTGGTGAAATCCCATTAAACCCACCCTGAGCAGGAACAGAGGAGCTGAGGAGATTTGAATCCAAATACTGTTTTCCTGGTCCATGTGACCCCGGGCAAGTCGCTTTCCCTTTCTGAAGTTAGGCAGGCCACAGGGGGCAGTTACACCCTTCACTGTTGTTGGGATAAAATGATATGGTAATGCATATTCTGATCTCCTATCCAGGTAATAAAGCCTCTACTGATTGGAAATGCACGTTTGCTGGCCAGAGCTGGAGTGGGGTTTCTTTTTGGGATCAACCACGACGTAGTGCCAAGAGCATTCATTGACTTTGGAAGCCGGAGATCAGAGTTTCTGTCTCTGACCTTGGGCAAGTTAGCAAACCGCTTTGCACCTCCGTCTCCTTATCTGTACCAGGGAGAAAAGAAGACTTTTTTCTCCGGTCTGCTGTCGGGCAACATAAACTAATGAACATAAAGGCTCCCAGCAGAGAGTAGGAGCACAATAAGTGTGGAATCCGAGGAAACAATGTCCTAGGCAAATTAATAGTAGAAACAGTGGTGTCAGGGGAGATCCTGGACAGGCTCAGGAGAACGAACTTCCCCAGTGCATTAGCGGCCTCTGTTTGCTTTACCAACAACTCTTGTCCCAATGACAGGTGAGTCGTACCTTGGTGAGCGTGGGCCTGAGCCGGAGCTCAGTTTGGCAACATTCCCTTAGCCAGGACTATGAGTTACCAACATCCTTGAAGGAATGAAAACAGTAATTTAGTTTGGATTGTGGCCGAACGAAGACTTTTCACAATGCCTGATCCCCCCGTGTGGCCGATGGGGTAGGAGGATACGCGGCCGTCCCTGCTCCCGGTTGCAGGCCTCGGAAGCCACGATGACTTTGGGGGCCCACACCAATTTGTAGTGAAAGAAGCTTCCAGCTACGGTTTGAAAGGTGGTGAAGGGTACCCTCTCTGAAAGGGTTAGGTCTTACTGGCATCTCTGAGTGTTGGCAGAATGCAGTCATAGAAAAGAAGAGTGTCAGGTTTGGGGCCGGACAGACCTTTGTTTGAATCCTGGCACTGCTGCCCTTTGGCAGTGACCTTGTGTCTTCTCCAGCCTCAGTTTTCTCATCTGTAAAATGGGTTCCATAACACCCATTAGAGGCTGGTGAAATTGACATGGATATTTACATGACAGGTGCCCAATCCAAATCCTGGGCTGTCCCATGCCCGGTCCCCTCCCTGTGTGATGGGTAGTTCCTTTCAGGCCCCCATGAGGCACCCCGATGAGGCACATTGACCCTCGCAGGCCTATTTACCAGATACAGAGTAAATTTATTGTCATCTTTGTGGCCCACTGCTTGGCACACATTAGGCACTCGATGGGCGTTGGTTCATTAAATCTCTGAGTGGCTGATCCAAGCAAACCACTTAGGAGAATCAAAGCGATGGGCATATAAACCAAATGGTCTGGTGACTCCTCCAACCCTTCTCAACGGGGCAGACAGCTGATGGATGCGCTCGAGACTGGCCACAGGAGCCCCCAAACAGCCACTATCAAAATCAGCCTGACGTCAGTCAATGTGGATATCTGCAGACCTGAGCGGAGTTTACATTTGATTCCCTAAACTAATTTCCCCGAAGTAAAATCACCGGTAGAGTTCTTTTCATGTTCCTTGTGTAAATGTCTGTTGAATCACCACCCTGTCTCCAGCACTTCAATAACTTGCACATTTCCCCCTTAATCACTGTTTCAGGTCTGCAAAGAAAAGAGACGGTTGGCTGAAAAGCCCGGGCCATCTGCAGTAGTTAAGCCGTATTTTCCCCTGACTGCTCACTTGGCCGGAGGACTTCTCAGCTAAGTCCCTTTGGTCATTTGGCACATGCCCTCATTTCACAGAGGAAGATCCTGATGCCAAAGTCACACGGCTGGTCAGGGCAGCGCTGAGGCTGGCTCGGTCTTCCCAGCGCACCCCTACCTCCCACCCACGCTGCTCCTTCTCCACGACCCTTTGTGGTCGTGAGGACTTGGGTTCAGAGTCCAGCTTTGTCACCTGCTGGCTCTGTGACTCCGGGCAGACTACAGTCCCTCCCTGAGCTGCAATTGCCCATCTGTAAAATGTGAATGATCACACAACCTTTTAGGGTTATTGCAAGAATGGAGATGGGATGCAGTGGGCCCAGCCCGGGCCTGGCGTATCACAGCTGCCCAACGCTATTTGCCTTCGTCCTTCACTCGGATCGCTCGCTGCAAGTAATAATAAAGGAAATAGCTCACATTTATTGAGTCCTTTACTTGGTGCCAGAAACTGTTCTAAGCACTTTACATGTATTAGCTCGTTTAGTCCTCTTTCTCTAAAGGCAGAAGTATCTTTCTTGCCTCCCTAAAGCCATCCATCCTCACAACTACTGGACTGCCTGGCCTAGCACCATTTCAACCGAATTTGCTGATTTTAAACAATATGTTGCTAAAATGATTTCTTGTTTTCTGTCGCTGGCTCAGGGCAGCCTGCGCGCTCGCTGTGACAAAGTATGATGAAACCAAATGCTCTTTCCTTGGCTTTTGGTACACAGACTAGACCAAAATCTGGATTCGAGGTTGACCCCAGCTAAAGCGGGTAAGAAAGGGGGAAGGGTGCAGGGAGGAATGGCCCTGATGGAGTGAGGAATGGGGGTGGGACACAGATGACACAGAGGGGACCCTCCATGGTCTAACAGCTGGAAACAAAAGAAGTTAGAGACTTGCTACAGAGTATAAAAACGTAGTTTGTCGCCCAGGTATCCATCACAGCATTGCGTTACCACACCTCTGTTCTCCTCCTCCTCGACGCCTCCAGCCCCTCCCTCTAGATACCCCGAACCACTCTCAGAGCCTAGAAGCCTGTGTTCGACCTCATCGTTTCACACTTCTGTACTCACGTTTGTACATGCTGTCCCCCTCTCCCTCTTTCTCTACCTTGGAACTCCTACTTTAGCCTTCACGACTCAGTTTCCATGTCCCCTCCTCCAGGAAGCCTTCAGAGGTCCCCAGTGTCACCTGGGTACTCCTCTAGGCCCACATCGCACCTCTGTACTCTGTACTGGCATCTGTTCCCACACCTCATACCTCAACAATAATTAATATTAGTATTAATAATTATTTAGTTTTATGCCCCCGGCAGGTAGGACAGAGCTTGACATACAGTTGACACTCAATAGACACGGGTTGATTGAACGAATGAACCAGGAAATGAGCCTATCCTGATTCAGGTAAGTGGTCACGGTAAGATACGATAATTATATTGAGAATAATTAATAATCGCTACCCCCAGATACGAGGACTGTGCCAATCTATCCAAATTACACAGTCGTCTTCCTATATCGAGCCCCTGCTGCTGTGCAGGCGTGGGTCAGCCTGTGCACAAACGTCTTCATCCCAGCAGTGTGAGGCAGGCACTAGTACCAGAGACGCGGGAGTGAAGCGCCTGCCCAAGGCGCACAGCTAGAAGGGGCCAGAGCCAAGGCCTACGCTAGGTCTGCCTGATGCCTTCCCCTGAACCGTGCCTTTCCCCAGAGAGGGTCGCTGCTCCTTGTTCTTGCAGCAGACCCTGATCAGCCCCTGTCAGCCCCCGTTCCCAACCCCTCCCTCCCTCTCTGTAGGCCCTAGTCCCAGCGAGCTCGGCCTCACAGTTCTGTGTCCTGCCACTTACTGGGAAGGCCGCTTCCCTCCACCCCCAGGACAATCCAGGAGGGCCAGAGTGTGCAAAGCGGAGCCAGAGGTCCTCTGCTGGGGCCGGAGAAACAAGGCAGGCCTGCGTTCAAAAGCAGGAGCTGCTTTGTCTGGCAGCAGAGCGATTAACCCTTTCACAGCTCTGACAAACAGAGGAGCTGCAAATAAACACACCCTGCATGGACCTGGAGAATAAAAGCCAACAGACATACCTCTTCGCAATACTCTTCTCTCCCCGGCCAAGTTCATTTCCGGACGTGAGACTAGCTAGGTGGAAGGAGGCTTTGGGGGCCAGCTGGCACATCCCCCCAAAGGCTTCCCCTGAGACCCCATTCTTCACCTGTTGCACTGGTCCTCTTCGGGCTTGGGAAGCACAGGTATCTGGGAAATATGCTGCTCCCGATTCCCGGCCTCTAATCCAAAAAGGAATAAATGCCCAGGAACCGCTGGGCATTTCCTAATTAGAAATGCATTCCACTGGTGTTCCTGGAGAAACTAAGCCAAGCATCTTGGTGAGGGTCTTCCAGGAGAACAAGAAAGTCTTGGGGGTACCTGGTGAAGGGATTCATTCCCCAGGCCTTGTCAGCCTCTGTGCCGGATGCTGGAGAGGCCGGGGAACTCAGACGTGACTCTGGGGGGAGGAACAGACACAGGCCAGTAGGTGTGAGGCCTGACACCTAAATGGGGTGGTAGAAGGGTAGAAAGGAGGAAGGCATCAGTTGCTTGGTGATGAGAAGAGGAGGGTGAGGCAGTCAGGACAGGCTCCAAAGCAGAGCCCCCAGGGCTGGATGCTGAAGGATGAGTAGTACCCTGAGGCAGACAAAGCAGTGTGTGTGTGTGTGGGGGGGTGGGAGTGGGGAGGCAGGGAGCACCTACAGCAGCAGAGGACGGCAGAGAGCAAGGCAGAGAGGCTTGGGGAGCGGTGGTCCAGCTGTTCCCAGAGCTTAAGTATGTGGTACCAGAGAGGGTGGGGCAAGACGCAAGGCAAGGTGCAGGTGCCGAGCCTGAGGGCGGCCTGGGATTTTAAGGGGCTTTAAGAGGTGGGATGATATGCTTTGAGTGGAACTTTGGAAAGACTACTCTGGCTATAGCGAAGGGGATGGACGCTGAGGGGCGGGAGCACTGAGCCAGAGGCCAATGGACCAGTTAGGAGGCGAATATCACTTAAAGGTAACATTTTAATGGGGGCCAGCATTGTTTTAAGAGCTCTGCCCTCTTTACATATATGCATATGCCCATCTATCTATCCATCCATCCATCCATCCATCTACTCACAACAAATATGGTATATTTGTTACCTCCACTAGATGGAGTAGGAAACTAAAGAACAGAGAGGCTAAGCCACTTGTCCAGAGGGCACACAGTAAGTGGTAGTCTCAGGATTTGAACCATCCCTGCAGCTTGAGCCCCCCAACCAAAGACAACAAACGTCTGAGTCAGGGTGGTGTAGTTAGTGGAAAATACTCTTGATGGGCCTGCTCTGTATTTGATGCTCTCCTGGCTTCTGGCTTCCACAGAGAAAGGGATGCAGTCTTTAATTCTGAGATCCTTGGAAAAAACTACAGCTTGAAATGTTAAGGGACTGGAAAGTCCCAGGGTCATGATAGAAAGCCAGCCACCAGGGGTCACTTGAGTCCCCAGGAACGCATACTTGGAGAATGGAGGTATTTCTATTGCTTGGGGGGGGGGGGGTGCCTGCAAGCTCTTCAGCTGAAGGAAGGCAGGGCACAGGCAAGTGAGAGAAGGGTGTGCCCCAGTGGGAAGGCTCCTGGTCGCTTCAACTCATGGCCATCCCTGCTGGGGAGACTGAGGTCAGGGGGTTCCTGAAGGTGCCGTATGCTTGCAGGCAGACGTGGGTTAGGCCCCCGTAGCATGAGGCCAAGGCTATGACTACCTGCACCCCCTGGGGCGGCTCTACTTGCCACTCTCCCAGCCATGCTCAGAGAAGGGGTGGGAGCTGGTAGGGGTGGGGGAGGGCAAGAGTCCTAGGCAGGGGTCTTCTAATAGAAGAGAGGACCCGGCTCAGAGAGGAAGGCTACGTGTGGCTTCCGTGTAACACATCTGATGGTTTGCAAAGCTGGACTTCCAACTTACGGGCTCTGAGCTTTGGACAGCGTCGTGGAGTCTCATTTTCCCCATCTGTAAAATGGGAATAAAACTCCTCGCTAACGCAAGGTTGTGGGAATGTCAAAAGTGAATAGTGGCTGTCGGCATGCAATTCTGCACACGTGTAGAGCCATCATGCACGATTCTATTTGGTGAGCCCTGCTGCACAACATGAAGCTGAAGCCAGGGTTTGCTGAGAGTGGAATATAACACTGAACTTCAGCCTAACTTTAGGGGCTGCTTGGTAGTGGTCGGCCAAACATAAACAAGGCATTGCTAGTCTCATTCCTTCATCTCTGTAGAAGCCGGCGCTGTGTTTGATGTCTGAAAGGGGTCACTTGGAAGCACAGGTTAGCAGCATCTGCCTACTCAAGCAGGCAGGGGAAACAGTAGGCTAGGGATTCCTCCAAGGCAGGCTGAAAAGCCCAGAAAGCAAGGGATGTTTGGGGAACGGATAAGTCAGGGGTGTTCTCCGTAAAGCAACGCAAAGAGAGCAAGACCAAAGCCAGGGTCACCATCCTAGACAAGGACGAGCCCCATTAACCAATCAGAGGCCTGGCCTGACGGACATCGGAGCCAACATCTGTTGGAACGGTGGCATCCCTTTACCACCACAGGAAAAGCCTGGGCAGATACAAGACTGTCAGGAGTGAGGCAAAAGGGCGGGTAAAATCACCATCAGAGCATGACAAATAAACACGCAGCCCACCTTTCCCGCACTAGTGGAAAAACCCAAACCCACCTAAGGGGCGTTTACACGTGAATGACTGGACAGGCTTGTGCCACGCTGGGGCTTGGCACCAGAACTCCTCCGAGGCACACCGCGCGAGGCAGACACCTTCTGTCTGACAGCTGCATTATCTAGACCCACGGCGCGGGGGAACCAGCACAGCAAATGGTTTACAAACCCCAAGCACAGCTTCTCCTGGCCCCAGTGTTTGCATCAATATCTCTATGAGGCTGTTTTCCCCTAGGGCAGGGGGTGGCTCCTCTTGCCTCTTGCCCAGGACCCACACTCACCTGGAGGGGTCAAGGACGCCACGGACGCCCACCACTGCTCAATTCCCCTGGATGCTTAAGACAGAGCTTTCAAAAAGCAGCAGAAGGGGCTGCCGAGTTCTTCACCTAACCTGCTACAGTTTCAGTGTCGGTTCATATTCTGGGCGTTTCCTCCCAAGTCCCCCTAGATTCCAAGTGTTTCAGAACTCAGGCAGAAGCTGCTTAGAGCAGTGCGGTTCTGCTGATGGCCCCTTTCGGAAGAGCTTCCTGTTGGTTTTCCCAAAGACAACAAACCCCCAAGTAAGACGCGCTTCTCTCTTGTCCCATCCCTTCACCCCAGACATAGGGCAGTTGCCCGAGTCCCGTGGACCTGGGAGTGAGGTCCGGGACAAAGAGGGCTAGCATTCACAGAGGGGACCATAAAGAGTAGCACTGAGGGTCTGGGGGCTGACACCGGAAGGCAGAAGGCGAGAGGCCGGGACAGGTGAGCAAGGTCACTCCCCCTACAGTTGTGTCCAACTTCCCACGACCTGGAGGACAAGGCTCAGGGGACCCAAGAGTGGGTTCCGCCTTGGCATCCTGGAATGATGTCACCTCGCCGCAAATGGCCTGGTGCCTACCCTGGGGGGAGGGGGTCGGGGAGGGCCTATGAACTCTGGAGCGCGCGGGGGAGTGCTAGGCGCGGGGTCGCGCGGAGGGCAACTCACGGAGGAGAAGTTGTGCGGGCCGCAGAGCTCGCCGCGGTACTTGCAGGAGAGCAGCATGTCCTCGAGCTGGTGGCCCAGGCGGTCCATGAAGGCGGCGCTGATGCCCTCGAAGTGGCGCGGCGGCAGGAAGAGGCGGAAGTCGGCCAGCTTGCGGAACCACTGGCGGCGCGGCTCGTCGCCCCGCAGCAGCTCGCTGACGAGCGGGCGTGCGGTGCGGTTGGGCAGCAGCAGCCCGAGCCAGTGGCCGGCGTAGTAGAGGTCCCCCTTGGAGAGGCGCGGGAAGCGCAGAGGGTTGTTGTTGCACACGGTGACGGCGGGGAAGGGCAGCTGGCGACTCCACTCGCGGTGCACCCGCGTGTGCGACGGGAAGCTGAGCCAGTAGAGCAGGCGGTTCGAGGACCAGGACAGCAGCAAGCCGAGGGACGTGCAGAAGGCCAGCACCCACAGCGCCCGCCGCTGGAAGGAGCCCCCCGCCGCCGTGCGCCCGGCGCACATGTGCCGCAGCCCGTGCAGTTTAGCGCGGCTCAGCGACGGCCGCCCCCTGCGGGCGACCCTCGGCCCCTGCAGCGCCCGCTTGCGCTCACCGCCCCTGTCGCCCCCGGGCTGCCCGGCCGCCGCCACCGCCGCCGGCGCCGGCTCCTCGCGGGCCATGCGGAAGCGTCCCGGGCCGGTGAGCGCGGCAGCGGGCAGCCGGGCTCCGCCGCTCCGGCTCATTCATTCAGCCCGCGGCTGGCGGCAGCGGCGGCGGCCCCGGCCGGGAGGAGCCGCCATGGGAGTCCGCAGCAGCAGTGGAAGCAGCAGCAGCAGCCGCCGCACGCAGCCCGCGCCAGGGAAGCGTGCGCCCGAAAGGAGCTCCGGTGGCGCGGCATGCCCGCCCGGCGCCGCCGCCGCCGCCTCCGCGAGCGCCCGCCCGGGACTGAGCGCTGCTTCGGCCCGCCGCCCCTGGCCCTGGCCTTTTCCGAGCGCCTCCCGGGCTCTCCGGGCCCCTAGTCTTCCTGGAGAGTGCCTGGCCCGGCCGCTACCTCTAGAGGGGCCCCACCGGGCGCCGCCTCTCCGGTGCCCGGGCGCTGCGCCCGCCTCCCCTCGTTTTGGACCTCGGGGGACCCTGCGCCGAGTCCCCCCTGCTCCGCTTAACCCCAGCTTTTACGCTGGTCCGGGGAGAGCAGCCACTCGGCCACCATGCTTGATTTGGACATCCCCAAGGGCCCCGCCAGCCCAGCCCGTAGCCCAGCGGTGCTGGGACCCGGGAGAGAAGGCGCCCGGGAACGAGCGCCCCCAGAGGCGCACCGCCGCTCGGGCGCCCCGGGTGGGGTGGGTGTGTACCGGGGCGAGGGGCCGCTCAGCCGGCCGCTGCTCTCTTCCCCTTCCCTGCGAGAACCGCTCACTGCTCCGCGGGCTGCGCTCGGCCGAGACCCTCGAAGGCTCCCCTAAGTCCTGCGCCCGAGCCCTGCGTGCGACGCGCCCGCTCTCGCCCGGGGCTGGGGGCTTCTCGGGGCGTCCTGCGGGAGGCTGCTCGCTGCTGGGCCCCTTCCGGGCTGCCGGCCAGAGGAAAGTGTCGCTTCTCCCCTCGACTCTCCGGGGTGCCTCGAGTCTCCAGAAAAGCCCGGCCTCGCTGTCCCCCTGCCTGTTCTCCTTGCCCCGGCGGCGCCAGAAGCTGGGGACTGCGGAGCCCCGGCTGCACCTCTCGGCGGGCTGACCCGGACTCGCTGCTCCGCGCGTCCTTCTCTCACGACTCCAAGCCCGCGGCGGCGGCGGTGGCGCCGGCTGCGCTCCTCTCCCGGTTGCCCGGCCCTCCTCGGGCCTCGGGCGAACTTGGGCAGCGGCCGCGCGACGCTGGCGCTGCTGGGCTTTCGAGCACCTGCCTCTCAGCTCGCTGGCCCCACGGCTCCGGGCGGGCCGGGCGGCGGCGGCGGCGGGCGCTGTGCGCTCCTGGAGACGCGGTGCTGACGCGCCCGGCTCCTCCTCGCTGCATTTTAATTCCTGGCCACTGTGGCCGCTGCACACCGAGCGGGAAGCCTCTTGCTGGAGCCGGCCGCCGGGTGGGGGAGGCGCTGCACAGATGTGCCCGGGGTGCGGGCTTGTGGGAGAGATGTGGGGTGGAACCGGCTGTGGGGCCGTGTGTAGCTAAGTGCGAGAACACTTCAGGCTGGGAGATGGGCCTCCGGAGAGGCAGCCTCTGTGTAGTATGGGCATGTGAACAAGTGTGTGACGGTGTCACGCCCTGAGTGTGGGTAGGCTGTGCGTGTGTATGTGTGAACGGGTATTTCTGTGTACCTTCTGCATGTGAGCTTATTTGCAGATGAGGGACCATGGCTACCCGAGTGGGTGTGATGTGCGTAGCTAGATAGGGTGCCTGGGATGGTGTGTGTGTTCTGTGTGGGCGCGGGTGTGTGCACTCGGTGGTGGGTATGAATGGGTGTGTTGATGTGCCAATACAGAGCAGAGTTCCTGGATGTGGTGTGTGGGTTGGTGTGTTTTGCGTGTGTGTCTGAGTGTGTGGTGTGTAGTATGTGTGTTGAGGTGCTGGGCGGGGTGACTGGGCCTCTGGCCAGGGGGGCTCTGCCTCTTAGGAGCTTCCCAGGTGTGCCCCCACCACTGGGCTGGAAGGGTCTTGGGCTCAGCCCTGGAGCGGGCAGCCAGCATAGCACTCCTGGGAGGGCAGGAGGGAGGATTGTGACTTCCCAGGACAGGAGGCTTCATCTCTGCATTCTCACCCCTGGGATCCTACAGTTTGAGGGCGGATGATGTCACCCATCCCTCCTGGGCAGGTTCAGGGGCTCCCGCTAACCCGTGGGCACTTTTGGACATTTTTATTTAGCCTTTGTAATATTCCGCCTTTGGTGTGTTTTGGAGGCTGGATGAAGCGTACCATAGTGTACCGCTAGCTCCATTTCACAGGTGAGACTAGAGAGGCCAAGTACATGGCCAAGGTCATACAGCCTGAAAGTAGAGGATTGAGATTCTGCACCCCAGTCCCCAAAGCCCTGGCTCTTTCTACTGCAGCCCATGGCCTTATAGTTTGCACTCTCTGGGCCAGGCGCCTGGAGGGCAGGGCTGGAATCCTGCTCCCGCAGCTGCCTGGCAGTAAGTGGTGCACAGCGGGTCCTTGGAGCTGTCTGCTGCTGGCTTTCGGGGGAAGGCTCTGAATCTGACGGTTTTGTGGGGCTTCTACCGGAGGCTCGCCGCCGGGTGCTCCCAGCCTGGTCCTAGTGTTCCTGCGGGTTGCCACAGTGATGCACATCCCAGCTAAGGCAGGGCGACCTTGTGAGCTCAGTGCAGTTGTGAAAGAAGCAGCTAGGGCAAGCACATAACGTCTAATAGAATCCTAACTCGAGGCTGGCACGGAGCTCTGTCTTATAGAAACTTTTAGGGCATTCTATGTTTCTCATCTGTTCAGCTGCTGGGGGCTATTTCTTTTCCGGCAGTTTCCCTCTTAAAATGTACACCTGCTGCTTTTGGTTGCTTGAGTGTCTTCTGTGCCTTGGGTTTTCCTGTTAATTCTCCAGATAGGTTGCTTTTCCAGAGAGAGGAGGGGTATCCTGCAGAGGCTCCTGGGGTCTTGGCACAGAAATCCAGAGGTAGACACAGGGATGGCTGGTGACCCTGCGCAAGGATGGATGGCTCTCTCTGTGGCGCGTATATTTAGTGAGTTCCCTACCCCCACGCTGTCCCAGATCAATACTTCCACCAGTTCTTTCTACTTTCTACTCTTTCTTAAAGCCCCAACTTAAGCATCGCCTCCCGGGAAACCGGACCTCTCATGGCCCTTGCGGTAGTACCTTGTCACTGTGTGTGTCCAGGCTTTCCTTCTGGACATGAACCCTTTGAGGACAGGGACTACACATCATTCATGTTTGTGTCCCTACCTCTTAATGCAGTGCCTGGCACAACGATGAAGCACACTGAGACAGGAAGAGGGGAAAGGAACTAGGATTTCTTGAATATTTCTATATGCTATGCATTGAACTGGGCATGCAAACATATTTAATTCCTCAGTCCAACCCTGCAAGGGAGGAATTTTTGATCCTCTTTTTACATTTGTGAACCAAGAGCTCAGAGCACAGGAATTGAACTCAGCTCTAATTCATTCCAAAGTCCAAGATTTTCCCTTTCCACCATGCTTCTCGCAAAAGTATAATGATAAATAATAATAAACATATAATAAAATAAATATAGGACTTCCTAAGCACTAGGGCCTGTTCTAAGTTATTTACACTAAAAACAAGTGTTCTAAGTACTTAATGCTCAAAATAATTGTATGAGGTAAATACTATTATTTTCTGTACTTCGAAGAAGGGGAATCCTCAGCACAGAGAGGTTGAGCTATTCACCCTAAGCCACACAGCCCTTGAGCCCAGGCAGTCTGTCTCCAGCCCCCGTGCCCTCAAACTCTTCCGCATACCATGTCCGCCCTCAGAACTCTACTGAGTGACAGCACATGCAAATTAGCTTTCCCATCCTGGCCGCCTCACTTGGCCAGAAAAACAGATTCGCGAGGCCGTGCATGAGCTGACCCACATAACCTCTCCACCAAAAAATTAGAATTTAGCATTGTGATTTCCCCAATAATAAGCTTTCAAGAAAGTCGCCCTTTTCTTGTTTATGTCTAAAACATCTGTCGCCCCACACCTGCCATCCTGGCCTTTTCTTCTGTGTGATGTTTGTGTGCAGTGACAGCAAAGCCTCCCTCCCGGCAGGCCGGCCAGCCAGCCCACTTGCTGGTATGTGACTACCCCCGCTAAGCATAAGCTCTTCCTCGCATCAGCTGAGTTTGTTGGGAGGGGGAGGTCAATTTAAGCTGATGTCATTTAATGTTTTTGTAATCCAATCTTTGGAGCTGACACTTGTTGGCCTGATCAGGCTTCCCGGGAGCCTCAGTGTTCCCGTTTAGCCCTAGTCCCTACTGCTCAGGGGCTCGGCATTGGAAAGCATCTGAGGGGCCACCCAGCCCTGCTCCCTACCTGCTACAGGAATCCCTCCTACACACCCCTTCAGGAACAGTCCACTGGGAACCAAGTCTATTCTGGAACATCTGGCAGTGTTAGAAGCTTCTTCCTTTCATCGACTTGGAATCTGTCGTTTTGTTCATTCCTCCCCGTTCCTCTAATTTATCTCCGGAGACTCGCACAACTAAGTTTGATCTTTTTTGCACATGGAAACCCTTCAAGACACTTTACAGAATTGGAGTACATTGATGCTGAATGGGGTTCCAGCAGTCTGCCTACCTAGCAAATTCTTCAAGGTAAGTCTTTTCTTCTCAGGTGAAATGTGACCGGTTCCTGCAATGGTTTCTCTTGTACTTGCTGCCCTTGAAGTGGGCTCTTGGAGGTCGGCATCCTTAGAATGTGACCACCGAGCCCTGCAGAGCCCTTTATTCTAGACTTGGTTCTTCCTGGCGCTAGTCTTCTTTCTGATGGCTGTGGGTTCTTATTTGCCCTCTTACCTCTGAGATGTGCTGGACGTGGTGAGTGGGGAGAGGGGGCCCTAACGATGGGTTCCTGGTGGCCCTGCTTAGAATGCCAAGTGCACTTTCTTCTAGGACTCTGCTGC
>CM052891.1:34176135-34181135 GCA_028534135.1 Potos flavus | reverse complement strand
TGATGGTGATGGTGAAGATAATGGTGATGGTGATGATGATGATGGTGACAATGATGATGGTGGTGTTGGTGATGATGTTGGTGATGATGATGATGAGGGTGGTGATGATGATGGTGATGGCGATGGCGATGATAGTGGCGATGGCGATATTTGATAGCTGACATTGACTGAGCACTATGTGTCAGGCACTGTGCTCCATGAACATGTGCTAACTCACATAATCCTCACGGCAACCCTATGGGATGCATACCACCAGTACAGCTCTTCCATGTAGAGGAAACCAAGGCAAAGATTGAATAAGTAACTTGTCCAGACAGTGGCTAGACTGAAACCTAAGAATTCGGGCTCTAGAGTACAAGCTCTTAATTAAGTTCGTTGTCATTAGCTGAAAGTGAGAACTGCACAGGTATTTCTTGAGTCCCCAGAGCATGTCAGATACTGTCTTTAGAACTGGGAATGTGACATCTATTCACATTGGTCCCTGCTTTAGCTTACAGCCTAATGGATGACATGGGTAAAAAATAGATCATTTTAAAAGCATGATAAATGCTATGCCAGAGATGAGCACGGTGTACTGAGAGGGCCCAGAGAAGGATTTCCCCTCAATTGTTTTCAGGGTTCTCACCATACACCTTCCCAGTTTTCCACTTAATTTCTCCATTTGTTTTCACATTTCACAGAGAACTTTGTGACTCTGCCCCCAGGGATGAATCTGGGAGACAGGATCTGAGCCCAGAGGCCATACACAGCACAGCACAGCCCCATATTAAGGACGCTCTGATCCATGACACCCACGATGTCCACATCCACGTCCTCCCAATGTGAGCTTTTGTGTTCCCAGTGGCGTCTTAATGACTTGTGACATTTACTTTCTAAAGCTCAGACCACTTCAATCATCAGTCTCCTTCCCCTAGCTTTGCTTACCTATCATTGGCTTATTCTGGGTTTAAGCTTGAATAACTGGGCCTTGGTTGTAACACCGGCCATAAAGTTAGCAGAGCAATGGAGACTTGCACACTTTTCTACCCAATTTCCCCTCCCATACAGATAACAAAACTCTCATTAAAATTGTTAAGCATAATAACCTTCTCCAGTAGTTACCATCCACTCACATTATGAAAGGCATGCAGTTAAAATAGGATTTAATGAAATATAAAACCCCAGGTACAATTAGGCACATTATTCACAATTCCTTGACTATCTCCTTAACTGTTTTTGGCCGTGACTTAATCCTACCCTGGCTCTCACCTCCCCTTTCGGGAGCGCTAAGTAACCAGCTCTGAATCTGTCTCGCAGACAGACCTTCTGCAGTGATTCAGATTTAAGGCTAGGTTGATTTGTCAAAAACCTCCGTCCAGGCTGCTTTTCCTCCTAGCCACGGCTTTCCCCTGTCTCAGCCACTAGCAGTGTGTTTATTCACTTTCCCTTATAAATGACCTGACCAAACCACTACCGCAGGTTTCTCTACTGCTAGTTTATCTTGCCTGTCCACCCACCAGAGGAGCAGAAAAGGAAGGATTTAAGTACATTCTTTGGCAGCCATGTGGATCTGTGTGATTATCTAAACAGAAGACAGGAAGAGAAGGGCAGGACAGGGGAGGTAGGATAAGGGAAGGGGAGGGGAGAGGAGG
Source organism: Potos flavus (assembly GCA_028534135.1). Lineage (NCBI taxonomy): Eukaryota > Metazoa > Chordata > Mammalia > Carnivora > Procyonidae > Potos > Potos flavus. The sequence continues at coordinate 34,179,504 of CM052891.1, read as the reverse complement.
AGATGGGAAGATGGGGGAGGAGAGGAGACGAAAAGAGCACAGAGTACCTACTACATACTATTATGTGCACCATGTAACGATTCTTCATGGCAACTCTCCCAGGTGGGTAATATTATTCCCATTTTACAGATGGGGACATAGTAAGCTTTTCTTTCCAATCCCATTCTCTCTGTTGCTGGTTGAAGCACAGGGTAAGCCACAAAAACAGCCATAATCACATAATGCAACCATTCACTAAGCTAGATATCAGTTAAGCGTCATTTTCCAGATGAAGAAAATGAAGCTCAGAGAGGTAAAATCACCTGCCTAGGGTCACACAGAGTATATCCCACCGTGTAGAGCCAGGGTTCCAACCCAGGTCTGACTCCAGCGTGTTGGTAATTATTAGAAAGGCAGGAAATTGGGAGTTTAGAAGGAGAAAAAACAAAGTGGACGGCAATGCAAAAATCTTTGGGGAGATGAAAGAAATGAAAACAGAAACTAGGCTCTCAGTCTCTGCTGTGCATCTGGAGCTATGCTCTTCCTAGCTTCTGTGATGCCATCATGGGCAGAGCCCAAACTATACAAGCCTAGTGATTGCGAAAGGTTTGGGGAAGCACCCATGGGTATAAGTGTCACGCTGGGCAAAGTAAGTTAGAGAAAGCCACGCAAAATATTTCCTCTCTCAACATCCAAATGACCTTGCATGCTGAGAGCCACCACACGGCCACAAAGTAGGAACTCACTTTTACAAACTATGGGTTTTCAGCCTGTCTGCCTGTCTCCTTCCCTCTCTCCTCTCTCCCTCCCTCCCTCCTTCCTTCCTTCCTTCCTTCCTTCCTTCCTTCCTTCCTTCCTTCCTTCCTTCCTTCCTTCCTTCCTTCCTCCTTCCTTCTTTCCTTCCTTCCTACCTACCTTCTTTCTTTCCGGACCTCAGCCCCGCTTTCTCCTTTCTAATCAATATTTCTTTAGCCCAACAGTGTTTAAACTTACTCACTTAATATTTCTCAGCAGCCTACAGCACTAACACACAACATTAGATTCAAAACAGTTTTCCGAAAGTGCTTGGCGTTATAAAGGCAAGTTCATAAGCTTGATGTGTAATAAGAGCCAGGAAACAGTTCATACGCTTTCATCTGGCAATCCCACGCCCTAGTAGGTTCCCTAAGGAAATAACCCAAAAGGAAAGAAAAAGTACAAAGGTATTCACAGTGAGGATTTTCGTGATAGAGGAAAACAAACAAACAAACAAACAAAATTAAGAAAAGTTTATATGCCCAGCAATAAGGAGAATGGCCAAACAAACTATGGTGATCCTATGTCATTGGAAAATGATGTCATTAAAAAAAAAAAAAAAAAAAAAAGACGAGGCCCAGGATGCCAATTGTTGAGTTAGATATGAAATAGTGTTGAATAACAAGATCTGAGCACAAAGGGCACAGCCACCTGGTCACCTCTTTAGGGAAACATCTCTTTGCACATGAAAAATGGTTAGAGGGGAACTAGGAGAGACAGGGTTTCCTAACAGATAGGTTCTTTTGGTAAAGTTACGTAGATTTCAGACAAACTAAACCCAAGCCAGCTTGCCAGAGCCAAGCTTGGAAAGAAGGCATATCGGAAGCAGAAAGCTTTCTCTTTCTAGAAAGTGGTATCACTGGGTTTTGGGCACTGGAGCCCTGGACCTCTTGGTCAACCTCAACTCCTTACTCTGGTGCTCACCAGTGAGCACCCTGCCCAGTCTGGCATTGTCCTCATGGCTTCTGACTCCTGGGTCCCCCTGTCTCTGCATTATCAGGCCCCTCCTGGACCTCCGCCTTGGTCTCGGTCCCAGTGATGACTTAGCGATAGATGTTCTGTGACCAAATAGTGACCCATAATAAAAACTATCTCAGAAACTAAAGTGTCCCCAATAAAGAGAGGTCTTTAGGCGAGGATTGCTCTGTGGTGTTGCTTCCCTCGTGTCCTTTCTGCTTGCTGTGTCTTCATCATCTGTTCCCAGTCTCTGCTTGATGACCTTACTCTGACTTGTGATTAAACTCTTGGCTGGACAACGTGGTTTGATGCATTTGACCCTGGCTGGATCTGAACAGTGTGAAGGGCTTGAACATTTCTCCCAGTGACAATCATGCTTTCATCTTTAACCATGGTTGGAATTCTGCTGGGTCTTAACACCCATAAAACTCTAATTTCTAGGTTAGAGGTAGTGCAGGGAGATAAGGAAGAATACATTTGAGCAGTCTGAGCAGTCACAATGCATGTCACAAAATCTGTAATAATAATAATAATAATAATAATAATAGCCTTAATTAACTGAGGCTGGTAATGTGGTAGGCCTGGGAACTTTGCATGCATTATCTCATTTAATCCCCACAGTAATCTGAGTGAAGTAGATAGATGTTATTATTTCTATTTGTGCCAAGGAGGAGTATGAGGCTGATAAATAGCAAGTGAATCACTGAAGGTCAAAGTCAGGTTTTGCTGAAGTCAAATCCTCTCTCTCCCTGGCACCCTCCCCTCCCCCGGCCATTATACTCTACAGTCTTTTAGGCACTGAAGATATTATCATGTCGTTGAAGCCGGAGTGAGCCCTTGTCCTTGATGGAGCCTGCTTACTCTTATTTTACATACAATCTTGGTAACAAACTTGGGTATTGTTTTTCAGGCTCTCAGCGGAATAAAAGTAGTAGTGTTATGAAAGGAAGCAAGGAGGCTTGAGATTCAGGAGTACTAACAGCCTGAATGTATAGCCAAAGCCTGCCAACAAAGGAGCAGACAGAAACAACTATAAGAACAGATCAAAAGGACTAAAAAAAAAAAAAAAAAAAAGATGCCATTTCATGTTGGGCAAACGCCCCACATCTCAAATAGTCCTGAGTCTTTTAGCCCAAAATAATAGTTGGAACTTAAAATGATAGCCTTGCATCACCACGATCACATTTTGTTTCGTATAATTTGTATAAGAATACAGGAAAGGCTGGCATAGATTTCAGAAGGAGTTTTAGCCAAATTGTTCCTTTAAAAAAAAAAAAAAGTTGTGGTTCTTAAAGGAGAAGATAAATCTTTAACTCTTGGAAATGTTGGCTATTCAGAAAAATGCCTGATGCCTTTAGGAGAGAGAGTATGGCTAACGAAGCTTTTCACTCTCTCTGGCTCATTGTTTCAGCTATCACCTGGAACAGAAGCTTCCTTATTGTCATTTGCTTGATGGCCAAACAGGGCTTGGCACGTGGCTTACCATTCCGAATTGATTACGTTGCTGTTAGTTGGGCTGTGTCGTGGGTGTTTAGTTGTTCTATAAAAGGGAGTTTTGTGGTATTTAAATGTTTCTATCTCTTTTCTGTTTCTTCAACTAAAAACAATGACAGACCAGTTTTTGACCGCGTTGGGGGG
>CM052891.1:34063823-34176035 GCA_028534135.1 Potos flavus | reverse complement strand
TAGCTTTCTGAATGCAGACTTCCCTTTGGAGGGTGGTGTGTGTGTGTGTGTGTGTGTGTGTGTGTGAGTGTGTGTGTGTGTGCTAGTGCATGCGTGCACGTCTATGTTTGATTTTCCCTTTTGCATATTCACTCATTGGTTGATACAGAGAAATGTGAAATATCTGCACCGCTTTGGAAAGTATTGACAATATATCCTTTTAAATTTGGAACCGGAATTTTACTCATGGGATGTGACATTTCAGTCTTGAATTCTAAGTCCCTTTTCAACCTAGAAATCTTGGAGTTATCCTCAACTAAGCCATCACTCCCACCACATTCCATCGATCACCCGAGGCTGTCGGTGCTGCCCTCCTCAATTGTTCTCAAGCCCATGGTCTGTGATCCGTTCTCAGGGCAACTACCTTGGTTTAGGCCCTCCTGATCTACAGCTTACAGCTTACCCTCCCATTGCAGCTTTCACTGGATCCCTTGCCTCTGACTTCCTTCCTCTCCAACCCAATCCCCGCCGTGCCATTCCGAGTTTAAAATCCTTCAATGACTCCCTGCTGCTTATTGCAGACCTTCGCAGCCTGTGTGTTGTCACACTGTGGGGTATATAGGAGCTGCAGGTATTTTGGGGTTATAGGGCAGGCTTGGGGCAGCAGGAGTCTCAGGGTCACTCAAGACTGCAGCTTCATCCACTTGGCCCTGTGTGGTGTATAGATATTTTCTATTTTGTTCTATAACAAATTCCGGGAAGTTCTGGGAGAGCCTAGCTTATATAGCCCTTCTCACCCTGGCCCGTCTACAACCCCTCTTTTTTTTTTTTTTTTTTTGGCTTGGTGAACATGTACTCCGTTTTGAGACCCTGCTCAACATTCCCCTCCCTGCAGCTTTCCCCTGCTCCTGCAAACGGGGCTAACTCTTGTCTCCACTCTGCTCCAGTGCAAGCCAGCGAGGGGAAATTGGGAAGGTTCCTTCAACTCTCTGAGTCTTAATTTCCTCATTTGAAAAATGGAGATAATAATATCTGCTTTGCAGGGTTAGCATAACGATTAAATAAAACAACATATGTAAAGCATTTAGCACAGAACTTGGCATATAGTAAGCACTCAGTAAATATTTGTTGAATAATAAATGGTAGTTGCTATCGTTAACTATCGAACTTTTGCCAGTGTACTTAGCCCATAATCGTGCAATGGTTGTTAACTCCTCTTTTTAGGATTTTCCTATTCATTTCAGTGCAATAGATTCTGCTCTCCTAGGATGTCAGTTCCATGAAGGAAAGGATCTTGAGCTTGTCCACCAGTGTATCTTATGTGTATAAGGCCCTCAATAGGGCCTGGCACATAATATTTTTGCTCACTTGTTTTCCTCATTTGCTTCTTGTGAAGGTCAAGTGCCATGATGTATGTGAAATGCTCTGAAAATATAAACATCCTGTGAATATCTTTTTTCTTTTTAAAGATTTTATTTATTTATTTGACAGAGAGAGAGGGATCACAAGTAGGCAGAGAGGCAGGCAGAGAGAGAAGGGGAAGCAGGCTCCCCGCCGAGCAGAGAGCCCGATGCAGGGCTCGATCCCAGGACCCTGGGATCACGATCTGAGCCGAAGGCAGAGGCTTTTAACCCACTGAGCCACCCAGGCGCCCCACAGCCCGTGAATATCTTATATATGTAGGAGTTATCCATTCATTTACTCTTTTTGTCTCCAGGCTGTGGATTGTTTGCACTCTGCCAGTACATGACCCTGCCTGCAGACTCATGTTCTGCTGTGGCATGTAAGTTCTGGGGAAGTCTGGTGCCCACACACAATGCTAGCACTTTTGTTGGACAGAGGTAACTAAGGCAGACATTCTGGTTTGTATCATTGCCTTCTGAAATAGAAGAGCCATTTATGGATCTGTCAGCTACAGCTCTCATGTTTGTAGCACAAATGCAATTCTAGATATGTTGTACACTGAGTCCTGCTACCCTCATTCTCCAAGCCATGGTGTGACTGCCCCTATCAAGGAGAGAGTCATTTGGGAAGGGCTGGTGAGGGAGACTCCAGGGTAGGCTTGACTTCGGGTGAGAGCTGGAAGCTCTTTAGTGACCCACTGGTCCAATCTCCTTGGTCTAATCTATAGAAAAGGAAATTGTGCCCCAGAGAGAGTCAGTGACTTGTCCGATGTCACACAGCCAGAGACTCCCCGTAAGTATTCCTTCCTTCCACTTTAGTACAGTGTCTAACAGAGGGACAAAGAGATGGAGTTCAAGGCAGAGGAAATAAGAATACCTGGAAAATATTGAGAAAATATTAAGAAAATAAAATCTCTTTAAGGGTTTCATTCATATATATTTGGTAGCTCAGGGCTGTGAACTGAGGCTGAGAAGAGAAGATTCTCTGTACTGAAGGTGAGTAAACATAGATAAGGCACAAAGGAGGCTCGAAACCACATTGGTGCATGTGGGTGTGTATATGGATGTAGATGCATACTTTATTATTTAGATAATGAGGAAATTTTTGTTATGTTTTTTGTTTCATTTGCAGGAAATTTGAGTGGGGGAATATAAATAACATGGCGGTTTTAGAAAATTAGTTTCTCAACAGGTAGGAGAAGGAATTGGAGGTGGAAAGCAGAGGAGACAGGGAGACAAATGCAATCCTCTCTGCTTGAGTTGATGAGAGCCTCAGCACGGTGGTAATGGCGGGAATGGAAAGCAATATTGCCGAGGAATATTCCCATGGAAAAGAATAATGAAGGGATATGTGTGAGAGACACAGAGCAAGAAGAATCAACATGAGACTCCTTAATGAAAATAGTAACAATTAATCAGATGCCAAAGTGATGAAGTGGAAGTCAGGCAGATAACAAGGAGGCAAACATCCTTTAAAATGCTAAAGAGACCAAAAAGACAGGAAATCCTAAACAAAAGAACTTTAGCTGTAATAAGAGGGATTTCTTGGCAGGGGTAGAGAATCAAGCTAATTGGAGAAGGAGGGACTCAGTGGCTTTCGACTTATTATTTAATAAATCTCGAAAAGTATGTTTCCTTTGGTGTTTCCTCAAATCTTACATTATGGTGTTTCCTCAAATCTTAACGACCATGCTGGTTCCTTTACTTCATCTATCTCCTCCCCTTCTCCAAGAGGAGGCAGGCCTTTCCTATCATTCGAGGCCTGGGTTCTAGACAGTGGGTATGTTGCATCCTGCTCATAGGATTTTCTGCTTTTTATGATCCTTACTTTCTCTTCTACATCTTCTCTTGCCAATTTTGGATTTGATCTTGGAATTCCCTTCCTTTGTGACTTCCAATCCCCTGCTGGGTTGCCTTATTTTAACACCTCTCCTGGTATTGCCTGTAGCCAGCCTCACCAGCCTCATGATTATGAACCAAACCCTAGTTATGGAGCCTTGCCCAGGAGCTGGATTACTGTAGATATCCAATAATTCTGTGTTGTTGAATGAGCAAATGAATGAGTGATGAATGGAAAAAGAAAGGAAGGTAGGTGGATAGAAGAAATAAAAGGCGCAATTTTATTCCATGGAGAGATTTAACCTATATGATACCAAAGAACTTGGTCAAGCTGGTCTATTTCTGGTGAAAGGCAGTGCCACCTACACATCCAAGACATTATGAATCATCTACATAATTTAAGAGCCACTCTATTTAGTAGGAGAAATAACAAGATTGAGTAGGTAGCTTCGGTGAACTGGTCAACCCATTCGGTGATAACTCCATGTCCTTTATCAAACAGACATGGCCTGAGCTGATTGAGCCATGGGGGAGCTTGGCATTGCCGTGGTCACTTACTCTGTATGTTGAAAGGATCCCACTGATTTGGGGCTGACAAATTCTCACCACACTGCAATGAGCGATGATGAAGTGGCGCGACTATCTCCCATTGCCACTGCCTCCTGGTTCTACAGCTACATCTTAGAGTTTCTCTCAGTTCTCTTTCTGCCATTGCCTCCTTCTTTCCTTCTTCCTCATCTTGCTCCTTCCCTTCCTCTTTCCCTCTTACTTATCTTACTGCTCAGATACTGACTTTTGGAATTCCTGGTTAAATATGGCGGATTATCTGCAGACATGGATCTTTTACCTCCATAAACTCCATCAAATTAATAGTAAAAAAAAAGAAAAAAAAGTATACTTTCAAAGACCAAGAAGAGACATCTGTGCATTATATATGTCAATGCATTTTAAAAATGCAGGATGTAAGTGGTAGAACAAAGAGCTATGAGCTAGAGTACCGGCAGAGAGGAAATCTGAAAAGAAGCGAGCCTCAGCTGGTTCACCTGAAAGAATCCCTATAACTTAGAGGTCTCTTGGGATGCTTGAATGTAGAACGTCCCAAACCGAAATCATCACCTTCCTCCTTCTCCTCCTCTACCACCACCACCACCACCTTCGCCGCCACTGCTATCACTTTTCCTCCCCTGTTCCCCTCTGTGCATCCTCACCTCCCTCCTCTAGTCCTTACCCCAAACGATGGCCCCACTGACCACACAAACTGAGGTGCACCCTCCACATCCAACCTTTGAGTACAACACGCAAAACCATTATATCGACTTCTATCGCCACAAATCACTTCACAGTACCAATGTATGCTCCTGTATCCGTTCTCCCACAAGACCATAAGATCTTAGGGAACATTTCATCCTTGACAGTAATTTCAAAGTTGAGCACATGCTTGGCGTGCAGTAGGCACTAAATAAAGAATTGGTGAAGAATCGCTATCCCCGGAGGATGTTTTGTTCCTAGAATACCATCACTCCTCCCCACTCTATGGAGGCAAGCAAGATGATGCCTTTATCAATCAAAAGTTTTTCCAAAATTGAGAAACACAGTAATATTACTACAGTATTGTACTCACTTATTAGGGCATATTATTCTAATTAGAGTATATTATATTACTATTAGAGTATATTATGTTGCTCTAATATTAATACTCTATATTATTGCAATACCATTGTTTGATGGCTGTCCACTGAAGCCTGGATGTTTTGAACCCTATGACATGTCTTAACTCCTGTGATATCCACTTGTATGTCCAATCTGTGCTGGTAAGATATGATATTTATGCTTCAGGGAAGCAGGTGGTGCTTGGAAAGACGGTGGTACTCAGGAACACAAGCTTTGAGTTTGTGTCCCAAATCTGCCACTGATTTATCCTGTGGCTTTAGGAAAGTCGCTCTTCCTCTCTGGGAATAGGTCCTTCATCTTTAAGATGACACAGTTGGGCTAGATAATCTCTAGGATTTGTGTTTCTCTAAGACTTGTATACACCCGAGCTCATCATTAACCTTAGACTAGAGATGCCCCCGTCTCTCCTTCAGAGCAGTCCTGAGTGCTAACATTGCCTCCTTAATTCAGGTGATGAATGTGCATCGACAAAGACAGAGGTTAGAGACTTGTGTTGACTGGAGAGGACAGCCTGTACTTTCATCCTCAGGCTTAGAACCTATGTGAAAAATGCCTCTGAAGAAGTTGGACACTGGTTGTGCGTGGGTTTGATCCTTACTTTGTATCTTCTGATGTTCTCTCTTTTTATGTTTTTCCAAAAGGGGAAAACTACTCAAAAGAGTCCAAGAGACACAGTCTTCTCTTGGAACGTACACCTGCTGATTTCAGTGATGTTTGTACACAACATTGCTTGAGGGCTGGGAGGAAAACTTTTCTTATCCTTTTATATATGTATAAAAAGGAATGTTGCATTTTTGTCTTAGCATTACTAATCTGGTCCAAGAGCTAGAGCTTTCTTGGGAATCACAGAGCCTGATTTTCCAGCCTCTGGTTAGAGACGCAGATGGGTAAACACAGAGCTGTCAGAACTCACTCTGGTTCAAAAGACTTGGGAGGAATGGTATGAAGCTCAGAATCTCTGCATGATTCTGGCGCCGTCTGAGATTGGGGAGGCAGCCCTTCCTTAGCTGGGCATGGAGGCTGCCTTATAGCTCACCTGATCTTTTTAACCATGCTTCTAGGTCTCTGGGGAGGATTAGCCCATTTCACAGATAGGAGAACTGACACTTGGAGTTGAAATAACTTGCTTGAGGTTACAAATTAAACCTGAGATTTGAATCCAGGTCTGTTTGACTCCCAAGACGGTGTTGTTTCTACTAGATAATATATTTCCCATTCACATTCTGGTTGCTTGTGGCCATTGTTTGGGGGTGTATGTGTTTGCAAGGAGGAGGTGAAAATAGGACGCGAGAATGCAGGGAACCCCATCTCTGAGCATACATTTATCTCACAGGCAGGAAACTGCTGAGTCATCATGTGTTCTGTTTGCCCTGCTACAAGCAGGGACTCTAGGAGTTTGGGAGCTGGAGGGAGAATGTCTTCTCATCCATGCCCGAGGAGCTCAACTCTATTAGAACCGTGAAATGCAAGTTGGAGCGAGGTGGTAGACAGCCCAGAGCCCAGGAGGAGAGCTGGAGGTTTTCACTGAACACAGAAAGGAGACACTTCCCTGCCATAAGCTCCATATCTAGGCTTTTCTTTATTGCTCTTCATCCCCTTCTTATTCCATATACTTCCTTTGGACAACCATATAATTTCCTAGTTTCAATTCATGGATGAAGTAATGACTTCTAAACCTACAACTTCTACCAGATCTTGCTTCTGAGTTCTAGGCCTGTGTATGCAATTCCTTTTGTACGCCCAGTGGGTGCTCCTCAGGCACCTGAAATTCAGCATGACTAACATTGACCTCCTCACCTTTTTTTTTTTTTCACCCAAACATCTTTCCTTTAAGTTTCTCACCTCAGCGGATGGCTCCACCATCCCCCAGCCACCCACATCAGAAACCCAGGTGTCAGAGCAGAGCATTTCACTAGTCTTCTCTAGATCCTTTGGGGAGGATCCCCTTGGCCTCCAGAATAAGGTTCAATCCCCATAGTGGTCTTCGGGACTGATGTCAAGCACAGAGGGGGCAGTGGAAGACTCAGATTGGGGTATCAACTCTAATGGATTACATATGTGACATTGGGTGAGCCATACCTAATCTCTCCAACTTGCTGCTTCTTCATCTCTGATGTGGAGCTCCTAACAGTGGCATTGTAGATTTCTGTGGAAATTTAATCAAATGAGAATAGCATGTGTAAGCTATTACGAACCAGTGCCTGACGTGTCATAGCTTTGAATGGTAGCTGATCTTAACTGGCAAAGCTCTGAACTGTGTTTTTAGGGGGACTTCTAATGGTGCTACATAGGACGTGTCATGGTGTCTGAGTTTCTACCTAATGGGGGAATTCCATCTCATAATGGGCTTCAAGGTAGGAAATGGCTTTCCTGACAAATGTAGTATATGATGCCTTTCCCAGCGCACCATAGCACACCATAGAGAAAATATCACGGAGCCTACACATCGAATGACATGGCAGACATCAGAAAGGACCCAGACACAGAACACTTAGGTCAGCAAAATCCAGTGCATCAGGCTCTCCTGGGCACCCTATGAACAAGAAGGGCAGTGAGCAGCGAGGGCTGTGCATTCTTAGCATTTTGGAAAGAAGTAAACATATCCGTAAGGATCGTTAGGAAGAATCAGTGAAGAACAAGAGGCAGAATCTCGGGACTTTCCATTATTGGTAGACGAGGATCTAAAGCGAACCTCAGCCAAGACAGTGTGTCCCAAGAACACCCCCCACACACTTGTGGAGGAATCCCAACAGGACTCAAAATGTTTCCTGGACCACAATCGTGAATGGTTATTCTCATTCTTTTGAGTTCTTGCTTGTTTTATCATCCGGTCTCATAATCCACTGTATGGATGTTTCTTATAAATAATTTTGTTGGTAAATATATACCTTTTTCATCACAGGAGTATAGACTTCATCATTCTCAACAAATCCCTGGGTTTTCTTCACAAAGTCCAGAGCTCAAAACCCTTCGAGTTATTGTGACATGGGGATACCTGGATGGGAAGGCTCCTGTGTGACAATTGTTAAGAAATCCCTTCTCTGTGAAGCTGATGGATTCTCTGCTCTCATATTTTCTCTCTTGCACTTGCTTATTACCTATGCTGTTTGAAGTATTCCAATTGTTTCCTGGCTGCATCTAGGGAGAGAGAGACTTGCCTCTATGTGGGTCAGAATAGCTAAGAGGGAGAGAACCATCCTGAGACATGACACGGGATGGTGGCAGAGATTGGTCTGGCCCAGGAGTCTCTAAGGAGGAATTGCTAGTAGGACTTCGGCAAACAGAAGGTGGAGACAGCTGTCCTATGACCCTTTCCTGTGCGGACTTCTCTCATTGAAGACGTGTTGTTCTTTGTGGATTATTCAGGCTTTGCTTCATCTGTGGTTAGATGTGGGTGGCAATGTCATAAAGAGGAAAGGCAATGAGCTCTGAAGCTAGATGCCGGCTCAGCTCTGTGGCCCCGGTGTTGGCCAATTGTCATGATGTTGGGCCATGCTCCCCCACGGACCCTCAGTTTCCTCACCGAACCCTTGCTGAAAGGCTCTGGTGAGGATTAATGGAGCTAGCACAATAAGCACGCACCACCGTTTTGGACACGATAGTGTTAATTTCCGTCTTCTTCCTTTCTCTTTCTTTGCGTCCCAAACCGTGGGGGTGGGTAGGCAGGGATGTGACTCTCTGCACAGTGTTATCCACGACCGAGACCAACTGCTGGGCTTTCCCAAGGACACATTCCTTTTTGGCTGAGCAGATATATTTCCAGGAACTTGGACTCTTTGAGATGTGGATTCCAGATAAGAGCCTATAGTCCTGCCCCCAGGTGGACAGGGAGAGAGTAAAATGGCCATCAGGGTACAGAAGAATTTCTACTACTTCAGCTCTGAAATAGCCTCACTGAAATCTGCCCTTCTGGAGAGGGCTGGGAGGTGGGGTTTTATTATGTAACATGGATTCGATGTTAGGATTTGCACATTGAGTTTTCATTACTGGGCTTCATAAAAAGCAGAAGAGCTTGGTGGAAAAGATTTAATTTTTTTTTTTTTTTTTTTTTTTTTTTAACAGAGACAGACAAGTCAGGGGGTCTGACATATTCACTGCTCTGTGATTCTTAAGGACAAAGATAAATGGAAAAGAGAGATTCTATTTTTATGCTTTGAAAGCACTTACTTTAGATCAGGAAAATAGCCAGTCTGGATGTTTAGTCCTGTCTATGTGGCCTGGACCAGATCTTTCGTCTTCTTTTTTTTTTTTTCTTTCTTTCTTTTTATTAATTAGGGGAGCTAACCAGATAGGGAGATGGGGAGGTTGAAGGAGACAGACAATCTTGTTTGATCACAAAAGGATTAAGGCAATTGGACCTCCTACAGCAGAGGGAAAAGTAAACAGGCTTTGGTATCAAAGAGACCTCAGTTGAAATCTGATTTCCATTCCTTACTATCTGTGTGACCCCCGGCTAGTCATTTAAGTGTTCTGTGCCTCAGTTTCCCCACCTGTACAATGAGGGTAATGGTAAATACCTTCAATGTTAGAGAGATTAAATGTGATAAAGTACATAACCACACAGTGTCTGATATCTAGTGGATACTAAATGAATGATTAAACCAACACATAGAGTATATACCAGAAAGTTGCAGAATGTCATTATGGAGAGCAATGTTGCTGAGCGTGCATCAGAAATGGAACCCAGGGAAGGAGGAATCGTGGGCCTTGCCCACTATAGCAATTATTCTGAGACCTGTTTGGAGTAAAGGCCAAAAGAAAAACCAGATGAGGTATAAAGCTCATTTTGTATTGTTCTATATTCTCCTTTTGCATTCCAAGAAGCTTTGAGGTATCTTAAAACAACACATATGGATACAATAAAATAGAAAATTCCACCAAAGTATATAAAAGGTCGAGAAAGCATATACTATAATTACTTTGGCTGAGATAGCCACTGAGTTTAAGGCTGAGTTTGGAGCTTCCTGATAACAAGCCAAGAGGAGAAAAAGAATGGATTAAATGATTCCCATCTTCTGAGAAAACACATGATTCTAAGAAAGAAAATCTTTCCTGGGCATTACATTTCCAAAGGAATTCATCACAAACCCCTGAGGCATTTATGACACTGCACCTAATCCTTGAGGCCCCGAGCGACACAAGGAACGCTGTGTCCACAACGACCCTCCTCTAGTGTGTTCCGTGGCCTTTATTGTCCTGACCCTTGAAGAAGGGAGCCCAGACAGGTAACAAATCATGGCAGAGTACTGGCTTTGACCGAGGTTCGAATCCTGACCCACTTTCTAACTGCAGGATCTTGTGAATCCCCTTACCCTTGCCTCCCCAGCAAAATGGCGCTCCTCGCACCGCCCTCCTGTCCTGTGGTGCCATTCTGAGCTCTGGGAGGGCAGACAGGTGTCCGACACCCAGCTTGGAGTCTGGCACAGAGGAAGTGCTTCATAAGTTGGATCGGTTTTCTTCCCCATCGCTCTCTGAGAATGTAACCTGAGGCGGGTTTTTCGGGGAACATCTATGCTAATGAGGTAATTCACTTTCAGGCGTTTACGCTGTCAGACTTTCTAATCTTCTCCATTGGCACCAGAGAGGTGGCTCTAAACATAGACCTGAACATGCCTCTCCTCTCCTTAATATTCTCTGAAGTACCTCAGCTATCTGTGAAATACAGAGCAGATTCCTTGGCCGGGCCTTCAGGGCACCTCAGCCTGGGACCTGCTGTCCCCAGCCACCACTCTCCAACGCACACTCCAAGCTCCAGGCATCTTAAACTACTGACCTGTGCAAAGGATAATGCCTTTGCACCAAATCCTCCCCTCTGCTTAGAGCATCCTTCTCCTCCCCTTTCGTACCTCCCACATCGGTTCACGTGGTGGACTTGGAGTTCTTTGAAAGCAAGGACCCTCTCTTTTATGCTTTTTTTTTCTAAGATTTTATTTATTAGAGAGAGAGAGAGACCACCGAGCTGGGAGGAGAGGGAGAAGCAGGTTCCCCTTGAGCAAGGAGCCCGACGCAGGGCTCGATCTCAGGACCCCGGGATCATGACCTGAGCTGAAGGCGGACTCTTAACCGACTGAGCCACCCAGGCGCCCCTAGCAGGGAGTCTTTCTACTTCACCTCAGCATCTTAAGTGTGTACCACCTGCCCATAGTGGGGGGATGAATGCTTTCTAAGAATGAATCAGTACATTCTGGGTGAATGAATAAGGGAGGACCTCTGCACACAGTATCACTTACCCTTCGAACAAAGGGAGGGGAGAGTGATATTTAAACCTCTTTCCATTTCAGGTGCATCTCATTAAATGTAGCTCTCGGGAGTTACAAATTAGGTGGGGGGTTAGGTTCCAATATGGGGCATAAGGTAAAAATCAAGCAGGTAAGAACCATCCTTAGGAATCTCTCAGGAAGGTAGCCCACTGGAAGTAGTATTTCTCAAGTCTGACCTCAGTTTCTCTTCTGCACCGGTAAGGTTCATTTTCTTTAGTTGAACCCTAAAAATCAGTAATTAGCTTGTGTTTCAAGGTCATGTTCAATTAAAAAAATGTAGGATTAAACACTAGACTGGGTCGGGAGCCAACAGGGAGGACTCCTGGGGGGTGGGGGTGGGGTGGCGAGGGCATGGCCTGCTGGATCGTGACTGGGTGGAGGCACAGGTGGTTAGAAAAGTCTCACCCTGGAAGATCAAAGTAAACACCAAGATAGAGTCCAAGGGTGAAGACAGAAATGGGCTAGGGATCAGGGACCAGCATGTGTCCCTAGAGAAAGGATGGAGAAGCTCAGAAGGGATTGCACGATGTCGGAGCAGGATCGAGAAGCTGAAGTCAGGGAGGCAGGAAGAGAGATCCAGGTCCTATGAGCTGCTGCTGTGACAACCAAAGAAGGTGCTCGAGGACCACAGGGGGGATAGCGGCAGCTGCCCTGCGTCCATGGGCTCCCTGCACCTGGCTTTGTGCCGCCGTGCCCTGGGCTCATTCAAGAATTTTTTTACGAAATATGTTAATTGCAAACTAACAAAATTTTACAAAATATGTTAATTGCAAAGGTAACATTTCTATTATAAAATTCTAACGTCAACACTGAAGTGTATAAAATAAAAACGGAGAGTCCCTCCTACCTCCCTAGTGCTTCCAGTCCTGCTCTCCAAGGGTAACTAACCAGCGTCAACAGATTGGTGCAATATATATATATCCTTCCATATATATTTTAAGCACATGCACTCGAACACACATATTCATGCAGTGTTTTTTTATTATTAAAAAATGCTATTGTTACGTACATTCTGTTATGTGTTATTTTTTTCCTCACTCGGTGATATATCGCGACAGTTTTGCAGCCCCAACTTTTGCACCTGATATTTCTCAAAGTGAAAGTAAGCCCATGAAGGTATGGGATGCTCGGAGGCTATTAAGACCAGATCTTGGTATTCTAAGAAAGCTTTTCTTTCTATCCTATTCAGTCTGTTAGCCCCAGTGAACTAGAAATTAAAGATTTATGTTGCTAATTATTATTTTTTAAATAAAATTTTAAGGGCAAAGCTCTGCTGGAAATATACACAGTAATTGTATTTACTGATCGTCACCAGTCCCGAACAGCAATTCACGGTATAAAACTCAAGTAATTAGAACAATAAGCCCAGGTTAATTAAAATACTGGGTAACATTTGGGTAAGAATAAGATCCACTTTGGAGATTTTCCAGGCGCACATTCATTTTGTAAGCACTTCATCCGCCCTGGGAGCTGGTGCTGACAAGGTAAGACGTTAGGTGCTAATCAGCACTGGTCCGCCTTTGATCAGGCCCTGCATATTTCTCTTCTCTGGCTCCGGGACCAGCTTCAGAGAGCAGGACTCAGCCACTGGGTCCCGTACTGCAGTTGTTCATCCCTAATCTTGGGTCCCATTCTTGCATTATTACCATCCATGCCACTTGCCTTAATGGTTACAGGCTGGCTAATTAAAGCAATTTATCAAGCCCCCAAGAAGTTCGGATGCTCTCCGGAGTTTCTTCTGCCTTTGCCCTCCATCCAGTACCAGAAAGCTGGTTCCTTTGGAGTGCTGTGGTCTCCATGCCCGGTCAGAGGATGGGGCCTGTTGTGAATCATTCCTCTTGCTACCTGGAAGGGTTCATATGAGGTCTGATGGTGGAACTGCAAGGTCACCCCTCTAAAATGCTCCTCTGGGCGGCCCCTGCTCCAGTTTGGGTGACTGGCCCCTTTGTCATTCTTCACTGACCATACTGCATCGTCAATATCCCTTTATGTCCTTGAGCTCCATGAAAGCAGACCTGCATTTTTCATTTTGTATTTTCGGAGCTTTATCCAAGGCCTGCATACAGGGGATACCCAATAAGAAACCTTTCACACACATCCCCTAGTTCCTTGCCACCCAAAGACTTTTGGCTAAGGAGAATAATTAATTCAACAGATATTTAGAAGAACCCCCTTTGGGCCAAGCAGTGCTGTGGGCACTGTGAGGAATCAGAGATGAATAAGATAAGGCTCTTGCATGTGAGGAGTTTATAAGCTGGTGGGGAGATAAAGCACATTCACGAATAGCTATAAGACACTGAATCCTATCATAGAAGGTCAATGGACTCTCTGAGCAAGAGAGATCCAAAAGGGTTTCATGGAGGACGTGGCGTTTTGGCTAGGCTTTTGATTTTTATGAAACTGATTTGGATGCAGAGCTGTGTGTATATCCCATTATATATGAACTTGTAGGTAAAACCTCCAGCACAAGCAAAGGCACTGGGTTGCATGTGCGCAGTCTTACATTCATCACACAGATCAAATATCATTAGGGCAACAGCGGGCAACCCCAGGTGGGGCCTTGGGTCAGGGTGGACCTCTGCAATACTGTGGGGCAGGTGAATTTTGAGTTCAGCCTCCCTTTGTTGCCTTCCTCTTTCCCTTCCAGGGTCATTCCCCTCCCCGCCCCTCCCATATCCAGACAGGCTCTTTGGATTTTTCTGCTTTCCAGCCCTTCCTAAAAATGCCCGTTCTTAGGAAGAGACCAAAACCCTCTTCTCCTATGTGAATTTGGGTTCCAACTCTGTTTTCACATAGTCTGCTTTAGCCTGGAACTCATTTCACCTGTTGCAGAGCTGTGAGGGGAGATTTGGCAGGAGAAGAAGGTCCTAATGTGCACTCAGCTTTCTTCTACTCCCAGGAGTTGACAAAAGGAGCGAGTCCCTCTCCTTACTTCCCTGCCTCATTTGGTCTACATTTCACAGTCGCAAAGCCAAACTTTCTAGGAGACGAGCTTCCTCAACTTCTGCTTCTGGTTTTTTCTTGTTACTTTATAATAGAGTAACTAGAGATAGCAGGATGCCTTTCTAAGACTGAACTTACTTTCCCTTCTCTGCTCTAGCGGGGGTCTCTTTGACCATAGTGAGGAAGGTAAGCCAGTGCTGAGGCTCCTCCGAGGGCCTGTGCAAGGGGCAGCCTGGACGTCATGTGGGGGAGCCTCCCATGGCTCAGGAGGGTAGCAAGATAGCCGCGTTGAGTGGGAAAGGGGACATAACAAGACCCCTTTCGTTCTGAAATTTAAAAGGGAAAAAGATGTTCACTTTCACAGGGAGTGCTGATCTTTAGGAAGGGAAAGTGATTCTAGTTCTGCAAAGAATGGTCACCAGGAACACATCCGGGCACCCGTAGATCTGCAGGAAATCTGTGGGAAGGACCGATGATTTAAGAAGTGCAGTCCATGCATTGGGTAGGGGCTGTTTTGGGCGTGCTCAGCACCGACAGTGTGGCTTTGCCTCTTTCAAGGGCCCACAGTGTCCCATACTGGGGTGGGGGGCCAGCCACTGCCCAGGGTCACCTGTTGGGCTGCAAGGGACCCGCTGATCACACTAGAGAGCATCCCAGTGTGGATGGGGAAGAGTCTGGGCTTCCCCGTGTTAATGTGGGATGCCGACCATCCCGTTTCCCGGTCTATGTAAATGCTAGGATTTGGAAAAATGCTATGGGGAGGTTGAAAACGATGAAACTAAGTCAGAAACCTCAAGCCAAATAATCCTTGGTGACCTGGGGCCTGGGGCTTTCACGGAGCAGTGAAAAGCAGAGTAGTAAGGACCAAGGTGACCTCTGCTGTGTCACAACACCTGTCCCAGCCTGATGTCCGAGAAAGCGTGGTGGTGAAATAAGACATTGGGCATCTTCCAGACACTTCCTACCATCTTTATAAAATTCTCTTGTAAATTTTGAGTCACACTTCTTCCAAAGGAGTGGCTCTGTGGCTGTATTTTTTTTGTAAACGCGATTTTGTTGAGGTATTCATTATTTCTGTTGGTGGGTATAGAGCTGCCAAGTCTTTCAAGCTTTCAAAGCTCTCATTTCTTCTTGGGACAGCTCTTGATGTGTTGTCCTTTTGGGTCTAGAGATGAGGCCTTAGGGTTATCAGGCCACCTCGGCCCAGCCTCTGCCCTTACAGATGAGGACCTGAGATCCAGGGATGGTGATGGAATGGCCCAAAGTCGGGGAGCCAGTGAGACAGTGTTGGGCGGCGTGCAATGGAGATGGACGGGAACCCTCTTGAGGGTCTTCTTGTTGCAAGCACATCGCCTTGTTGGCTTATCTGGCGTTAGAGTTGGCTGGATTCCACAAGTAATTTGCTTTCTCATGTGGGACCCTAAAGTCATGATGGGTCTATTCTCTGTTGGAGTCACAAACATCCATTTTCTTTCTCCTTCCTCTTCCTGGCAATGCATCCTTCATGACGACTCAAGGTTCCCTCCTCTGAAAATCCTTTGCCGTCACGCCAAGAAAGTGTGTGGCTCCCTGTACCCAGGGCACTCTCGTATCTGTTTCATTAGTGCCTGCCATCCTTACCGTACCTTGGGCCCGTTATAGGCAGAGTCAGTGATTGTACTTCTGTGTCCCAGCACCTAGCACATAGTAGGCATACGTAAATGTAGGTTGAATGAGTACATGTGCCCTTGTTTCTTTGGGTCTTAGTGTCATACTTTATATTTAACAAATAGTGGTTATTTTATTATGGTTGGTTCCTGTTAAAGAGCTACAAAAACTTAGCCTTGTACATTCTCAACATACTAGATACGGAGGGGGGCATTTCGCAAATGCAGAACCCAAGGCCCAGAAAGGGAGCTGACTTATCTAAGGATGCACAGCATTTCCACGCCAGAATTAAATCGTGAAAATAGGCCTCTGTGCAAATCTAAAGCCCTGCTTATGACTCCTGGGCCACCATTTAAAATATTTATTATTTTAGTTGCATTAAAATACATCTTCTTATAACATTCCTTTGAGCATAAAGAAAGATTAAGGATTATGTTTGTTGTTATTATTGTGTGTCTTCCTAACAGAAATCATTTTGCTTCTTGCTGGAGGTAAGGATCAGAAATGGCCATTTCTCAGTCTTCGAGGAAAGCCGGCCATAATTACTTCCTATCAAATTTTTGGTAGAAATAATCCCCTCTTACATGGGGACAAGATATCTACTGAACTTTCATTACACATTTTCTTTTCACTGAGCTTACAGCCCCCTTGATGAGAAACTTGACGCCAGCTTAACTAGAGCATTGAAAATGTGCTCTTTTCCAAGTCCTCAGTGGATCGTGGGCACCGCGGTGTGGACCAGACATCTCACAGTGTTGGGAGTTAGGTAATGGCAGGAATCGTGGTGTCAGTATTGGGTCTCAGTCTGCCCGAGATGTCATGGCTTCCCTCTTAGCTCTCAGGAGCCCAGGAAGTACCACCACGGATCCATGCTCTGCTTTCTAGCTCTAGAGAATGACATGAGACAGATGAGAGACAGGCCTGGTAGGAGCCAATGCAAGGGCTCTCTCTTGTGAGTCTGCTCCCGAGGGCTCGGGGGTGGAGGAGGTGGGTTGGTCTTTATTTCCATCGCTGCAACTCTGGCTCCTGAACTTCAGATCTTGGGAGATCAGAGCCTGAGCCAGGCTGAAAGTGGGGCGAAGTCAGCTCTGTGCGTGGGTGACAAGTGAGTCTGAATCACCTCGCTCTCCCTCTTGAGTGATAGGAGAAAAGCCAGCAGGAAGTAAGATCCGAATGTTGCCAAAATCCAGCCAGAGAGTCTTGTCTGCCCAGCTTTGCTCTTGTGGTTTTCGAGAAGAGTCTTTCCCTTGAGTTAACTGGAGCTGTTGGCTTGATATTCATGCCAATTCATTGCAGCAAGCCTCTATTAAGTGCCTACTGTGTGCCTAATTAATCCCCTGGGGTGATACAAGAGAAGTCTTGACCCCTGCCTTCCATAAACTGACCAACTAGTAGAAAGATTCATTCATTCATTCGATATTCTTCTGAAAGCTGACCCTGTGCTCCATATAGTATTAAGTACTGAAGGCAGAGATGATTGAGACACAGTACCTCCCCTCAAGAATGCCACTGTCTGATAGACTGATGGGGGAGACAGGTGCCTACAAAATGAGTGAGAAGGACTGGGAGAGCCATCTGGTGGGACGGAAGCAAAAAAGGAGGGGTGACTCGTCCAGCCCAAGCCCAAGTTAGAGGAGGTGATACCTGAATAGCATCATGAAGGATGAGCAAGAATTAGCGAGTGAGAAAATAAAATTCCGTTCGTACCGTGCAATTTTAGGAGTCAGAATCATCCCCTATGATAATTTAGGGGATGGTTTAATGATTCATAAGCATAAAGGACTAGAGTATTTGAAACTGTAACTACCTCTTTCTGGATATACCCACAAATAACTAGAGAATAATTTTAAAAAGAAAAGAATAACAAAAAATAATGGAACTCTCACACGCTGCTGGTAGGAGTGTAAATTGGTACAACTGTTTCAGGAAAACTGGCAGTATTTGTTAAAGCTTAACATATGGCTACCCTATGACATAGTCGTTTTAATCCCAGGTATATACACCCGAAAGAAATGTATGCATACGTTTACCGAAAGTCATGTATAAGACGATTCACAGCAGTGCTATTCCTAAAAGCCACAGCCTGGAAAATGCCACAACGCCCATGAGTATAGACTAGATAGATGAACTGTGCTCTATTCACACCACAGCCAGAATGAATGGCCCACAACCATCGCAACAGTATGGACAAGTCTCATACAAAAGCCTACGCGCCATATGACCTTATTGCGATAAAAAAGTACAAGAACAGGCAAACTAATCTATGCGGTTAGGAGTCAGGATCGTGGTTATACTTGGAGGGGGGAGTAACCGGGAGCAAGCATGGCGGTGTGGGTGCTTCATTGGTGCAGACGATGCTCTCATTCTTGACTTGGACGTTGGCCACGCAGAGGTACTCACACTACGAGAACTTGGCAGGCTGTACGCTCATGAGTGCGTTGCCTTGTGTGTGCACCACGCTTCCGTAGAGGGTCACAAGCCGTCTGCAATCCAGGGAGACACGGCAGGTCAGAGGCGGACTGTAAGCGCTCTGGGAACATGACGTTCTGCAAAGGCCCGTGGTGAATTGGGTCCTCCCGGCTTGCTCTCCTCTCAGAAGAGTGGGTACTCCTAGGAGGCTTGGTGTCCTTGTGTTATTAAATCAAGCACTTCATTCTCCCTCAAGGGAGGCCTCTTCTCATCCATTTAGCTTTTGCAACAGATATTATTTCAGGAACTGGGCTGTGAACCCAGTAAGATTTTTTTTTTTTCCACGTGGTCAAGTCTCTGTTTTCAATGGGTGGCTTGACTTCCTGTCCCGTGATTTACACAACAAGACAATGGGGTCGCAATCTAGGACAGTTGTTGCCGATTTACTCCTAATCCCATTAACTGCTTGCCTGCGGGGCTCCAGCAGAAAGTGATGGAACCCTGCAAATTCAAGGGGTCATTCATTGTATTCTGACGCCGGGGGCCGGGATGCCTGATCCACCTGGAGAGGTACAGAATCAGGATACCAAGCTTCGTGCCTGGTGCATCCCTAGGAGGCTCTCATCTCAGCATTTTATGTCACCTCCTGACCTGTGGCCAAGCCACTGAGCCCTGGGATTCAACTGTATTCTCAATAGCACATGGGCTGCTTTTCTCCGTATCCTAGAGAGGAAAGCCAGGGGAGAGGTATGCGAAGCTCATGTTAATCATTCTCCCAGGCTCCTGGCATGCCTGCTGTCCTCCTCACTCCAGATGCCAGGAATGTCACAAGAAAACCACCCTGGAAAGAGATGTGACACAACCTACCATTGTCCCTGACAGCCTGGGATCGCCGCTTGGCCGAGAGCCTCGGAGGGAGAGGAGAGAGAACAATGGGCTGAACGTAGACTTCATTTCGGCCTCAGTGCTTGATGCTTTCATCTGACAT
The DNA here is from genome assembly GCA_028534135.1 of Potos flavus. Lineage (NCBI taxonomy): Eukaryota > Metazoa > Chordata > Mammalia > Carnivora > Procyonidae > Potos > Potos flavus. Next base: position 34,156,896 of record CM052891.1, on the reverse strand, counting down.
CTTTTCCAGCACTGGGCAACTATCTCCTGAGTCCCTACCAGGGCCTGGGCACTGGAGAGGCCGCAGCAAACAGACAAAGCGAGACCCTGACCCCATGGATCTCATAGTCCACTGGGGAAAATAGCGGTTAAACAGATGTTCACACGTATGATTGAATAAAGGGAGCTGTGCCAGCTACGGGGAGAAAGAGAACAAGGGTATCCGAGAGCACACGACAAGGTGACCTGGCTAGCCTGGGGTAGTGAGGGAAGGCTCTGCAGACGACAGGACTGCGGAGCCGGCTCCTGAAGTCTGAACAGGAGTGACCTGGGGAAGAACAGGAGCGGGAATGTTCTAGGCGGAGGGAAGAGCTTGCACAGAGGTCTTAAGGCAGGAAGGCGAATGACGTTCAGAGGAACTAAGACAAGGTCAAGGTGGTTGAAGTGTGGCACATGAAAATGGAGATCAGCCTGGGACCCCGCTGTGGAGGCAGCCAGCACCCAGACCACAGAGGGTCCGGTGAGTTGTGGGAAGAATCTAGCAACTGACTATAAGGGCAATGGGTGGCTATTGAAGTGTCTTAAGCAAAATAATGACATATGTATATTTGTGGTTTTTAAAAGGGTTGCGGGCCTGGGTGGCTCAGTCAGTTAAGCGTCTGCCTTCGGCTCGGGTCATGATCCCCAGAGTCCTGGGATCGAGCCCTGCATTGGGCTCCCTGCTCAGCAGGGAGCCTGCTTCTCCCTCTCTCTCTGCCCTTCCTCCCCCATTCGTTCTCTGTCTCTGTCTCTCTCTCTCTCTATCAGATAAATAAAATCTTAAAAAAAAAAAAAAAAGGGTTACTTTGGCTTGTGGCGGGCAGCGGACAGGTGAGGGGCAAAAGGATCCGAGCAAGATCAGTAGGAGGTCATGGCTACGACCCCGCAGAGAATATGGTGGATTAGGCGGGATGAGTGGTGGCCGTGACAGCGAGGAGTGGAGAAGTTAGAGCTGTAGTTTGGTGACAGAACGGCTAAGATTTGATGATGGCAGGGACAGGTGAGGGAAGGAAAGGTGTTGATGATGTCTGTGCATGACGTGCAAATGAGGGGATCGCTGAGACAGCGAAAATGGGACAGGCAGAAACGTAGAGAAAATCCTGTTTTTATTTTAATCCTTAGAAGGGTGGTCCCTCTGTAGATAAGAAAATTGAGATCCAGAGTGGTCAAGAAACTCGGCCAAGGTCACAGAGCAAGGTCTCTAAATCACAGCATCCAGGTACTCTGGCCAATTTCAGAGGCTCGTGTGGTTATACATCCCATTCTGCAGAGTATCGCAATTTACAGAGCAATTTCAAATACATCATCCCGTGTTTTGACTTCCACCAGGATAGCCCTACACGGTAGACGAGACACATATCATTATACCAATTTTAGGGGCAAGGGAATTGAGGGCATTAACTTGACCAATGTCTTAGAGCTGTAACTGGTGTGAACAGGATGGGAACTCTGTTCTCTCTGACTCCCAGACCACGCTTTTCTGGCCATCGCCCCTCACTGCCAAGTTCACAAACGCCGGAGTCAGATCAACTGCTTGGTGGACGAATATTGGGCAATTTTACTTAACCTCTCTGTACCTTAACTTCCTCACCCGTCAAATCGAGAAAATAATACGTCTCACATGTTATCGTGGTGCGTGTTCAATGAGCAGGTGTGTGTAACACGCCTCGTGCAGCACCTCACAGGAAGCGCGCACTCAGGCCTCATTAGATAGGAGGCTGCTGCTGAGTGTGCACTTCTTGGCCCCAGCATCCCCCATCCCTTGAGTAAAGGCAGCGGCTCCCCCAGCTGGGGAGGACCCCGAGAACTGCTGACCAGCTTCTCCCCCAGGGGGTCTCTATCGACCTCCCACAAGGACTTGGAGCACAGTTCCCGTTCTCTCTGTCCTGCACCCTACACCACAGCCAGCCAGCTGCTGAGTCTTGGTCATTCTCTCTCCATGATTTCCTTCTTGTTCATTTCTTCTCCCTCCCCGGATGCCGCTGCGATCCAGATCCCATTTCCTCTTGCCTGACCTCCCCCAACGGCTTTTAGCTGCTCTCCCAAGTGCTTGTGCAGTGATGGTGCATGTAGTGCCCTGCGTCTTCCCATTGTCTACACACCAGCACCTACACTCCTTCATCAATAAATCAGGCATCATTACAGTCTCCCGACAATCTCTTTCCAACTCGCCTGTCAGTGTTATTCAACAGGGATCCTTGTATCCAGCCAAAGAATCCCACCCACCATCTCCCAGCGTGTTCCTCACAATCCCTCCACCACACTTCTGGCCGCATTGTCCCTCATACCCAGAATGTCCCACTCTCTCTCCTTTGTACCTATCTTCCCCCTTTCTCGAAGTCCCACTCTAGTCTCACCTCCTTCGCGAAGCTGCCCCACGTTCTCCAGGCTAGAACTCTCTCCCAGTGATCCTCAAAGTGCTGATGGTATTTTCTAGACCTTGTGGGCTGCAGCCAGGATGCCCAGCACAGCACCCAGCACACAGTCTAATACCTGTCCACCACCACCTGTGATACCTCTGCTTTTGGGGGCCCCGCTGCTAGGATCGAGATACCCCCTCTTCAGTGGGCACACACGATCCCTGCTTTCTCCCTGTCCTACCCTTGAGAGAACTCCTACATTGCTTCCTCCGGATTTCCTCTTATTCACTCTCTCTGGCTCCCTGTTCTCCCCTCCCATGCAGCAGGAAGAATCAGGCCAAGGAGCTAAAAAAGAAAACTCTTGTCTCCACTTGCTCCTGTCTTTAGCGCAGTTGTTTCTGAGTTTTGTTTTGTTTTTTCTTTTAAATAGAGATTCAGCAAACCCTGTGATACTTAGTGATTGCTATATATACATGCATTTGTGCATGAAATTAATCTCCAGGGGATACCCTGCTAAATATAGTAATTATGTGAACCAGAATGTTTTCAAACACCTTTCTCTCCTTGCTATTTTTACCCCGTTCCTGGAGCTGGGGGTGCTGTCATTGGGAAAACAGGGTGGAACCTTGCCTGACTGCCCCAATGCTTTCCTTATTTTAGAATAAACTTCTTGAAGAGGCAGGGAAAAGCTCAGAATCCAGGGGAAAAGTATGGGGGAGAATGTCTAGGTGATGACGTCGGAGACAGCATGCAGTAGTTAATAGAGTGGTGGAGCTTTGAACTCTACCGCCGTCCCTTACGAATGGTGTAACTGTGGGACAACCCCTCAGTCTCTTAGGATCTCAGCTTCCTCATCTGTGAAATGGAGCCATTAGGACTCATTCTGCAGGGTATTTTAGGATGAGGGCCGCATAGACGCAGAGCAGATAGTAGGTGTTTGTGAAGCCGTGGCCCTTCGTGTGATTAGGCTATTATTTCCTCCTTGGCTGAGAAGTTCATTAGCTGTAAGGCTGTTGAGTTTAATAGGACTACCAGCCTACAGTGGATAAGGAAGGACTGACCTAATGGGTGCAGGACCCAGTCACAGCTCGCCAGGTCGGGAAGGAATCTTCGAAGTCATCTGGGAAATCCTCCCGTTCTACGAAGGAGAAAATCAAGGCCCGAATTGCAGAAGGGGTGGGGCCAACGCCAAGACGCTCACTGCACAGCCTGGTGTCTTGGTTGCCGGTACAAGTCCCCCACGTGGTAGCCAGTTATGTCTTAGCCGGCCCCGCGTGGCCTCTCTAAAAAGTCTTTTCTTTTTACACACAAACCCGGAGCATGAGAATTGGAGTCCAGGCCTTGGCTCTGTCCTTAACAGCTGTCCCTCGACTTTGGACAAGCCGCTTAGCGTCATTCAGCCCCAATGGGCACCATCGTCTTGGCCTTGGCCTTATAGGTTTGTGAGGATCAGGGGTGATGAGTCTGTGGGCCTATGCAGAACCACCCAGGCAGGCGACTGAGCCAGTCCTCTCCTCGCAGAAAGGAGTTGCCTTCAGCAGTGAGGAGGAGGAGCGTATTTGGGGCAGGAAGGGAAGGGCCCATCCTCTCACCCTCGATGATTTAGGCTTGCAGGTGTGTTCTTAGAGATTCTACCTGTCCCCACGGGAAAGGGGTGGGACCTCACCGCGCTCTACACTTGGGTTGATTTGTGGCCTGAGATCAGTTTCTCTCTCTCTCTCTCTCTCTTTAAATCTGTAAAAAGGGAGTGGTTGCGGGACCACATGATCAATAAGGCCTCAGGGGCCGTGAGCCGTGCTCCCCCGCCCTTTGTGAGGGAAGGAGCTTTATTTCCTCCGGGCTGAAGCATCCAGGTTTGCCCCAGGCTCCTCACTCCGCCTTCTTGGGGAGTCCGCTGTGATGGCTATCTAGAACTAGACACCTCCTGTCTTCTAATTTTCCCCGACTCACTCTGACCTTTTCAAGTGACTGGACATCTGGCCTCTGGCCGGGCCGAGAGGAGGGCGTTGGGACTAGCATCCCAGAGTCAGGGATGAGCCGGGATCATAGGAATAAAGGCCGTGCTCATTGAGTCAGAGCCTGAACACAGACGCTGCCACACTGAGTCCTCATGAGTCCACTGTGCCCACGCGCTCACGGGAGCTGACCCCACCACAGGGCTCCTACAGAGAGCTAAGCCTCCCGGACTCATTTCATCCTTTGGGCAATACTATTCCAGTCGTCGTGACTGTATCCCCATCATCCAGAAAAGGAAACGAAGGCTCAGAGAGGTTAAGATGCTCAGGGCGGCTGCACAGCAGCTAAGACGGGGGAGTCAGAATGCTCAGTCTGTGTGTTCGGAAAACCTCAGCTCTGTTTACTCCTGTTCACTCCACTAGGCGCTGCCTCAGTTTCTTCTGAATGATCTCTCTCTGAGACACCAAAGGCACGGAACCGAACAACCCAGATGAAAGGCACATTTTATTTTGCCACATTTTATTTTGCCACCCTTTTTTTGATCTGCACTCTTGCAAATGTCTGTACGGATTCCTGAGTCAAAGACGGGCCTTTGTTATGCTAAGTAGCAGTAATTCATGACCTAGACGCTAAAACAAAACAAACAGACAAACAAAAACCCCAAAAAACAAACTACCAAATTTATGACGCATTTTATATATACCAGAGAGGGTGGATAGTATCATTTAGTTCTTCCATCGCCCTTATGGTGATCGCTGTTCTCCAGATGGACAATGAGGGTTTAGAAAGGCTAGGTAGATGTCCAAAGTCATCCTGCCAGCAGGTGACAGAGCCAGGATCCAAAGGAAGCACCTGCCACTTGTCTCAATGTCTGCTGCATATTCGGATTCTGGGGCGGGGGGGACTTTTGGAAGTTAGGATGTTGTGCCCTACCCTAGACTAACCGACTCAGAATCTCTGGGACTCAGAGCACCGAGCACGCGTGTTGGTTAAAGCTCATCGGATGAATCTGATGTTCACTGAAGGCTAAAAATCACTGCTTTACTGGCAGAGGATTCTTTCCCACTAACTGACGACGCCAAGTGACTAAGTGGTGTCAACTTCCCAGAAGCCCCTTGGGTTGCCTTAGCCCTCTTAGTGCCAGAGAGGTTAATACTAGAATTTCTTGCTCCCAGTGCTGTCCAACAGAGATATAATGCGGGACACTGATGCACTTTTTACGTTTTCCAGTAACTCCGTTTTAAACAGAAGTGAAGAGAAACGAGTGAAATTGATTTTCCAAATATATTTTATCTAACCCAATATATAAAAAATATTATTCCGAGACACCATCGATATAAAAATAATTAATGAGATACTTTACATTATTTTTCTTTTCTCTTTTATGAAGTCTGAAAAATCTAGTATGTTATCCCTCCAGCATATCTCACTTCGGAGCAGCCACATTTCAAGGGCTCGATAGCTACAGTGTGGGGAAAGTGGCTAATGTATTGGACACTGCCACTTTAGACAATTTTCTCAGGCCCTCATCTCCACCCCCCTTAGGTCTCTGATTCGTACAGGGATTATAGCAGTATGCCCAGGAGAGACTGTCCCTCATTGAATTTTCACGGCCTTCTAGGTACCAATCTATCTTATTACCTACACACAGTCTGTTCAATCCACAATAATCAATCTCTGCTCTCCCCAGTGCCCAATGATTGCCACCATAGCTTTAGCTAATACCTCTATCCCATCCCATAATGGCCGTGTGTGTGTGTGTGTGTGTGTGTGTGTGTGGTGAGAATATTGAAGCTTGACTCTCTTAGCAACCATTTCACCCACTGACTCTTTACGAAGGGTCCAGCCTTGGGCAGAATTCCAGGAACTTGGCTTTGGCAGGATGATAGAAGGCCCGTCCTCCTTCCTTCAGACTCCTTTCTTTGTTTGTTTCTAAAAAGTGAAATGTCTAGAGAAGTAATTTGATGATATGGATCAGGAGACATAAAAAAATATCCATTCCCTTTGACCAAGTAATTTCCCAAGGAAATAATCTGAAATGGAGAGAAAGCTTCATGCCCGGAGATGCTTATCGAGGCCTTATTTACACTGCGATATAATTGGACACCTCCCAACTCTTCGGCGCTGGTGTGGTGATTGCGGAAGGTGAGCCGAGTCTGAAGAGTGCGAAATCACGGAGCCATTTGAAATAATATCAGAAAGTGATCGTAAGGGAGACTTCTTATGGTAAAACACCAAGGGGAGAGAGCTAGAGTCAAAATTGTTTATGCGGAGTTTTAAGTACGTAAAAATATCTCGGCACAACAAAATGAGAGAAAGAGAATATGCCAAGGAGCTTAAAGTGGTTATTTTTCAGGGGTATGATGATGGGCAATTTTTCCCTTCCTTTTTTCCACTTATCTGTATTTTTTGCAATACAGTGAGTATGTATTCCTTTCATAATAAAATAGGCTTTGTTGTAATAAGCAAGCAGGGTTAAAAGGGGGGAAAAAACTTTGAAAAGCAATTAGAAAGTTTTCTGCAGCTTAGGAAATCATTTGGCTATGCCTGTGGGGTCCTGGGGGAGGGGAAGGGGAGAGTCGGGGGATTGTGGGTATGAAGGGTCGTCTCCTGCTCAGGAGATTTGCATTTTGCACACTGATGCATCATTTCTGACAATTTGTAAAGTCTCTCTTCCCCACCCCGCCCCCCGAGACTTGGCCTGGGGCTGCCCCTCAAACAAAAAGCCAGTTTGTGAGGAAGACCCCTCTTCAGTAGTGTTGACACAACAAACTCTTTCTTCAGCCTGGAGCTGCAAAATGGACGTATTCAGGGCCCCCAGGAAGAGGCTGGACAAGGAGGTGCTCAGTGGCTTGATGTCTAAAATTAAATGTCTGGGAAGCACAACTATTTTCCAAGCCCCTGGGCGGCAGAATCCTTGTCTTAGGGCACTGAGTTTGAAACCCCGGGGCCCTCTTGAGTCTACACATTCCGAACGGGGAGCCTCATAACTTTTGTATGTTGCAAAATAAGCTTAGAGGAGGGAACATTAGCTGAGGCAACTTGGGAGAGAGGAGTTAATGTGCCCATTTCCTAGACGATGAAACTGAGGCCCAGAGAGGGTGAAGAAAGTCACTACAGGAGAGACAGGTCCAAATTCAGCAAAGTGCCTGCATGCGCACTGCGTGACGTTTTCTGCTCTACCCTACACGGGTTATAGACGCAGCGGGAATGCTTGGAAGAGAGAAACTTGGCTGTTTGAGAAACTTGGTTCCCGGTCCCGCCCAATTATATTTTCCCACTGCTGGGTTCTTGCACTTAAATGCCCAAAGGGAAATAGACCCGTCCTCCACACAGCCTGTTCCAAAAAGATCGCATTGGAAGTCAACCCAGCCAGTGTGCCATCCTCAAAGTGCAGAGGAAGTTTGACCCAAGAGGGCAGTCTTATATTCTTAAACAAAGGGAGCATCTTGAGCCCTGAAGCAACGAGGGGAGATGGGCTGTATTAGTTGTAGGAATTATTTAGAACACAGGCAACTGTTCCTTCTCCCCAAAAGAGCGACCCAACCCAAGACCGCGGTGGCTCGTGTGTCATCCTCTCCTGACAAGGATTGACAAAGGGTCCTCTGTATTCGGCAGGTGATGGGGGTCGTCTTCCTGCAGGCAAGAGCAAGACGAATGGGGCTTTCAGCGGAAGAGGGAGGAATAACTCAGGCAGGCTGCAAACATGCAAGCTGTCAAGGTGATTCACAGAGTAATTACAGAATAATACAGTGTAAACTATTAGGGGATAATAACAATAAGTCAGGATTGACTCATTGCTTTGAAAACTTGGGGTTGACAAACCTGCCAGTTATTTGCTACTCCTTGAAGTCTGCAAAACCGTGTAATAGGAGCCAAGCCTGGCAGCTGGATTCAAAAGAGACAGATCTATTATTCTCTTTTACATTAAACTGTGAGAACCCAGAAATGGAAAGAAATATATAAATGCAAGCCGTTAGGCCAATATTGACACTAGCGTCCAGATACAATGATAAGTGTCAGGCACCTAAACCCCCCAGCTGTGGGGTGGGCTCAATTCACTGCAAGTCAAAATTCAAGCCAGGGCAGGAAGATGGACGTGCCTTGTTCTAACTAAAATGAAAATGAAAATAATATCACGAAAGCCAGACTTGCTAGAGCACCTCTACGCGCCGGGTAATTTACACACGTTCCATTCATGGGAATTCTCACCAATTAGCAAGTGGGAAAGCTGGGTCTCATTGTTTTGGGTTGAAGAAACTGTGGTTTAGTTGATCTAGGCGGTGCAGCCGAAGTGACAGAGATCGTAGGTAGGGGAGAAAAGTTTCAAACCCATAGAGGCTGGGTTTCCAAATCCAGGCATTTGCCACCATTCCAGGCTGGGTTGGTCCCAGGAGCTGTAAGGCTGGGGTTCATTGACCCATAAGCCTGGTTGACACCCAGGACGACTCTTCGGGGGCTGCCACCAAAGAAAAAAATCTGGCATGCTCTGTGCCTGCCCCCAGGATTGGGCAAGTACGTGGCCGAAGCAAGTCCAAACACCAAGGGGGACACCAGCTGAGAGACCATGAATGTGGTGTGAATGTCAAGGTGTCCAAGGTCAGAATTATTGATCAAATACCCGGGAAGTATCTATGTCCCGTTAGAACTTGGGACCATCACGGTGACTAAGACGGTCCCTCCACTCAAGGAGCCACAGTTCAGCCCATCTCAGACGCACAAGTGCTACATAGACATAGTAGATTCACAGAAGGGGGAGGAACGAAGTCAGAGTCTCCTTTGAATGGGGGTGACATTAGAGTGAAGTACTGGGGTATAATGAGGGGAGAAAAGGCAGAGTTTAGAGAGAAGGGCCTGAGCAAGACACCAGGCACAAAAGTTCTAGGATGCCAATGGGCTGGGGCAGAGAGGGGGCAGAGCGGAGGGAGGAGAGGGAGATTGTGATAAGCCGGGGATGCTGTCTATGTAATCTGGGCTTGATCTGGCAGCAGTGGGAAGAAAGCAGGAGGCCTGCAGACTGGGGAGGGAGAGAACAAAGGGGGAGGAGGTTGCTGGGAAAGCCAGGGCCAGAGATCCAGGCCACATCCCCCAGAGTGGAAGAAGGGAGCAGAGGTGATAGTAAGGGGGTTTCTCCCGGATCAGAGCTGTCTGCACCGGGGATTTCCATGGGCAGCTCCCCGGAAGTGATGAGGGCCCAGCCAGCCGCGTGTCCTCCAAGGGCCGCCCAGGAGCCTTCCTGATACTTCACTGTGTGTCTGAAACCCGGGGACTAGTCTCCATGCTGAGTTCCTTGTCAAATCTCCCCTTTGCCTCTCTCCCTGCCATTCAGCACCCCCACCCCAAGCCACTCCATGGAAGACTGTTGCGGGGCAGGAGCAGGGGACAGGGGGTCCTGGGACAGCCACAGACAGACCTGCCTGCCGGAGGGGGGGGTGGGGGAGGGGACTGTACCTGGGCCTCAGATCCCTCCCTGGCCCCAGTCCCTCTGTCCTCCACGACAATTTCTGGATCATTTCAAAGCTTTAAACAAATTGGATTTATAACCCCAGCATCCCAAGGTCAGTCATTTCTTTCGTGGAGGCTCTTCATTCTCTCCCGAAGCCGAAGGAAAAATGACGAACGCGCATCCTGTCTTTATTTAAAATGTGGATCTTTTGTTCAATGTGAGATATTCCTTTTTTGACATTAATTTTGATCTTTTTAAGAGATGCTGCCTTCAAATCTGCTTTATCTTGAGATTTTGGGCTCCCCGTAAGTTTTGCGCCTGAGGCAAGGGCCTTCTTGGCCTCACTCATTGCCCAGGGCCGGGTGGGGGACCCAAGTCTGGAGAGTGGTCAGCGCTTCAAGGTTCTGTCAGGGCCCTGCCCCTCCCCCCAACCCCCCTCCTCTGGAGATGCCGCTGGAGTCTGACTGACTCTAGAAAGCCAGGCCTACCTGAGTGTGGTGTAACCCGTCACATAGGTGCTAATGAGGCTTCCTGTTGACTGACACAAAAAGCTACCAGACGGTCAGATTTGTCAGTGTGCTCACGGCACAGAGGAGCCGGGAAGGTTCTGAAGCTAGACAAATGGCCTGGCTTCTTGAGACAGAAAGATTCCTAGAGCCGAGAAGGGTGATTTGTCAGGCTGCCTGGGCTGGATGGAAACGTCTCCTGAGGACATCCAGCTCCCTTTTCGTTTGGGGCTCTTCAAGCAATCCCCCTCCCCAGAGCTGGCTTGATGCTCCCGAGGGGTCCCGCCCTCCCAGAGGGGGCCAGGGGAGACAAGTGACTCGGTTTCCCCTCTACAAAAGCACACTGGCACTCCAGTGAGAGAGCAGCAACAGACCCCAAAGGGCTTGGACTGTGCTGTCTCACAGTCCGGGTTCAAACGCTGGATCCACCACTAAATAGAGTAACAATGGCGACCATTGGCCGAGTTCTGCCTGGGCCACTGCGAACACACCAGCTCGCTGAGCCGCACCGTGATCTTACATTTTTCAGGTGTGGGACTGAGCATCTGGGAGGCATTGTTGGCCAAAGGCATGCAACAGTTAATAGCAGAGTCCCAATTTTTAACCTAAGATGCTCTGACTCCAAAGTCCTTGCTAGGCTTCCTCCAAGTCATGTGACCTGGGGCGGGTTTTACTTCTCAGATGGGGAGTTAGTGTTTAATAGGGACAGAGCTTCAGCTCAGCAAAATGAAAAATGCTGGAGACTGGGAGCCCAACGATGTGAATATATTTAATACTATCGAACCGTACACTTAGAAATGGTTAAATGGTACATTTTATGTTATCTGTTTTTTTCACCACAATAACATTTTTTTTAGAAGGAAAAAAAGAGAGCCTCCATAGGGAAAAGGGCTGAGAAGCACTGGGTTAGAACAGGGTGCTGGGGGGAGATGGGAGTCCACCCGGAGATGAGGCTGGGAAGGTGAGCAAGGCCAGGCCCTCAAAATCTTGGATCTCATGTTCAGTGGCCCGATTTCAATCTGAAAGGTTTGAGGTCGGCAAATGTTTTCTGTAAACATTTTTTTTTATTTTCTGGTTCCTATGGTCTACTGAGCTCGGCTGCCATAGAACAGCCCTGGACAATATGCAAATGAATGGGTGTGGTTGTGTTCCAATAAAACTTTATTTATAAAAACAAGTGCGTTTGGATTTGGCTTGAGGACTATAGTTTGCTGACCCCTGCTATGCTCTCAGGGCATCCAACCCGCATTTTAAGAACCACTTTGGCATCTCCATCCAGATTGGAGAGAGTGGTGCACGTAGAGGGCCCGGCCCAGCATAGTGCCTGGTGCTTGAGGTAGGTCCCTTTCCTTTCCCTACACCAGGCAGTGTCTTCTGAGTGGGGGTCGGATATAGCGGTCTCTCTGAGGCTGCCTCCTCTTTTTGACCTTGTGCACACCCAGGGCTGTGATGGCTCCCCAGCTCCCGAGATAGACCTCTGACATCATTTTAGCGGCAGCAAGAAGAGTCTGAGCCAGATGTGACCGTAGTGACACTCGGATGGGTATCCGATATTTCTCTCTAAGTCATTTGTTAGCAAAACAGATGACTCCCCCCCAACCCTGCCAATGCCCCCTCCCCAAGGTAATTTCCCCACCCCCACATTTCATAGCTTTGATTCATTAACTCTAACAGCTAAAACTGCAGGTAACATTCGGAGTTGCATTTTCAGCAGGCAAGGGTGACTGGTTTAGAGGTGGCCTCTCTAAAAAGGTTAATATTATAAATGCACCTTAAATGCCTAATACATAACCAAGTGCCACAAATATGGAAATGTCAGCGGCGCTAAAGCTCAGAAAACAAGAAAAAAAAGCAGCTCACCTTTGTCCTCTGCTGTATGTTATGAAGGTCTGTGCTGCTAAGTCAGGCTGTCAACCGGACTGGAGAACCACCTTCAGGTCCCCTTGGGACCCGTGGGCCATGCCCGTGGGCGTGAATGGGCCAGAGGAAAAAGCCACCCCACTCAAGGGGAAGGGAAGGACCATGGTCAGGGGCTAGTCTCTTAATCTGCCAGACTACTGGTCTCCTCAGATGCAAAGTAGGGATGCTGATAATTATTCTTGCCCTACTCGCCTCATTTAGAAAGTTCAGAAAGTTCTTAATTAACTCCGAATCCCACCATAAGTGTTGGATACTGCTATTTTTTTCCCCTAGCACCGAGCTTAGGGCTTGGCACACAGCCAGCGCTCAATAAATACTCATTGAATGGATGTTTCATCTCTTTCCTTATGTCTTCTTCTCACGGCCTGTAATGCTTCGAAGATGGCTTCCATTTGTTTAGACAAATGCTAAAATTTCAGGCATGACCTCCCTCAGGTGTACTTGTGTTTTCTGGGAGATGATGTAGGAGAGAAACTTCTCCAAGATTTGAAGGAATGAATGTCTAATAGTGGAATTTCAAGTAAATGGATAGTCCGGGGAGGGAGGCATTCATGATCGTCAAATTAGACTGCAGAGGGGGTGAGACTGGGTGAGACTCCTGGCTCACCAAGCTAGTTCTGCAGAGTGAGTATATACATGTGTGCCTGCGTGTAGAGGGGGAATGCACGTGTGTGTGTGTGTGTGTGAATGAATGTGTGCAAATGCGTGTGCATAGATAAGCCAAGGCCAGGATTAGGCTGAAGCAGGTGAAGTGCCAGTGAGCATGATTTAAGGAGGCGCTCATTCTCAGGTCCCTACCCTGCCCTTGTGTGACCCTGGGAATAAGCACTTCCATAAATCTTGTGTCCCTGCGTGCCTCAGCCGGGTTCCTGCCTTGGGATAGTCCTGTGTGCTTAGGGAAGAGGGCTTTGTTTAAATGCAGTTCACAAAGAAGAGCCAACATCCCAATTTTTTTTTTTTTTAAGATTTTTAAAATTTATTTGACAGAGAGAGAGTACAAGAAGGGGGAGCGGCAGGCAGAGAGAGAAGCAGGCTCCCCACTGAGCAGACAGCCCAACGTGGAACTCGATCCCAGGACCTGGGGATCATGAACTGAGCCGAAGGCAGATGCTTAACCGACTAAGCCACCCAGGCGTCCCCGATATCCTGATTCTGAAGAGCCTTACAAATCTCATACAGATTTCCTTAAAATTCGGATTTTCTGGAGATCATTAAGGTCAATCAATCCAGTGGTAATCCAACATTAATGGGCATCAAAATCACCTGGCCAAAGCTGGTTAGACCTCTAGATTCCCAGGCCTACCCCCAAGATTCGGGGCTGGGCCCTGGAAACTGCATTTTGATATGCACGCATGCTCCCAGTTCACTTAATCCTGATGTGCATTGTCCCGGACCACCCACCGAGAACCTCTTACAACTAGGGTCATCGTGCAATTCATCATCCGAACCAGGGCACTTCTGAGAGTGAAAAGAAATCCGCCATAGTTGGAATCAGAGGGTGGCAAATGTGCCTGTTTCTGTAATAAAGTTTTATTGGCACAAAGCCACGCCCATTTGTTTGCTGTTACCCATGGCTGCAGGCAGAGCTCTAAACTACAACAGCGGGGCTGAGTAGTTGCAACACAGACCACGTGGTCTGCAAAGCCTAAAATACTTACGATCTGGTTTTTTACAGAAATCGTTTCCAACGCCTAGTTTAGACTATCGTTCAGCAAAAATGTACCCCACCCTCCAGCTCATCTTCCCGTGGGCAGTGTGCTTCTATGTGTCATTGATATTGGGCTTAGCCATGCCTCTTGTGTGATGGGATGTCAGGCACGTGACCTGGGCTTGCTCTCTTGCTATGCTCTCATTTCAATGAGAAGAGCATGTTCTGGCTAGCCTGATGATCCTTGGGGAATGAAGGACACGTGAAGCAGACCCAGATCCCGTTCACTGTGTGTAGCCAAGCCAAGGTCTAACTCAAGATCGGCCAACCCCAGCATATCCACAGACTCATGAATGAGCATAACCGATTGTTGTGTTAAGTCACTGAATTTTGGGGTGGTTTGTTAAGCACTTATTTTTTTTTTTTTAAGATTTTATTTATTTGACAGAGAGAGAGAGATCACAAGACAGAGAGGCAGGCAGAGGCAGAGGGAGAAGCAGGCTCCCCGCTGAGCAGAGAGCCCGATGTGGGACTCGATCCCAGGACCCTGGGATCACGACCCGAGCCGAAAGCAGCCGCCCAACCAACTGAGCCACCCAGGCGTCCCTGTTAAGCACTATTATTATAGCAATAATTGGATTGATACAGAGATACTGTTAATAATTACTACATGTTTAAAGGCATAATCTGGAAATAATTACCTTTACTACAGTTTAATGATCTTCCTCTCACTTGGAAAGACGCTGAGGCTCAGAGGTGTTGGGGTTCGACCAAGAAAATTTTTGGTAACGCCTGGCTATCTCCCTGCACTGTATCATTCAAAATTGGGTTGTGGCTACATAGCTACAGAGCCTCTAACGACAAATGCATCGTGGCCCTTGGAATAAAGTGGAGTGGGCTCGGCGGTGGGGGCGGGGGGTGGTCGGTGGGGTTAAGCTGGGATTCGCCGTGACTGCTGATACCTCTTTTGCCAAGGTGGTGGGTGAAGGCCTGCCTCAGACTGACATCTCTTGGGAGGAATGCCCCCACCCACTCCTGAACAAATAAATAGCAAGAAAAATGCAACCCAAGGGAAGCAGCACCAAGAATAATTACATAGCAGTCACATATTTTGATTCAAACTTAATGTTGCTTAGCAAAAGAAAATGTGCTGTGAATAAACAGAGATCAATTCATGCCACTGTCAAGTGGCATGTGACATTAGCAGAAGATGTCCTTAAATCCTTCTGAGAGCCCCAACCATTCCACTCCCACGCGTGGCAGGACAAGAGCCCTCCGAGGGGTTCCCGGGGAGGAAATTAGCAAAGAGGAAGGGGCCACCTGTGAAATCCTAAACTGCAAAATGACTTTCGGTGGAGTGGGACATGTGTGTGCGCGCATGCGTGCGTGTTCATAGACACTTTTGTGCAAGTCTATGTGTGTGCTTTGGTTTTGTGTGTGGTTCTTGTGTGGTTCTTGGTGTCTGTATGTATGGACATGGATTTACACGCATGACTGTTCCACTGACTGACTAAATCCAGGCGAGAACTGTAAGTGATCGGTAACTCTCAACTCCGCCTTCCTACCCAGGAAAGCTGCAACTCTTTGGGGTGGGGGGCGCTTGCAGGGCAGGGGGGTGATTTTCCCTGATGCAGTTCCATCTCATGATTTCTGTGCATCTGAGGATGATTGAGCTTCTGGGAAAAGCTCATATCCTCTCCGTAGCTCCCCACCTGCCCCTCCTCATTAATTCCAGACAATCTGCCTGAACGACTCATACCCAGGATAGAGCTGGGTTGGCTGGGCAAGACAGGGTTCTGGAGGGAGGTTGGATGGGCCTGAAATGCTATTCAGAGGGACCAGAAGTTCATATACCTAAGGGACATGGGCAAATCGTAGCCAGATAGGTGAGTCGAGGTCAATGCCTAGATGTAGCTTAAAGCAGCTGGATTGAGGAATAAGAGGGAGGCTGAGACTGGCCAGGGACCAGGAGTGAGCAATCTGAATCGGGGCAGGAAAAAGGGTAAGGCGGGTAAGACACAAGGCTGTGAACATGACAGAGGAGTCAGAGTCTCAGATGGGTCTTGTCCAAACGGCCCAGGGCCACGTGGGCCTCTAACATATTCAGAGTTGGACCAGGCTGACCACAAAGGGCCCCTCCTCTAGGAAGCTTTCCCTCACAAGCCCATTGCTCTTCAACCACTCATAGAACCCCTATTCCTCACCCCTCAATCCTCCCCAGTGTGGCTCTGTGATTCTTCACAGATTCTACTGTCTCCTCCAAAAATTTGTCCAACTTCTCTGTACATTAGTCTCCTCCAGACGTTAGCCGCCTATGGTCCTAGCCGCTCCCTTGACACTTGCTGTTGACTTGCTTCACGATATTACTGATTTTTGCACACTTCCAAATCTCTTATCTCCAGCCAGACGGAAAACTCCCTTGGCACAGGAAAGCGTCTGCCTCATCTTCGCCTTCCTTCTGTGCTGTGCCCTTGCATGGACTCAAGCCACCCTCTTTGGTGGGTTGATGTGGCTGTCAGTATCATAAAGCCTTCTGTACATGAGAGACATCCAACCTCAGCCATATTTTCTTCCTCTGCGTTCTAGAGAACTCTCAGAATTCTGTGCCGCTTCCATCCACAGCCCCCAGGCTCAGCCCTGCCCAGTTCCTGAACCAACTCAGCCCCCCACTCCACCCTCCATCACCACCAACTCTACCATTCCCATAAGCACTCATCCAAGATGCACTGAATCTCTTCTCCATGGAAAAGTCATGGATGGATCCCTACGGAGTCCCTGTGGAGCTACTGTGCCTTTGTCCACATTTTTCCCTCCTGTCCCTAGACTGCCCTAGACCGGGTATAATGAATATTTGCATATGTGCATTCTTCAAGACATGGATTAGCCATCGCTTCCTCCGTGAAGCCTTCCCTGATTTCTCCAGGCTGATTCTTGTGCTCCAGCCTCTGTCTTCCCATGGGACCTTGCTCATGTCTCCTGCTAGCACTTAGCACATCATGGTGGCAAAAATGGCTTAGATGTCCAACTTCCCCATGAGACAATTAGTTCTTTCAGAGCAGGGATCATGTCTCAGTCATTTTTGTAGCTCCCCATCCCCACCGTCCAGGGCCAAGTCCCTAGTGGATTCTTCGTTAAACATTTTAACAACTTCCTGGGCCAGTTGCTAGAGAAGGAGGAGGGCCCCCAAAGCAGGTGGAGCAGGGTGGAGAGAGGAGCAGGGCTGGGTATCAGGGGGTCAGTGGCAGGAATGTCCAGGGCTGGGTAGTGAGAACTATTCCTGCAATACCACCAGGCACACAAAGGCCAGCGGCTGACAGTCACTGTTATCTGGCAGGCAGGTGCCACCAGGAAGGTCTGGAGCAGGTAATAAGTTTCCAGGACACAAGCGGGGAGGCAACTGCCAATGGGGAAAGTGCTTGATCAGAGGTACTGAATAACAATTCTGATCCGGCCACTTACACCTGTGTGACCCGGAGCCACGGATTTAATCTCTTTGGGTGTCAGTTTCTTTGTAAATTGGGGAAAAAAATCTCTGTCTCATGGGGTTGGGGTAAAGGTTAAATGAGATGATATGTTTAAGCAGCGGACATAAGGCTTCCTTGACTGTGGTACCTCTCTCTGGGGTTCCCCCTCTCACTTACCCTGTTCACACATTTCTTGGGTCATTTATCTCTACTGCTTCAAGAATGTATTTATTTATGTCTGTTTGGTGAGCAGACCAGACTTTCTTTGAGGGCAGAGACCAGATTCGGCTCTATATTCTTGTACCTGCACATATGGGTGCCAATATACCCTTGAATGAATGAATGAATGAATGAATGAAGTACACTCTTAGTGGGGGGAGTCATGACACTATATATGTAGCAAAAACTTGTTTTGGGTGGTAGCTGAGAGCAGTAGCTTGAATTAGCAAATCAAAAGAGGATTTTTAAAGCAAAACAAAAAAGTCAAAAAAAAAAAGAACTTTCCAGTTTATAAGCCACCAGAACTCCTGATTACCAAAGCGTTCCCAGATACAGGTTTTTGCCAGGGAGGCTGTGTTATACAGATAAAACTCATTCGTAATTGGTAAGTGTCCTTTTGCATTCCAATGCAGTAAAGTGCTCAAGTTCTTAAAAATAATCTGTTCTCTGGAGAAGCCTAAATATTACCCTTGTAATATTGAAGATCAGCAATTTTGGTTTCTTGGTAACATTTTTTCATGCATTTCTTCGACAACTCTCTGTTGAGGTCTTATTCTGCGCCAGGCACTGTTCTAGGCCCTGAGAACGTAGCAGCGAATAAGGCAAGGGGCCCTGTTCTCACAGACATTATGATCTAGTGAGGGGAGCTAGTCAATAAATAAATGAATAAGAAACATAGAAATGGGAAATATGGAGCTAAGATTTACGACAGGGCAACGCACTCATGAGGGACTGGGTGACTACTTTTTCTTTTTTTTTTAAGATTTTATTTATTTATTTGACAGAGAGAGAGAGATCACAAGTAGGCAGAGAGGCAGGCAGAGAGAGAGGGCGAAGCAGTCTCCCCGCTGAGCAGAGAGCCCGATGCGGGGCTCGATCCCAGGACCCTGGGTGACTACTTTTGATTGGGTGGTCAGACCAGGGGGAGAGTGAACTCCAAATAGAAAGAAGAGCCAGTGCAGAGGCCCTGAGATGGAAACGAGATTGGCATATTCAAGGAGTGGACGAGGGGGAAGAGTGACACAGCGATGTTGGAGAGGAAACTGAAAGCTGAATTACATAGGGCATTATAATCTCTGGGGAAAGAATTCAGATTTTCTTTCAAGGACCATAGGTGGGTTTAAGCAGGAGAATGACATGATCTGATACATGCCTTTACCAAAAAATAAAAAAATTTAAAAAATTATAAAAAAATAAAAAATCTCTTTGGCTCCTTCAATGGGAATGGATTTTAGGGGCCAAGAATGGAAGGCTGGTACCAGTTGGGAGGTTATTCCAACATTGTGATGGCTTGGAGGCAGATGTTAGCAGGGGAGGTGGAAACGTGGGGATATGCATGTACATTTCTCAATGTATTTTGGAAGTAGAATCAATCGCCTTTGTGACTGTCAGGGGGAGAAGGCAGTGGGTCAAAGAGAGGGATAGAGGATACCTCCAAGATTTTTGGCTTGTGGTAGGGTGAACAGTGGTGGTATTTTCTGAGGTGGGAAAGAATTGGGGGGAACAGTCTGGGATGTTCCCCAAGCCTGCATGCATGTGTTCGTTCGGGCGTGTGTGTACTTGTGCTTGAGAGGGAGGGACAGCAGTGACGGGGAGCAAGGTTCTGCTCCCGCCACGCTAAGCTTGAGGTGCCTGTTGGCCACTGGGTATTTGCACCTTGAGCTCTGAGAAGTGATTAAAACTGGAACTATAGATCAGGAGTTATTTACATATAGATTACCAAGGAAAAGCAGTGTAGAGAAGGAAGAGAAGGAGACCGCAGACAGAGCCCTGAGGCACTCCAATATTTGGAGTTTCAGCAAAGAAGGAGGACCTGGCAAAGGACAGCAAGACGGAGGGTCCTGAGAGGTAGTAAAGCCTTAAAGTGGGCTGTCGCCAAAGCCAAGAGAAGACGAGGCTCCAGGAGAGAAGGAGGGACCGATAGTGTCGACTTCCACAGTGTGAGAACAGAAAACTGCCTGGTGGTGGGACAGCCAGTGGCCGTGGCCATGCATGGATAGCGTCCCCGCGATGGCGGGGTCGCACACGTGACTAGGATGGGAGGCACAAACATGGACGGCCATGGATACCTTTTTTTTTTAAAGAAAGTTTTGCTGTGAAGGGGGAGAGAGAAGCAGAGCCTGGCTGAAGGGTTGAATGGGGGCGTGCGTGTGCTGCAGGTAGATTTGGGAACACGTTTATCTATGGAGGGAAATGATACCAGAGGAAGGGCGACACGGAGGTGCAAGGGAGGTGGGATTGCTTCGCAGGGCCGAGCTCTTTGGGAAAGGAGAGATAACGGCCTCGGGGGCACAGGAGGAGGGGTGGCCTTTGAAGGGAGCACAGACACTTCGCCCATAGAAACAAGAGGGGGGACAGAGAAGATGAGACCCGAGGAGCGCTTCTTCAGCACGGAAATCTGAGAGCGTGTCTCCCTACTTGCCTCTAATCGCATTCAAGCATGGGAGAAAGAGCGTGGCTGCTGTGTGTGAGTATTTTCGGGGGGAAGGATTGTAGGAGTTTTGAGTAGAGACCGGGAGATGTGAAAAGTCATTTTGAAGAACAGGCAAGTGAACTTCCTTGGAGAGGGTAACAGAACTGCCAGGCAACACGGAGTGCCACTTTGGGATTTCTGGCCGTGAACATAAAGCTGGACCAGTCAGCCCATGAATGTGTGCTTTCCTCTGGCACCTTGCAGCAAGTGGAGAGTCAGATCTAACCATCTTACGGCCTGCCCCGGGGAGGGGGGGGCGGTGAGAAGAGGCAGAGATGGCAATGGAATTAAAGGTGTTTGGTGGAGAGTGATTGTAATGACAAAGGATGCAATCCAAGGAAGGTCAAGGGCAGACTGAGTGGATGGCTGGGAAGAGTCAAAGAGGTCACAGAAAATTACGGAAGTCTGAGCACTGGCCGTGAGTGAGCCAGTAGGGTAAGAAATCATCAGAGGGGAAACTCAAAGTCAAGATTTCTCACAGGTGACCCAGCCATTGGCAATGATAGGGTTAAGACGGTGACCGCGGAATCGGTAGCTGAACCATCCAGGTGGATTCTGAAATCGCCGTGAGTAAGGATGGGGTGTTAGAGAGGACACAGGGACAGTGAGTGGGGGCTGACTGAGGTCGGGGCAACAAGGAAGGCCACACTGACCTACAAGGAGCGGTGCATGGGAGCAGGGAGGAGGAGATCTTCCCGCCCTCAAGCACGGGTAGAAGCGAAGGTGAAAGTGTTGCAATGGGCTTCAGTGAGGATGAGGTGAAGGGAATATTCCGCGAAGGATTGTAGTGGTCGCCGTCTCTTCCCCCATAGACTGTCAGAGCTGTAGGGGGCACAGCACAAGGCAGGGGAGGGGCGGGACACTGGGTGAGATTAGCAGATGTGCAGAGCTGTGAGGGCATGAGGTTCCATCACGGGGGACATGGAGGGGACTCAGGCTTTTAGTGGGGATGGGGCTGAATAGGGTGTGGGTCCTAGAGGAGGGGCCGGATGGGCTCCTGGGTTGACACTGGACCCATCTCTCTGGAGGCTTCACGGTGGTGGTCAAGACGGTGGGTTATAAGGGGGTAACTTGAGCAGGAGAGAACTCCATCTAGAGCACGGTATCATAGGTCCTCAGACCAGACCACTGAGGCAAACGAGAGAAGTAGGCTGGACCACAACTAGGGGGGAATCAGAGCAGCGCATCTCAATCTTTGCTCTGCAAACAAACCACCCCTCCCCAGGGCATCCCCCCGGCTTTCAAAGTGGTTTAGATGGTGCAGCTCCCGGAAGTCTCGGTTTTCTTTGGGAAATGCCATGAAATACTGACATATTTAATTCTATCATTCAGACTCGGAACGATTTTTCTAGCAGGAAATATGGCTGTATTATACGTACGCAGCTCTCTGCAACTCAAAGAAGGAATAATCACACATAAAATATTTGGAAGAAAACACATGCCTGGTTTCCCATTAGCATTTATTTCCACTTGTTTATTCTGTGGGTCACCCGCGGCCCTCACTTGCAGACAAGCGGGAGCAGGCACCCAAAGTTTAAGAACAGTTTATGAAGAAAAGCCCTCGATAGTGAACACCTTGTACCCAAGTAATCTAGTGTGTTCTGAGAATTGAAACCTGTCTTACTCTATTTTAGTGGTCAAAACTGTCCGTCAAGCTTGTAGAATGCCAGTGTTTCAAGTGGTGGGAAATTAGCCCACGTCCCACCCATTCTTCAAGGTCTAGGTGAAGACCCATCTTCATCACCCTCAGCACTGAATTCCTAGTTATATGCCATCTTAGAGGAGCGTTGCAGGTGTCTGTCTTGCTGCCCAGCGCTAAGCCCAAGTGACTAGCACCTATGCTGAACCAGTTAAAGAACAGCCTCAAGAAATACACAATCCTGGGGTGCCTGAGTGGCTCGGTCGATTTAGCGGCTGCCTTCAGCTCAGGTCATGATCCCAGGGTCCTCGGATCGAGTCCCACATCAGGCTCCCTGCTTGGTGGGGATCCTGTCTCTCCCTCATCCCTCTGCCTGCTGCTCCCTCTGCTTGTACTCTCTCTCTCTCTCTCTTTCTCTCTCTGTGTCAAATAAATAAATAAAAATCTTAAAAGAAAGAAAGAAAGAAATACACGATCCTAACTTCTCTCTGCATCTCAGGACCTCAGCAACTCCTAGCCTCCCGTGAATCATAAAACACTAAGAATCTTATGATATTATAGCTTCTCTCTGAAAAAAAAAAAAAAAAAAAAGCCTATCCGTATGAGATTTCACCATAATTTGTTGGGGGTGAGGAGGGTGTCTTCAAGTCTTCGAACTCTCTGGATCTCCCTTATTCCTGGTATAAGGACTTTCTGTTTCCCTATAGTGCTGAAAACAGCGTAGACTTGGGTGCTGGAAAGCCCTGGATTCAAATAGCGATCCTGTTACTTACTAACTCCCTGACGTGACAAAGTACTTAATTAAGCTCTTTAAGGCTCAATATCTGATCAGGAAAATGAAACAAAATACCAAGATCCCTCTCACAGAGCATGGGGTGTTCAATGATACAGTTAGCCCGATCTTTTGTTCTCCTCTCTGCCTGCATGCCCTCTCCACTTCCAACCGCCCACTGGCTATTGGAAACTGACCAGGACACCATGACCTTCCCCACTGCAAATGTAAGGCCAAGGAGATCAAAGCCAGCCCGGAACTCTCCCCTCCAAAACACAATCTCCCCTTAGGCTGCCAAACTAAGCCATTCAGAAAACATTAGCCCCCAGGTGGAGATCTTTCTGCATAAGTCTAATGGTCTCTCGACCCCTCCTGATCAGTCTTGTCCCTGTTATATGGCCCCACACCCCACAAGGGCCTGAGCTCACTTTCCCCTGGTGGGATCTTTGCTCCGAGCAACCCCCCGCCTCTTAGCAGCTGAAGGCTCATATCTCCCTGGCTCCAAGCTCTTCCCTTGATTGCAAAATGTTGGATTGTGGAGCCTCTCAAGTGCATTCATGATGCAACTTTATTTCTCAGAGAAAATTTCCATGGGAAATCAGTCTCAGGTGGGATGGCGCCCTGCATTTAAGATCCTTGGGTGTTTTTGAGTTTTCGGGAGGATTTCTTTATACTTGCACTCAGATCAGGGGGAAGGGGACACCGGGGGTGGCATGGGGTGCCCGGGAGGATGACGAATGAGGGGTTGGAGCCCTGGGGTCTGGATCTGTTGTTCGCCAGTTAATGTGGAACCCAGAGCAAGTTTGGTGACAGTTCGGTCCTTAATGCCATCTTCTTCCTTCTGCAGTACCCTTGGGATGCCTCTCCGTCAGTCTCCTTTTTTTTTTTTTAGGATTTTATTCATTTATTCGACAGAGAGAGAGATCACAAATAGGCAGAGAGGCAGGCAGAGAGAGGGGGAAGCAGGCTCCCTGCTGAGCAGAGAGCCTGATGCGGGGCTCGATCCCAGGACCCTGGGATCATGACCTGAGCCGAAGGCAGAGGCTTTAACCCACTGAGCGCCCCCCGTCAGTCTCCTATATGGCCCTCCCCTCCAGCTTTCATCCTGTGCCCTCATCCTCCCCTGTGTGAGCCCCTCTGCTCCTGCGGCTCCCACTGCAACGCCCCGGGGATGGCTCCATCAGTCACTATCTGTAGCCACCCCAGTCTCCAACTTTACTGCCACGTGGAATCTCGCAGGTGTGCAGGGATCAGAACCGGCACGCCTAGAATCAATCTTTCCTGCAACCCATTCTTTCTCCTAGGATGCCCGTCTCTGTTATTAGTGCTCATCTTCTCTTTGGGAACAATAGTCTTGGGAAATGTCTGATCGGCCCCTCCCTCGCCGTCTATCCAACACACGCTGAACTGGAATGTGAGATGCCTTGGTGTCTGCCCATCAGGCTCCCTGACCACTCGCCTGGACCCTTCCAGAGCCCTCCCCCCGATCTCTTCTATCCCTACCAGCCAGCTTTTTCCGTCTCCCACTCACTAACACTGAGGTCTTGGCTGATTGATAGAATTCTCTCTGCTTCTCTAAGATGGAAAGATTCAGAGAAGATGATCTCAGAAGACCCTTTTGGCCCCATCGGTCTGTCATTCAGTTACTAACTCCACTGCTTCAAACCCTGCGAGAGAGCCTTGCCTCTGGATTTTCCTCTTCTCCAACCTCCTCCCAACCATTTCCGGGAGAACTTGCCAAGACTGGAGGAAACCTGGTGATGTCCTCCATGAATGATTCCTGCCTACCTCCGTCTCTGGCTTCAAACACCTCCCCAGGTGCTTTCGGTTCAAGGTGGACCTCAGCTCTCTGCGGCAACTTATACTCGCCGGGCAGTTCTCGTGTTTTCATGCCTGCCTGCATTTTCTCTTCCAACTGTTGGAGTCTCTTCCCTGCTCCCGTTCCTACCCTCTCCACGATCCCTTCCTTTGTCTTCTACGGGGTCTGGTGAACTCGTCCTTATTCTTCAAGGACCAGGTCAACCCTCACACTTCCTTTAACAGCATTTACACACCCACCTCTCACTTACATCTCACCCCCCCACTTACTTCTCACCCCCCCTCCATTTACACACCTGCCTCCCACTTACATATCCACCTCCCACTTACAAGTCAGCTTCCCCACGGGACTTCGAGCTCCTTCAAAATCCTGATATTGCATTCCCAGAGCCCAGCACGATGCTGGCACAAAATATAGGCTCAATCATTGCATTTTGATGGAATGGTGCCCCAAATCTATGAAATAACATCTCTAACAATCGCCTCGTTCTGGCATTTGAGACACTTTCCGCTCTAGATCCATCCACGGTCAGCTGCTTCTGTTAAAGCGTTTGGTCGCCTGAGCCACTCACTCTCCACGACCGTGCCCTGAGCACGCCCATCACCTCTGTGGCACCTTCTACCCCCAGGTTCCACCCCTGCTCATCTGTTCTTTGAGGCCCGGCCCAATGTCACTTCCTCCTTTTCCTTATTCTCAAGCCAGGACTCCCTTCCTCTTCCCAGGACTTCCATAGGCCTTTGATCCCCTTTTATGCTTCTTAGCATTTTGGACCTTGGAATCGAGCGATGAGGCAAATTTAACTCATCTGTGAATTACTTGCTCTTCGGGACACTCTGGCCACGTAGAGGGTCTCCATGGAGGTTGTACTTCTCATGTATACCATGGGTCTGTTGGGACTCTCCCAGTGATGGGCCATGGGCATCTTAAAATTCATTCGTCCCCATCTCTCCTTCCCAACAGCAATTTTCTAGTGGCGACCACCCATCTCTCCCCTGGACCACAGCAAAAGCCTCCTAACTGGTCCTCTTGTGGCCACTACAGCCAAGGCGAAAATCTAACCTAGTCGCCCCCTGCTTAACGTCCTCCATGACTTTCCATGGCTCTTAGGATAAAGGCCCAAACCCTTACCGGGATCTGTCACGCCCCTCTGGCCCTCCATGCCCATACCCAGTGGTCTCCCCATGCTCTCTGCCTGTGCTTTCCCTTCCAAGTGCTCTGGATTCTTTCCCACTCGAGGGCCAGGCCAGGCTGTTCCTCTGCAGGGAATATTCTCCTTTGCAGCTTTCCCTGGTGGGCCTGCTGACCCCCCGACCCCTCCCTCTGATCTCCAAAACTGTCACTCTTCCTCCTGACTGCCCACACGCCAGCTCCCCTGATTACTCACTCAGCATTGGCCAAGGGGCCAACAACCTCCTGGCATAATTATTTGGGGCAGAGGCCATGTCTCCTTATAGACCACTGTCCTCTCTCACTGCCTCGTCCCCACACATGTGCCCCTAGCTCCGTGTACAGCAGAGTGAACACTAGGGCCACGAGTACTGGTGTGCCTATGTCGCCCATAACAGCCTGAAAGAAGGGGCTGTGTCTTATTCACCTTGCTTGGGAGGAGGAAGGATGTTGTGTATGTGTCCATGTGTGTAGGGGTGAGTATGGGTATATGCAGAGTTTCAGCAGGTGGCAGAGAAAACAAAAAACGCTAAAGCCCATGTACACAAATGTGAGAAGCAGAACTGGGGAGGCAGCCTGGAGTCATAGCTCCTCTGAGCAGAACAGAGGGTAGGCCAATGCCTAGGGCTCCGCTGCAGGCTGTCCTGAGAAATTCTGGGGCAGGATTTGTTATCGGCCACGGGAGCACGGTTGGGAGATGGGCGGTTTCATGGCCGGGACATTTTCCTCCCAGGATGTGCCTTACACTGCTCGCATGCACAGCTCTTAAGATGATAAATTGTTTGAATGTTGGGACTGTCTTCTATCTATCTTGGTTTCCTCTGCTCCCCGTAACAGCTCTTGATAAATAGTAGAAGTTTTGTAAACATTTGCCGAATTGGATTGTATTTATCCCGATCACCGCCTGGTGCCTGGTACGATTCATTCATTCATTCGACATTTACTGCATTCCCACTATTCATTTATTCATTCAACTTTTACTGTACACCCACTGTTTGCCAGGCCTGGGGCTACACTCGTGAAGGAAGCCGATGAGTTTTCTGCGTGCTCAGAGCTCAGAGTATAGGGGGAATTGGACAGTAGTGCCGGGCCAGGAAAGATTAGGAGGCAATGGGATCCCAGAGAAGGGGAAATTAATGGAGACCTGGGGTACAGGTAGCAATCAGGGAAGACTGCCTGGAGAAAGTGATTCTGATTTTTTTAATTTATTTATTTGAGAGAGGGAGAGAGAGTGCATGAACATGGGCAGAGGGGAGGGTCAAAGCGAGAAGCAGACTCCCCACTGAGCAGGGGGCCCAACACCAGGCTCGATCCCAGGACCCTGAGATCATGACCTGATCTGAAGATAGATGCTTAACCGACTGAGCCACCCAGGCGCCCTGGAGAAAGTGGTTCCTAAGATGAGACTTGCCAGAGGAGTATGAGTCAGCCAGGAGTGGGGGACAAGCACAAGGAGTATTTGAGCCCGAGAGAAAGCATATGTAGAGGTTGAGAAAATTCTACATCATTCACCCATTCACCACGGCAGGAGTGAAAAGACTGTCCCGGTCAGAGGAGGTGCTGGGCCAGGCACTTGAAGAAATTCATTTTTATCGAGTCTTTAGGACAGCCCTATGAGACAAGGATCATCATTCTGTTTTTCATAGAAGACTCAGGAAAATTCAGCAGCTCGAGGTTTGCCCTAATGGTCAGCAGCCAGGCCAAGTTTCAGATCTATGGCTCAGGGCTTTCCCATCCCTGTGCCATCTGTGGAGGCTGGGGCCATGGAGATGGAAGGGCAGCCCTGCTGGGAAGCCACTGGGACCAGACGGATCAGCACCTCCCCAAGAATGTGGCCACCTCTTGCATTCCTAGGCCCACTGACTTGTCCCCGCCATAATGAAGATTAGCACGCTGCTCAGTTGGGATGGGAGGGGAAACTAGAAAGGCCACCTCCGCAGACAGCGCTTTTGACCACAGAGTGTGTTGACCTCTTGTCTTAGTATTCAAATGAGGCCCCCAATCAGTTGCTCTCAGAGCCAGCCCCTGGCTGCACGCTTTGGAAGAAGCTCCGCAGGCATGAAGGCCTCATTATGTAATTAGGTCTTTGGAAAATGAGCTATTCTTCAGCCACTGCAATCAGAAGTCTGGATGCAGATTAGGGGGTGGTGAGTGGGTGTCTCTGTGGCTCACTGGGGGCTGCTGCATGAAGACTGTCACAGAGCAAGGAGTCCTCAGGGGTCCCAGCCTCTTGGAGGAGGGAGGAGAGCCTTTTCATTTATCCTTTCTCTTCTTACAGAGCACAGCTTGGGGGTTAAGGACAGCGATACTCAAACCTGAGTGTGCATCAGGATCACTGGGTGGGCTCGTTAAAACACAGATTGCAGGACCCCACCCCCTGCATTTCTATTGAGTTGGTTTGGGATGGGGCCTGGGAATTTGCATTTGGAACAAGTTCCTGGTGATACTGTTGCTGCCGATCTGGGGACCCCAATTTGAGAACCGCTCCTGAGAGTGACCTGAAGCACCTGATCCCCAGCTTCCTCAGTTGCACTCGCCTACCAGACCCCGCCATCAGAGCCGAATTCCTTAGTCCTCGCATGTGCACGGGGTTTGCAGTGAGCTTCATGATTTAGTGAGGGACAGTAGGTAGGGGTGGTTATTCTTATTTTTCAGGTTAGGAAGCTGAGGCCCAAGTTCTCGTGGCTTGGAAATAGCAGAGCTGGGTCTAAAACCTGCATCTTCTGTTGCCCACTGGAATGGCTTACCAGGCTTAAATTTGCACAGGCAGACCTTCGGCAGTTAGCTATTTCCCCTAGCTCAGGGGAGGGGGGCGCTAGCTAGTTCTTCCACTCTTCCTGGGGACCCGGCTAGACCACCTCTCCTCCCCTCTTTCCAGTTGGGTAAGACCAGCCACCAATTTCTCTCCAGTGAAATGGAGTGGTAATGACATATATCTCTTCCAAGCCTGGCCCATATTAACCTCCTACATGCTTTGCTCCGAAGCTTTAATTTCCTGCCTGCTTATGGATGTCAATTTCCAAGGTGACTTTGGAACTCATGAGAACCACGGCTCCGTCTAGGTGTGTGGAGGAGGGTCACCCACGAGTTGAATGGCAACCCAGAACTCTATGTAATCAACTTCTATTGTATTAAGCCACTAACATTTTGGGGTCCATTTGTTTCGGCTGCCTAACCTGCTTTAATTAAAATGGTTGTTTTTCTCACAGTATGATCCAATTTTTATACCAAAATCCCTTGCTTTCTAAGAATGCAGATTTCTGTGCTGTTCCCCCCTCCCTACCGAAATGGACTCCTGGGCTTACAGAGTCTGGAAATCCATATTTTAAAAAGAATCCTGGTAGTTCTTCTGTACACTAAAGACTGACAACTCTATTCTAGATCTGGGGTTGGCCAACTATGGCCCAGGGCCAAATGTGGCCTGCCCCCTGATCTTTTACAGCCAGGGAGCTAAGAGCAGGTTTTACATTTTTTAAATGGTTAAACAAATCAGAGGGAGAATAACAGAATACTATTTTGTGGAAACATAAAAAGTTTCATGTTGGAATAAAAGTTGGAATACAGCCATGTTTACTCATTTATACGTGGTCTTTGGCCACACTGGGGTTTCACTAGCAGCTTGAGCAGTTATAACAGAAACCATATGGCCCACCGAGTCTGAGATATTTACTATCTGGCCCTTTACAGGAGGTTTGCTGACCCACGTGCTAGAGCTTAAAACCTCACTTTAGAAAGTGCCTTCTGCTGAATGGTAATATGGAGGTATGGCATCAGGACCCATGAACTTAGAGTCCCTGTGGCCTGGACAAATGAGAACAAATATTACGGTTTACTCATTCATTTATTTATTCTTTTAGCAAACATTTATTGGATGCTCTTGAAGGGCTGGGCATTGAGATGCCAACGAGAACATGATAGGTGAATAATACATAAGCTGGGCAAGTATGCTTTTTCCATTATAATGACACTCATTATTAAATAAAAGGCTAAACATTGACTAACTTCTATTTACGGTATAACCATGTTACATATTGCTGCTCAGTGATTTTTGCAGAAGGCATGAGTAGAAAAAGTTCACGCTAGGAAATGAGTGCCCCAGTGAAGATCTTGCATTTCCCAGGAAAAGCGACCAGTGGAGACTGAACTAGAAGTTGTAGACAGAGTCAGAGAACTCTCTGTATTTTCTTTTACAACATGGAACAAAATAAGCCAGAAGAAGAGGCAAAAATGTCTCTCGAAGGACAGCATCTAACAGCAACAGCAGAAGGGGAAGAGAATCTCGAATTCTTGGAGGCCACATCAGGGAAGGAGATGTGGTCTGGATTTATCTGAACAGCATGGCCCTGGCCACTCAGCGAGCTCAATGGTAAGAGGGGAGCAGTTTGGCTTTATGGGGGAGAAGCAAGTTCTAGGTCCCTCTTGAGCCCCGTGTCTCCCTGCTTTTTTTTCTCACTCATCTATGCCTAAACAGGTGGGTCAGCCAGCACAGGTTGAATAATAGAATTCACTTGATGTTGAGGGCAAGGAAGAGGGCAAAGTCAACTCTAGTGTGATCTGAACAGAAATTAATGTCTGAGCGCTCTAGTCTGCGGTTGGAGTGTAGGTAAGTTGGTAACACTGATTCTCAGTATCGATAGAGATTTTAGGTCAAACAGATCCTCCCTGAAGCAGGATCCCATTTTAGAAGAAAGAGTCAGATGCAAACGAAGCAACAGTGTCATGCCGCCACCACTGACCTGATCTAGACTTCAGGGCCAAGCCTCAGTTCTGATGGACAAAGCTAAAAGTCAAGGCTAAAGCCAGGACAGAAGTTCAGACAACCATTGGAGGCCAAATAGGGAGGTTCAGCACCTCGAACTTGATTCTCATGCATGAAACAAAACTGCTTCCTTGAAGCTTGAGGGATATAGCTAACTATCTGACAAAGTTCCAGCCAAAAGGATGCAGAAGAAATCACTGGGGGGACTTGTAGAAAGGTTCCTCAAAGAGCACTGACTTAAGGTGGCAGGACTTCCTTTTGCCCTCCCTTCCCTTCCTGCAGCCTCCCAGAATACAGATGTGATGAGTGGTGTTGTAGCAGCCATTTTGGGCCATGAGGTGACTTTGAGAATGGAAGAATATTCTAGGATAGTGTTTCTGAATCATAGGGGTCTGGGTATTTAATAACCCCGGAGCAGCCACACCAGACTTTGGATTGTTTATCTCCACACTTCTTTATCTTAGATAAAAATAAATTTCTATCTTATTTAAGCCAGTTATTTGGAATTTTCCATTACATGATGTCAGAATTACTCCTGATACTTCCCCCCATCCAGTAGCATTTTCCAACATGTAGTATATGTGTCACTGATAGTACACAAGAAAACTATTTTTTTTAAAGACTTATTTATTTATTTTTGAGAAAGAGAGCGGGGTACACATGCGTGCACACACAAGTGGGAGGAGGGGCAGAAGGAGAGAATCTTCAATCAGACTCCCCGCTGAGTGAGGAGCGCAACGGGTCTCATGACCCGTGTGTGATCATGACCTCAGCCAAAACCAAAAGTCAGATGCTTAACCGCCTGAGCCACCCAGGCACCCCAAGACAACTTTAGATAGTATTAACTCAGACAAGCATGGGTCTATGATTATGTATGTATTTTAATATGTACTGGAGAAAATATAGCTAGCACTTTAAATGTGTGATTTCATGGATAAGATTCGGGTTGGTATTTATACCTAAAAAAGTAAGTCAATTTAAATTAAATGGTTCAAAAATAATAGAACACCCAGTCTCCAGGAAAGGCAACAACAAGAAGGTAGAATTAGGGGTACCTGGCTGGCTCAGTTAGTACAGCATGCAACTCTTGATCTCAAGGTTATGAGTTTGAGCCCCACGTTGGGTATAGAGTTCACTTAAAAATATTAAAAAAAAAAAAAAAGAAAGAAAGAAAGAAAAAGTAGGTGGAATTGGAATGACTGAATGTTTGCCAGCAGTGCCATAGGGAATGGTGCTGAGATTGGACCGCTCTTGTTTGGGCAACAGTGCTTACCTTGCCCACAGCAGATGCTCGGTAAAAGTCTGAATGAATGACAACGTACATAACGATCTCCATGAATGGTTCTAGCTTTTCCCAGCACGCCTCTTGCCTCTCCTGTAGCCCACTCTCCCCAATACCCCTGAAGAAAGACCCTAAGTTCTCTCCTTGTACATTTTCTTCAATCTTCTAATATGCAATTTTTCTTTTCAAAGCGTAGGGAAGCAACCTGCTCTTAGGCTTTCATTTTTCAGGTTTTATTAAGCGGAGCTATTAGCCTCAGCCATTTTACAATTCCGTGTTGATCTCTTTCCTGCACCGGCTCATTGGTTGGGCCCCATTTCGTGTGGTTGAAATAAAAGGAAACTGCCTCTCATATAGAAGATCTATGTCTGCTTGTTTCTCTTGAGCATAAATATATTTATCACCTGTGGCCAGTCAGAGCCCTAAGAAGAACTTGCCTCCTGAGGATGGGAGGAAAGAGGAATTCCCTCGCTTTCAACCAGCCGAGCTCACACCACCAGCATCTCTCACTCTGGACACCTTTCTTAGTCTCTGCACTTCCCTAAGCCCAGCAAAAGACTAGCAATGATGCCTTGGGTCTGCAGACCACCCTGTAGATTTCAGAGTGTTTTCAGATCTCCCAGCTGAGGTTTTGCCTGCACAAGGACACGTGCTCTCCTGCTCACTGGCCACTGCAGAAGTCTGGGAAAAGGGTGGGAGGAACATGTAGATAAGGAGGCTCAGCCTGGGATGGAGGACAAATGGAATGTGCCAGAAAGGATGGTAACATGCTGGATCCACACTGAAATGTACCCTAACGATCGAGGACTGGGGCTGAGGGAGCAAATGGGTAGCCCCCACGGAAAGTGGTAGTGGATGGCGGAGAGAAAGAAACGGTATAAAAGGCAATCCAAGGGTCTTGGGTGGGAAGGCGGAACTCACTGAGGACCCACTAGGGCAGGGTGAGAACAGAGGCTTGTACAAAATGGCCCTGAAGGTAGGAGGTGGGGTGTGGTTGGGAGAGTAGTAAGCAAATTGTTCTCTGCATCTGTAACTTCAGTTTAGCTCTGTCGTCACACAGAGATGGGAGAGGTTCGCAACAATGAACTTCTGGAAATCTGGATTTTAAATGCTGGAATCTGTCAGTCTGACCTCTGTTGGCAGTAATGGCCCTATTTGAAAGAATACCCGGTATCAGCAATATCAGATCTGAGCCTCAGGGCCACAACCGTGCAAGCCAGGCCAGGATAATGTCCCCATTCTATGGTTAAGGTAACACTGAGGTTCAAAGACTCTCGCCCAAGGTTATACTGATGACAACCAAGAATATAGTTCAGATGCCAATCTCCAGTCTCCAAGCCCAGAGCCCTTTCCGTCACTCTAGTGCCTGGGCAATTTGTGACTCGCAGAGTAAGGCATTTGGAATCACTTCCGGACCATAGAAAGTGCTAGAACGTATTTGCCGATGAACTGATTGAGTTATAACCTCGGTAAGGCCATTATATCCTTTTCCTTCAGACTCGTGCCCTTCAGCTTTTCTCTGCGTGGCTGGCATCCCTGTCTACTTGAGTCTTTTCTCCTTGACCTTCACTCAGCTTTGTGGTCCCTCCAATTACTTCTTCATTTCTCCTTTCCTCTTCCAGACATATGTCATTAAGAACAGGATCTGGGGCTTGGCTGTAGGTCTGCTATATGTTGTACTCCATACAGGAGAACTAGGTGGGCGGGGGGGAGGGTATGTCATCCCCTTTTCCACCCTTTCTTTCTACATAACTGGCTGAGTGCCAGGCTCTGGGGAGGAAGCAAGAGCAAACAGGAACTCAGGGGGACAAATGTAGTAATTCTCAAGTAATTCTCCCTTGTATAGGCTCTGGACCTCCTTGGAGATTCTGATGAATGATTTGGCCTCTCTCCCTTCAAAATGCACATGTTCCCTTTCAACCACAGTTTTGCATGAAGTTGCAGGGGTTCTCAAACTCCCCGAACAGCATTGTCAAATGCTTTAGTGGCCCAGGGGCCCATGTTAGTAGTGGTGTGAGGTTTGCGGATGAGCAAACAATGGGCCGTGGCTCTATAATGTGGGCAGAGGTAGAGAGGAAGACAAGGCAGGAGCTGCAGATGGAAACCAGGGAGGACAGGGCTTCGGGGCAAGCTTGGGGTGACGCTGGGGAATGCAGCCTACAGGGAGAGGACCAGGGGTCCAAACAGGGTCAAGCAGGAATCTTGCAGGTAAGACAGTACTTGACCTCAGTGTGCCTGCCAGCTTTTCCACTGAAATGGCAAATGATAACACTTCCTTCACTGGCTCATTGGAAGATGTGGGGAAGGTAGTGGGTGGGACAGCCTTACTCCTGTGGCTGTCTTTACAGATCTTGCGCTCCCCCAGAACAGGGTCCTTGCTTGTTACCCTGCATCTCTGGTGCCAGCACGGAGCCCGACAGACCAGGCACGCCTTACATGCTCTTGAATAACAGGGACCAGAGCTGGCACTGTTTGAGCATCTACTGAATACACACAGGCAGAGAGGGATGGAAGGGAGAAGGAAGAGGCTTGACTCTATCCCAAGGGGGGGTGACATATCAGTTTTGGAATTTCCCACCTTACACAAATAGATGTCTTCCTAATATTGTATCTGTGTGTATTGGAGCCTGATAAGAAAAATCCTGTTCTCCTAATGACTTTGATAATAATTTCAGACATGCTTTGCTTCTACTTCCTCTTGATGGAAAATGGGGAGTTACCTAATATATTGGCCCCTAGAGCATTTTTCCTTATATAAAAAAAAAGAGAAATGCTCTGAAAATCAGCTCTTAAGTGCATCAATAATAATGAGAGGAAAAATACGATCACCGGTAA
The DNA here is from genome assembly GCA_028534135.1 of Potos flavus. Lineage (NCBI taxonomy): Eukaryota > Metazoa > Chordata > Mammalia > Carnivora > Procyonidae > Potos > Potos flavus. The sequence goes on along the minus strand of CM052891.1, from coordinate 34,122,614 downwards.
ACCTTTACATTTCAGAAGACTGTCATTTGCCAAGCGGAGACCCTTCAAATATCTCACCTGCTCACCTACAGAGCTTGCATCCAGGCTTCTGAATTGAATTATTAGCTCATTTTTACGCTTTAGGAAAAGCGCAGCCTCGAAAGATTAAGTGGTTTGCCCAAGGTCACAGAGCACGTTCACTGCGGACCAGCAGGCAGTGACCACTGCTGATACGAATGAGTGCTCAGAGAAAAACCATAGTTTCGAAAAACCAGGGTGACTTATAATGTGAAAAAGCCTCCTCTCTGTTCCCAGCCCTTCCTGCGCTTTGCTGGGAGGCGGTGTTTATAGAGGAAGGACGAGAGCAGCTCTCGACACACCTGGGTCGAAATCCCAGCCCTGCTGTGTCGCCCACGCCCATGGTGGTCCAGCCTCCGTGTCCTGGGTCTGTGTGGTCTCCACTTGTAGGTCCGTTGGACCCTGCTCCGGGAGCTGGGCGTTGGGAAATTAGAAGGATCCAGAGAAAAGTTGCCACGGCAACAGGAGAGTAGTGGGGGCTGCGATGGAAGGTGATCTCTGGCTCAGAGCACGTCAGAGGGTTTGCTTGTTTGCTTCCCATCTGGGCCCTCGGAGCTCCCGGGCAGGCGTTGGGGGAATGTTAATGCTACCCCCTGCCTCCTCTCGTCCTTTTCTAGGATGGCCACCTGGGCTCTGAGCGTGACCCACCGCCGGCCTCCCTGAGCTCGTGGCCAGAGACAGGCTGGGGAGCTGCTTTGGTTTTCAGCCTCTCGCTTCGCTGGGTAATTGTCACATCACATCTCAGAGCCGGAAGGAGTCGCAGAGATCTTTTTGGCCCAATACTCTCCTTGGACATGCAGGGAAACTGAGGCCCAGAGAAGGACATCTTGATTTACTGAGAGACACACACCATGGATGGGGATGTCTTAGTCTGCTCAGGCACCATAACAAAATCCACAGACTGGGGGGGCTTCAAGAACTGGCATTTATCTCTCACGGTTCTGGATCAAGGTCCTGGCTGATTCGATTGCTGGTGAGGTCCTTCTGCCTATTTGCGGATGGCCGCTTTCTCTGTATGTGTTCATGTGGCCTTTCCTCGGGGAGTGCTCCTGGACAGGGGGTGAGCTCTCTGGTGTCTCTTCTTAACGGGACACTGATTCATCCCGAGAACCCCACCCTCATGACCTCATCCAAACCTAATTACTTCCCGAAGCTTCTATTTCCAAATACCATCATGCTGGGGGCTAGGGTTTCATACATGAATTGGGAGGGACACAAAGTTTCAGTCCATAACAATGGGAAAGGGCCAGAACTAGAACTCAGAGTCCAGTGCTCCTTCTGCAGCCCCAAATTGCTTCTCCGATGCAAGTCAGAAGGGTGATTTAGACGCAGGAACCATAACACGGTGACCTTGGTGAAGTCACTTCCCCTCTCTGAGCCCCAGTTTCCTATTCTGATAAGTGAGGGGTTGGACTTAGTGATCTGTGATTCTCTGCTCTGTTTATGGAAATGACATTTCACCTTTTAATGACTTACAGATAGGTCAGAGTGGGACTCCCAAGCCAAATCCTACGATCCCACTAATTTTTCCTGGTGTCTACCCAGAAGGAATGGCAATTTTCAGCAGCCAACCAGGGGCTTAGCCATGAAGACTCCTCCATTACAACGTTCAGGTGCCATGACACTTTCCACACCGCATAATTATCATTTGTCATCTGGCTCTCAGTAGGATACAGGCGTCTCCAATGGAAATGGATCTTGCTTTCCTTTGGCTTCCTAGTGTTTCCTATAGAACCTGACACAGAACTGGGTAGCCTTTGTGAGATGCGTGAATAAACCCCACTTTACAAGATTGTGTCCATGGAGTTCTAGGGAGTTGTCTAAAAGTAAATCCCCAAGTCCAAATCGTGAGTGCTTGTTACCCACTGTGTTTACCAGCTTGTCAGTTCCTTCTACTAAAATGCAATCCATGCTCACTGGCTTGAGAGTCAGAAGACCCTCCAATGAGTTTTTATTCCTGGGGAAGTAATTTCTTCTCCCTGGCATTAGCTCTAATGAGAGGTTTGGGCATCATGGTCCCTAAAGAGCCTTTTTATCTTTAATTGCCCATAATTCCAAGATATCCAGTCAGCAGTCAACAGATAGCAAGTATAGTCACTGAGGTTAGAATGGGAAGGAAGAACATTCTATCAATTTAAAGTTTAATTACAGCTAAATCTGGAGAACAAGGGCAGTGACATAGGGGGACTTACCCAGAGGGGCTCAAACAACTGTCCAGCTGAGTTGGAAGGAACAGGCAGAGATCACAGGTCAAGTTCAAGTTGGTGAGCTAAGGCAGGCAGGTGGGTCCTAGAGGTCAGGATCAATGACTAGGTGGGCAAGGCTGATCGAGAACAGATGCTTCCTGCTTCCTACTCACTGACCCTCCCAGGATGGGATGGTGGGCCTCAAAGCCAACAGCCAAACCCGACTCTTTTTTTTTTTTTTTAAAGATTTTATTTATTTATTTGATCACAAGTAGGCAGAGAGAGAGTGGGAAGCAGGCTCCCCGCTGAGCAGAGAGCCGGATGCGGGGCTTGATCCCAGGACCCTGAGATCACGACCTGAGCCGAAGGCAGAGGCTTTAACCCACTGAGCCACCCAGGCGCCCCACCCTGAACCCGACTCTTGACTGACACTAGGACAACTTCGTCATTTATTCTTGGAGACGATCTTAGTGATTATCAGCTCACTGACTTTATCTAAATTAAATCCCGAATTTTAATCTAGTTTTACGATTGCATAATTCTGGAGAAAGCCCATACTCTTTAGTACAGCATTTAAGGCTCTCCACTCTCCCTTTCTCCCTAGATACTCTGAGCTCCTCTCAGTTCCTGGGAGGTCCCATACTGTCTCGTGACCTGCACATGTGCTCCCTCCCTTCTCTCATATTTTCCTGGCTAATTTTTACTTACAGCTCAAAACTCGGTTCAGGCTTCACTTCCTCCAGGAAGCCTTCTTTGATTTCCCCTCCCTCAAATCTAGATCAAAGATCCTACCACATGCTCCCATAGCTCCCGGTATTCTCTCTTATAATACCCACTAAAATGTTTCTTTATTTCACTGCTTTCCCACTGGGAACACTCAAGGGTAGGGACTCTTCACTGCTTATCTTCAGGGCCAAGCACAGCACAATAATCAATGAATATTTTTTTTGGAGTGAATAAATGGATGACAAATAAAAAAATGGAATATAGCTTTCAAGGTCCAGCTGTAGTATTTCTATCAGCACAGGACAAAAATGGTTGGGCTTTAGGTCCTTGAGAACCTCGTACACTCCATTAATGAATCACGAGAAATGTTTGCAATTAGCACACTCTTTTTGGGTGGGAAATGCTGTGGGTGGCAAATATACTCCCATTCAGTGTTTTATGCCTCGGCATTACCTGTGCTTACATGATTTAGCAAACATTGTGCATGTCCTGTGGGGTGGACGCTTTTGGAAATACTAGAATGCAACTAGCCATAGGGTTTCCGCCAGGCTCTTTTGAATCAGTATCTTCGTGTGGTAAAGGAGGGCGCATGGTAATTCACTGCTTCTTAGTGAAATCTGTGTGCTCCTTCATGCTGGTGTTTCTTTGGGGGAACTAAGCTAACAGGAAATACATTCTTCAGGAGCTTGGTTGAGCAGGGAGGATTCCAGAGGCTCAAAGGTGGGTGGGTAGGGCAAGGCAAGAATGATGTCGAGGGTGAAATTGCATCATATACACAGGATAAACGCTATGGACTCCCTTGAGGGATAGTCTGGTGAGGAAGACAGTCGCTCAAGTGCTGGTGGCATTCCCCCTCTGGCATTTCACCTCTCCCTGGAGGTGCTCCCACTTTGATCCTCCTTCTGCCTCTCTCGGTAAAAGGATCTCACGGAAGCTAAATACAAAATGCTCTGGGGCTGAGCTGAGACAAGCGCTCCAGAAAGAGGTGGGGTGGGAGGGGCGATGCACCTTTGCTGCCCCGAGTTTGCCTCCCTGCTGGGGGTTCACGCTGATACCTGCTCTCCCTCACGCTCCTCCCTGCCTCTAACACAGCTATGAGCAAAGTCAGAGACACCCTTTGGTTTTTCTCAGCGTCACAGACATAGGCTTAGTTTTCAGAAAGATCTTTACCAGATAGTATGGGAAATTGACCAAGACAAGACGTCTACCTTCCCTAACAGACCTCACAAAGCAAAGCAGTCAGACAGCTGAGACAGAGAGCTCAGAACTCCTGTCCGTTATAGCTGGCCCCCCAGAAACTGCTTTGTTCTTCTTTAAAGGAATATGTCAAGCACCCCTTTGTCTAACCCTGGGGTGTTCCCATCTCTGGCCCCATCCTTTCAAGGGGAAACCCAGAGTCTGTGCATTTGTGGTTACACACACACCGACCACGGCAGCATGAGAAAGTACCATAAGGAGGAGACTTTGGACATGGAGGCTGATTGTATTTTCCAAGATGGCTTCACATGTTTGTTCTTCTTACAGTGTGACATTGACACTCATCCAGCAGGAAGTAAGCTCTATGTTCCCTCTTCTTGAACCTGGTGGACCTTTGTAACTGCCTTGATTAGTAGGACATGGTGGTAGGGCATTGCATGACTTCTGAGTCTAGGTGGCAAAAAATGATAGAGTTTTCACCTGCCGTCGACATACACGCTGGGGGCCCTGAGCAGACATGTGAGAAGTCTGGCTACCCCAAAGCTGCCATAGAGACAGAAAGAGAAGCTCACAGAGCCAGCTATCGGAGTCTTCCTGGCATCAACTACCAGCGAATGAACCTTCACATGATTCTAGCTTCCAGGTCTGGAGGCTCCCAACTGATGGCCCAGACATTAAATATCAGAGACAAGCCTTTCCTGTTATGTCCTATTGAATTCCTGTCCCCACTCCAATCTATAAGCCCATTAGGATCTGGGGCAATTTGTTATGCAGCATTAGATAATCAGAGCAAATCTGGAGAGCACTTTTCACAGCTTCAGTGCTGAGCTACTCGTCAACTTCCATCACTGTCTACTTTCTATCTTGCTGTTGACGCTTGGCATCTTTCACCTCTTGATTCCTGCCCCATTTAAGGCTTCATCTTGCCCCTTTTTTCAACGTTGCTTTTTTGGCCACCATCTTATTCCTCCCTGGTGGTGGAGCTTCTGCTTCTGCTGGCTTTCCCGCTCTGCTTTCTCTTTTCACCATCCTACCGGAGGATCCTCCCCCCAGCACAGACTTTTCATGGGAAGCCCTGGAGAGGGGTCTGGATTCCAGGCACTGGAGAGTTTGGAAGGCAATGTTCTCTTTAGTTATCTTAGCTCAGACCACTATAACAGAATACCATAGACCGGGTGGCTTAAACACCATTTCATTCTTACAATTCTGGAGGCTGGGAAATCCAAGATCAAGGTATCAGCTGATTCGGTTCCTGGTAAGAGCTCTCTTTCCCACTTGTAGTCAGCTGCCTTCTTGCTGTGTCTTGACAAATGAGCTCTGGTCTCTCCCTCTTCTTATAAGAGTGCTAATCCCATTTTGCAAGCTCCACATTGATTACTCTAAAACCTCCTAAAGGCCCCACCTCCAAATACCATCATGTTAGGGTTTCAACATATGAATTATGGGAGAACACACACATTCAGTCCATAATACTTATGAACCTCACCTTCTCAGGCAATACTCACCAAAAAAACTGTCCAGACACAACCCCACAACCTTCATGTTCTTCAGGATAGAGATAACAAGGTCCCTCTGTTTCCCAATGAAGACCACCATAAGTAAAACACTGGGAGAAAATGCAAAGAGACCCCAGGGAGCAAAATATCAAAGGATGTTAAGTGTCCCAACCAAATGTCCACTGCTGAGAAGGTCTCCAGGGGAGTCCAGCAAGAGCCTGTTCCAGGCTCTCCTTTTCCAGGAGTGATGGACCCAACACATGGAAAGCCAAGAAGAGTTTAGAGTAGAGGATGTCTCTGGTACCTGAATCCACTTTGAGAATGAGCTAGATGCTTTGGGAAAGTGATGAATGGGCCTGAGTCACCTAACTGGAAAGAATCCAGAGGTAGGAATCAGACAATGTCAAGTCCTTGATCTTCCCTTGCTTGCTTCTGTATGGCTGCAGACAAGTCACTTTACCTCCTTGAACCTTCCTTTTCTTTTTTTTTTTTTTAAGATTTTATTTATTTGACAGAGAGAGAGAGAGAGAGAGATCACAAGCAGGCAGAGAGGCAGGCAGAGAGAGAGGGGGAAGCAGGCTCCCCGCTGAGCAGAGGGCCCAATGTGGGGCTCGATCCCAGGACCCTGAGATCACGACCTGAGCTGAAGGCAGAGGCTTTAACCCACCGAGCCACCCAGGCACCCCGAACCTTCCTTTTTTTTCTGTAAATGGGAGTAACTCCAGCCTCTTTGTCTCTTCCCAGGGCTGTTCTGATCAAATGACATTATGCATAGGAAAGTCCTTTAATTCAACACTCAGCATGTGCCATGCTGTGTGCTGGGCACTCTACCCATGTCACTATCATGTTATGTCACTTACTCCTCATAATAATTCTGTAAAATAGGACTCATCACCCCAAATCAAAGCTGAGGGAGCAGGACAGAGGGGCCCCACAACTCACCCAAGATCACCCAGATAGTAAGAGGTGGAGATGACATTCCAGCTCAGATGTGCCTGGAGCTGAAGACAGTGTTCTTTCCATTAGAGCATGATTACTACTATTGTTGTTGTTGATCGTATGCCTGTTCTACGATTCATCTTAGGAGCATATTCTTAATGCAGGGCACAGGGTGGTGCTTAGGCATCATGAAAGGGTACCTGGTGGTCGCCAACTTTCCTCACTTTTCCACACCATGAGCCACATTCCAAATGAATTAATCAGATTGCTGCAGTGCTCTCTTTCAAGGAGTTCTCAGTTCCTAATACCAAGGTCCTAGGGGACTACAGGGCCATAAATGATGCCCCCAATGATGTTGATGAGAAGAGGACTATTTCCAGGCCCTGCTGATGGCATCAATGAGGTGAGACACCATCCCCCGGGATATGCGCCCTGGGATGGCTGATGTGAGGCTCAGTCCCTGTAACTGGAAGGGCAAAAAAGGAAGCCTATGATGCAGGCCTGGACAACCTTCCCAGACTAGAGGGAGCAGAATTTCAGCACATTCCCCCATCCAAAATGCTCCATAAGTGCCTTTTCCACCCAAAGAACAAAATCCCTAAATGGGCAGCCCAGCAGCACTGGCAAAATCAGCAGCTAGGCATGCATGCCACGCTCTGCTTTCCAACAAATTAGCCTGGAACGTGTGGATTCTGACCACAGAGCATCAATATAAGGGGAAATGGAAATGCAGGTGCAAGACATTCATCAAGGATAACTCTCCTGCTGGGTGAGGCTAGCGGGAGGGAGCTCAGGCTCCTTAGCAATCCAAACCAAGGCAGGGCAATGTCACTCAAAGACCCTGGCCCATCTCTGGAAGCAGGTTGGAGGGAGGGGCATGAGGGATTCCATCCCTCTCAGCTGGAGTGAAACTCAAAGTACAAAGCAGATCTTTGTCCCCACAGGAAATCTGTCTCCCACAGGAACTAGTTGATTTGAAGAATCCTTACTGGGATCCTCTCTTGAACACAGCATGGTGGAGTACAAAAGCAAGACTTGGGAGAGCTTCCCAGCTGTTATTTAGGAGCCTGCCACTGTGTGTGTGTGTGTGTGTGTATTTGTGTGTACATGTGCACATGTAAGTAGGAAGCAAGCATTGCCAAATAGAAGAGGCTCATGGAAGGTACCATACCATATATTGCACAGAAAACAACTAAACAAATACAACAAAGAGCTAGTTGGCCTTTCTGAAGGTCAGTGGCAATCTTATTAAAATCTTCCCTTCCCCTCCCCCGAAACTTGGTTTCCGTATCTTGACTTTGCCACTTACTTCCTCCTGTGACCTGCTTGTGTTACTGACATTCCCTGCACTTTGATTTCATCACCTGTAAAATGGGATCGTTTTGTGCTCATCAAGGTGAAGGGAGGGAATCAAACGACAAGATGTGTGGGAAAATCACTTGCAAGCTATAAATACACTTTAGGATTTGTTTTTGATGGGGAGAGGGTGAACATAAACAGTAGCGAAAAGCAAATTTCAAAGCCGTGTGTGTTTTCTCTTCATGGGAATGAGGTCTGGAGGGACTCTAATCCTCAGAGATTGTACTTTAGGGCTCTGGAAAGATTGGTTCCACAGCCTCTGAAATGAATCGGAAATTGAAAAGAGAAAGCTAAAGCGATTGTGTGTTTATTTGAGTGGGGCATGAGAGCAGATGTTGGGGACCTGGAAGGAGATCTCTGTGTTCTCCCAGATGGAGGTGAGTGGGGGAGGGCCAGAGGTCCACACTGGGAGCGCGGAGGCCCCAGACAATAGCCTGAGCCCTAGGAAAAATGGGACCAGAAAGAACGCTCATGGGAAGAAATCTGCCGGCCTCCCTGGGCTGGGCCTCTCCACCTCCCCTGAAGCTGGAACCAAACCAGATGGGAACCAAACCAAACCCTGGGCTGGGCCTCTCCACCTCCCTTGAAGCAGTTCACATACTTTCTGCCCGGAGCACCCATTTTTCAGAGAATTGTATCAGAGCTGAGTTTGCGGTAGGACTGGGTGCTGGGAGTGACCATAACAAGTCCTACGGGGGTTGAGAGTGGGGGGCAGCTGGTGTTAAGGCAGAAGAGCTGTGTTTCCAGTTGCAGGAGAGCTCCCCCTCTTCTCTCTCTGCACTTTTCTTGGAGCCTCACATCTTATGCAGGTAGGGGGCCTGGGGTTGTTTTCATCAGCGGCGCTCTTGGGATGCTGGTGTCCATGGGCAGGGGTAGGATGGGAGTGGGGCTCAGGAGCAGTGTGGGGAGTGGTTCTGAACCTTCAGGGGCAGAGCTAAGGAGCATTGCCTGTGAGCAAATCTGGTCCCTGCCGAAAAGGGCACTTGGAAAAAAGGACAATATGCTCCTAGGTGCTCGACCACTGATTTGTAATGCGGTCTAGAGGGGATGTGGTACATTTGGCCAGAAATGCAGAGGAATAATATTTCAGACACTAGGACAAAAGGAATGTGGGTATTGACAGGGCCCTCCCTCAGCGTAGCGGCAGACGCAGAAGGTGTGAATGTGCGATTATATGGACCTGTGGGTGGGGTCACAGACCAGGAATCCAGGGAACAGGGATCGAGTCCCGACATCTCCATTTGGACCCTATGAAACCCTGAGTCAATCTTCTACTGATAGAGGAGGAGTCTTCCAATGCTTAAGCACCTTCTGTATGCCGAACAGGGCACTTTTATACAAAGATCATCTTACTTTGAACCACAACCCTGAGAGGTGTGAGGAATTATCTCTATTTTAGAAATGAAGAAACTGAGGTCCTGACAGGTTGGGACTCTCATAGATTCTGCCCTCAGTTACCTCTCTACTGGGCCTAAGAATTTGTATTCTAAGAAATCTGTTTTTAAAATACTCCTTAGGCAGTTCTAAGCCAAAACTATAATTAATTACTATTCATTCAATCATCTATTCCACAAGTATTACTGAGTGCCTATCATGTTTTAGGCACTATCGAGATGGTAGATATGAAACAGTGAACAAAACAGTCCCTGAGGAGTTTATGTTCTACTGAGGAAAGACACACAGTGAAGAAAGAAAGAAATACATACATAGTATGTCAGATGATGATAAATGCTATATTGAAAAATAAGACAGGTTAGGGGGGCAGAGTGCTATGGTGGGCTTGTTTGCTCTTTTAACAAGGTTGGTCAGGTAGGGCCCATCTGATAAGGGAACATTTGAATAAGGACCTGAGAGAAACAAGGGAGTGAGCCATGTGGCTTTCTGATGGAAGAATCTTCTAGAAGAGGAAGCAGCACAAGAAAAGGCCCTGAGATAGGATTGTGCCAATATGTTCAAGAGAAGCAAGTTAGCCTGCGTTCCTGCAGCGGAGAGAGGGAGAAGGAGAGTAGCATAAGATGAGATCAATGAGGTAAAAGGCAGACCATGTGGGGCTTTTCAGGCCTTTGTAAAGAGTTTAACTTTCAGCATGAATGAGATGGGGAACCATTAAAAGATTGTAACAGCTTAGTGCCACAGTATGTCTTGTATTTTTGGTTGCTATATAAAGAGTGGACTAAAGAGGGTGCAAGGAAGGAAACAGGGATACCAGTTAGGAGGCTCCGAAATAATCCACAGGGAGATAATGGTGGCAGGAATCCTGCTGGAAACAGTGGGGGTAGTGAGACGCCGACAAGTTCTGGAAATATTTTTGAGGGCAGAGCTAATGGACTTGAATGTGAATTATGAAAAAGGAGAGCAATGAGAGAATGGTCCAAGGTTTTGGTTTGAGTAACTGAAAGCATTAAGTAGCAATTTACTAAGATGGAGAATGAAGGATAAGTAGTTTCGGGGTTGGGCATAAGAACCTGGTGGTGGGGATTGAGGAGGGCACGTATTGCATGGAGCACTGGGTGTGGTGCATGAACAATGAATCTTGGAACACTGAAAAAATAAAATAAAATAAAAAAAGAACTTGGTTATGGACATATTGAGTTTAGCATGTCTATTAGACATCCAAATGGAGATATTGAATAGGCAGTTAGATTTATGAGTCTACAGATCTGGTGATATCTGGGATGAAGATATAAATTTGAGGGGTGGTGAGCCATGAGACAATGGGATATTCTAAGGATTAAGAAAAGATGTATGTGCCTTAGGACGTTCCAGTGCTTGGAGGTTGGAGAGATGAGGAAATTAAACATATACGACTGAGAAGGAGTAACCAGTAAGTAAAACTAGAGTCAAGAGAGAATAGTCTTTCAAAAGCCAAGCAAAGAAGATGTTTCAAAAGCATTTGATGTAAGCAATCAGCTATGTCAAATGCTTTTGATAGTCAGTGTTGAGACCTGTAGCGTTTAAAAATATAGAGGTGAAAGGGCGGTTTGCATGAAATGGTGGTGGTTGAGTTCGCAAAGTCTGATTCTATGCAGTTTCTTTCTTTCTTTTTTTTTTAAGATTTTATTTATTTATTGAACAGAGAGAGAGAGATCACAAGCAGGTAGAGAGGCAGGCAGAGAGAGAGGGGGAAGCAGGCTCCCCGCTGAGCAGAGAGCCCGATGCAGGGCTCGATCCCAGGACCCTGAGATCATGACCTGAGCTGAAGGCAGAGGCTTTAACCCACTGAGCCACCCAGGCGCCCCTCTATGCAGTTTCGATGCACGTAAATTTTTTTTTAACTGAAAGCATTTATGGAGGTTCTGCATCTGATAGTGGAGGAGTAGCTTTTATTGGATCAACTTTCCCACAGAACACATCTATTGACTCTGGACAAAACATTAAAAAAATAAACTTGAAGGCACTCAGGAGCAATAGAAAACAGGGAGAACTTGCAGAGGGTCTGAATTTAGGAGAAAGGAATGAAACTAGCTGAATTTCACATTTTTATGATTTTTGGCTTAATCAGGACCCAATTTTCTATGGCACATGAGATAACTAAAACTCCTATAGAAAATTAGTCTCACTGGCTTGAAAAATCAGAAGACAGCTTTCAGGATGAGCACGGCTGCTAGAAAATGGAAGGAGGGGGAAAAAAAAAAAAGAAAGAAAAGAAAATGGAAGGAGGGAGATACCAGGAAGGAGAGAGCCATAGAGGAGGAGCCCTAAATTTGGTGTATATGTTTTCTCCAATTCTTTGGCTGAGTACCCTCTGAACATATACAGAGCAGACCCCAAGCAACTCTGCTAAGGGAAAAAAATAACTGAATCAAGATTGCAGCTGCTACTCATCACAGGGGAGACAGAGTTTGAAGTTTGAGTTCATCCGAGTTAACTGCTTTCTGAAAGAATAAAGTAGTATTATTTAAATGATCATAACAGAATTCAGAATCTCCACACTATATCAACCACAATGTCTAGGATACAGTTCAAAATTACTAGATATTTGAAGCCATAGAAAAATGTGAACCTAGAAAAAAGGCAATAAATGGAAACTGAGCTTGAAATGACCCAGATGTTGAAATTAGCAGATATAGACTTTAAAGCGGCTATCATAACTTTGCTCAAGGACATAAAGGAAAATACACTTCTAATGAATAAGAAAGAGAAAAGAAAAACACATCTCAGTAGAGACACAAAGGAGAACCAAATGGAAATTCTAGAACTGAAAAAATACAACATAAATAATGTCTTTTACTGAATGATTTAATAACAGTTTAGAAATTATAAAGGAACCATGAAAATAAAAGAGATTAATAGATATTATCTAAAGAAAGAAGAGGAAAAAATTAGAAAAAAAATAGTTTTGGTGACCTGTGGGACAATGTCAAAAGTTCTAACATGGGTGTAATTGGAGTCCCAGGGAGAGATAATAGAAAATAGGACAGAAAAAAAAAAAAAATCTGAAAAAATAATAATCAGATTTTCCTAAATTTGGTAAAGATACACATTTGCAGAGTCAATAAGTTCAACTATTTTCAAGCAAAATAAACATAATGGAAATCACACCTAAATACATCATAATCAAATTCTAAACAAAACATTTTCTGCTTTGTATGTGCCAGTCACAACTGTAAACACTATGAATAAAGAAATGAGGCAAATTGATAGTCTCTGCCCTCATGGTCCTACATTTTAGTGGGGGATTCAGAAACTAAATTAATAAATGAATAGAAAATACAAATCAGCACAACATAAGCAGTATAAAGAAAATAAAATATAGTAAAATAAAAAAAAAAAGAAAAACACAGCTAGGTGAGGGACTAGTTTATGAGGGAGTGCTCCTTTGAACCACATTTTTTCCCATCAAATTGTGTAAGTCAGTCCAAAACTGTTCATTTCAAGCTACTCTTCAAGGATCATGTGGGAATAGTTTACATTTATTCAGAACTTAGTCTGTGCTGAGCGCCCTTGTAGGTGTTCTATACATATGAACTCATTTAATATTCAAAATAATTCTTGGAAGCAGGTACGGTTACTGCCCTCACTTTAGAAGCAAGAAAATGAAAAAGGAGGAGAAATTAAGTTATTGCTAAAATTTACCCAGCTCCAGAGTTCATGGTCTGGACTGTTACAGTACATTGGCTCCATGAAGAGAATTCTTTAGCTGGCTTGTCTGGATAATTCATCATCATTGTAATCTCAGGCACCAATTATTGGGCACTGATCACGGCCCTGGCACTTCCTACATGTTTTACCTAAATTATTTTCAATCCTCACCTCAGAGAAGAGGTTGGAGGATCTCTGTTTTATTAATGAAGAAATTAAGGATTAGAGAGGCCAAGTAATTCTCTTTAAAAAGAGAAATTGGCATTCAAATCTGGATCTGCTATGTTCCAAAGGGTAGAAAGTTCTTTCCTATTTGGATCGATCTAGCTGGAGAATACTTTTACAGATTAAAGGCTTTAAAAAATGGTTGTAATGACCCCTTGTGAATTTCTCTTATACACTAAGTTTCACTAACTTCTCATCGCCAACCTCTTATGTCCAATTTCACGGTGGCTTTGACCCGACCATAGTCACCTTGCACTGTCCCTTCTCTCTACCTCACTTTCCAGGCAAACGGGAATACTTGGAATTTCTCCAATCTATCTGATTCTCATCTTCCATATTTGTTCACTTTCTTTTCTCTTCCGGGTCCCTAGTCCTTCTATACACAATCTGCAATCTGACAGCATCACACTATTCTTCTAGGTTTAGTTAAAAAAAAAAAAAAATCCTTTCTCCATGAAGACTGTTTATGTTCTTCCAACCTCTGACCCTCACCTCCCAGGATCTGTTTCCAATCTTGGAATGCATATGACTTAGCCAATCTCCATGCTGTCACTCTGGGCAAGTCATTGGCTCTCTCTGGGCCTCACTGCAAGAGTACGAAGGAACCCATGTTATTTTCTCACAACATAAGATGAGGGCACATTGGCGTTCCATAGGATGCGATACCAGTTCATCAGCCACGTAGGTAGATCCCTGTATAGCAGGATTCCTATTACCCCTACTCCACAAGGGATGCCGATGCCCCGCCCCCCCCCACCACCACCAGTGGGCACAAGGTGGCACTGGATAGCACTCTTGCCTACCCAGCATAGCACAGAGCCTTTGGAGCCTGTAGATCTAGGATGCAAACCCACTTATAGCCATGTGATCTTTGGGCAAGTCTTTTATCCCAGTGCCTCAGTTTCCCCTTCCCTTTCGAATGTTTCAGTCATAATGTCTTCATTAAAGAGTGTTGCAGTCATATCATGAGTATGACATATTAAGATGTGTTGTGCATGTTTCCTCCCTTTGTCCTCCCCATTGGCTAAATGTCGTGGTCACTAGCTTTGGCTGAAAGGCATAGGCGGTAACATTAAGGCAAACCCCCTTCCTATGTTACTTAGTGAATTCCTAGACAGTGAGCATCTGGCCTCTGAACCCCAGACGCTGCCTCAGCTGGCTTTTTGAGGCTGGCAGCTGCCCAGTCCTGCCGTGAATGATGGGTTTGTCTACTGGTCCGGGGAAGTGACTGGGACTCGCCTCCACCTTACCCTCCTCCCTCCTGGCTCCACTCTAGGCGGTTCACGCCCTTTTCCTCATGCTGCCTGGTTCCCCAAGCATGTGGATAGAGCCCCCTCAAGAGGCAGGGCGGGTGAATTGACAAAATGCAGTGCAAATTGAATTCCGGAGCAGGCTGTTGGTAGGGGATAGTTTTAAATTACCAATGAATGGAAAAGGAACTGGCAGTAAGACAACTTGTCTCCGAAAAATGCCTGGTCCTGGGAATTCTTCCTATCAGTGGAGGTTTCTACTTCTCTGGGTCTGTTGTAACAACTTCATTTCTTGAGCCTTAATTTTGTCCACCCGAAAAATGGCTGACCTTCTTCTTTAGATCCAGGCGGGAAGAACCGAGGAAGAAGGACGTTGGAGGGGCAGTCTGACATAGCAGAACGGACGTGGGATTTGGAGGCACAAGTCCTTGCATATGACTTTGGGCAGTTACCTAATGTCTCTGGGTCTCATTTTCCTACTATTTCCAGGGTTGATGTGATGATTAACTGATAATAACTGGGAAAGGGTACTTTGTAACCATAAAAAATATGGTTACTAGCATTTGATGGTTATTAGGAGCGTTAGATGAAATAATGTATGCAAAACACGGTATCAGTGGCTGGACCTGGAGCAAAGGACCCGTGACCACGTTGTCCTCAGTAGTGGTGGTGGTTGAGGAGGCAGCGGCATGGAGCCTCTAACCAGCCACACTTCGGAGTGACAGACTCGCCTCCGAATCCTGGCTCTGTCACTCACTTGCTGTGTCAGAGACCGACCAAGTTATGTACCCTTCTCAAGTCTCAGTTTTCTCATCTGTAAAATGGGGATGAGGATAATTGATAACACCTCGGTGGTCGTGATGGTTAGGGGAAGTCCAGCAAGCAGAGAGCACTGAATACGTTTCCTGGGGCACACACAATGAATGCTTCTCTTCCTTTGTCAGCATTCAGGAAGCCGTTTGGTCCTAGCGCCGTATCCACAACTGATCTCCCGAATATCCAGATTCCACAGGACTTTAGCACCTGGAACCTGATTGGGAAGTGAGAATTCCCTTGGATGCTCAAACACGGTCTGGAGGCTCCTGTTACATATTCCAGACCTCACATCCTTGCACCTTTGCCTCCCTCTTGCACCCTGTGCTATTCCTTTAAGGCATCCTATGAAATGTGGGCAATCAGACTTGCTTGATTTTCTTCCCAGGAATACCGCGAGGACCATCAAGGTGATCTACATCAAGCAGCTTTTAGATGATCAACTGTGGCACACAGATCAGTTACGGCTGCTGTGACCTTTGCTGTGGCTAACAGAGAGCATTGGTGGTGAGAAAGTGACTAGGGAAAGGGACCATGTGGCTCAGAAGCTGAAGATGCGACTTAAAGATAATAGACCAAGTTCAACCAACTCCATGTACATCTCTCCCATCGTCAGCAATACTTGGCTTTGGTGCTTGGCCCATAGTAGACATGGACTGTCATGTGTGCAGTAGGTCCACAGTAGGACTTTGTTAAGAACTGGTCATGCCGATTGCCATCACACGCATGATGACGGTGATAAGACTGTAAATGCTGATTAGGTACATAGCAGTGCTTACTATGTAAATTCCATCTCCGAAGTAGAAGATACCTTCATCTCACACAGGAGAAAAATAACAGGCTCAGGGAGGTTAAGTGGCATGCCCACAATCACACAGCTGGCCATGACAGAGACCTATCTGTGTCCAGATGCTTCTCATATTCTTGCCTCCAGGGTCTTTGCCAAGCTCTCAGTTTTAAACTCCTAGAGTGGCAGGCATCCTACACTGGGAGGTAGCCCTTGGTTTTTCCAAGCCCAGTCCTTCTGCAGCCTTGGACAGCATAGTCACAGACCGTGAGGCTGTCCCCTCGATCCCTCATCCGGAGGACAAATACACTTGCCTCCCACTCCCCTATTCCCTGCACTGTGGGAGGCCTGACTGCGGGTCTGCATTGAAGAAGGGGTAACGGGGTTCTTCGTGAAAGCTTCATAATTGCTACCATCCTGCACAGTGCCAGCCCTGGGCATCTCCGTGGCCTCGCAAGGTCCAGCCCTCCCTTGCAAATAGACTCGCCCCAAACCTTGCCTTTTGTGCATATGCTCTTGCTGCCCAGCACCCACACTGCACACTCACCCAGAATTGCTCCAGGGAGGAAACCCAGTGAAGACAGGTCAGACAGGTCAGTGGAGGCAGGTTTGTGTTTTAAAGAAGAGCGGGAACCACTGCTCACAGTTTTAGATGGCAGGGTTTGGGGCCTTGGAGAGGGAGACCTGTGGCTTTTCCCAGCAGGGGGCTTGTACCAATACTTGGTGACTGTACTTTCTCTGTCCAGTAAAAACAAAGTGAAGAATTGTTATCCCATCTCTAGCAAGCACCAGGGTTGTTCAGAGAGGATTTATCAGTTTTGAAAACAAAGCTTATCTTTTTTTTTTTTTAAGTGAAACTGAAGGAAGCTGACTTGTTTGGGGCAGGCAGGGTCACGCTCTCCCTGGGCTATGACATGGTGGGTGGGACCCTGCTTGTGTCAGCAGCTGCTGCCTCCGAATCACACCGGGACCCCTAGCCCTTCTTCAGCGCAGACCATGTTCAGGCCTCCTGCAATACAGGGGCTCTTTGGGGGACTGGTTGAGCCCTGGATGAGGGATCAAGGGGACAGCCTCCAAGCCTGTGACTATGTTGTCCAAGGCCGCAGAAGGACCACCCGTGGCTGCTTTCACCCTCTGCAGGCCCAGCACAGCCATGACTCTCCTTCACCAGACTCTGCTCTTGGGTCCTCTTGTCCAGGCAGATGGGGAAAGTTCTGGTTCTAGACTCAGTTCCAACTCAACTCTGCTGCTATTGGTACGTGCCCCGGAGTGAGGCACGGGAACTCTCGGTCCCTCCTTTGCTCTTCAGTGGTAAGATGAGGTTAGTGATGATAACGACATGACCTGGGAAGTTCATTCTGAGCAAAAAATGAGATAATTCATGGGACGAGCTGAGCACAGAGTCTGGCACATAGTAGGTGCTCAAAATCTGGTAGTTCTTTCTTTCTTTCTTTTTTTTTTTTAAGATTTTATTTATTTATCAGAGAGAGAGAGAGAGCACAAACAGGGGGAATGGCAGCCAGAGAGAGAAGCAGGCTCCCCGCTGAGCAAGAAGCCCCATGCAGGACTCGATCCCAGGACCCTGGGATCATGACCTGAGCTGAACGCAGCTGCCCAACCAGCTGAGCCACCCAGGTGCCCCAAAACCTGGTAGTTATTTCTATGACCATGAAGGTTATATGAAAGCACAGGTTATGGTAAATCAGGCCTGGGCTCGAATCCCGACTTCTCTACAGACTAGCTGAATGGCCTTTAGCAAGTTCTGTAAATTCTCCAAGTCTTGGATTCCTTCGTAGCGGTCTCTGGAGTCAGTGTAAGGATGAACTGAGGTGTGGTATATAAACGTTTGGTACTATTTCTGATTCAGTTGATTAAGTGTCTGCCTTCGGCTCAGGTCATGATTCTGGAGTCCCGGGATCGAGCCCCGTGTCGGGCTCCCTGCTCAGCGGGGAGTCTGCTTCTCCCTCTGGCCCTTCACCCCACCCTGGTTCTCGCTCTCTCAAATAAATAAATAAATAAATAGAAATGTTTTGTAATACATATTTTAATTACCACGTGGTAGGTCCTCAGTGCCTCTTAGTCTTTTGCTGCAGAGCCCCGCGTGAGCCCTTCATCGGACCTCCGTGGTGCTGAGCACCTGTGCTAGTCTCTCACTGCTGGGGGCTGTCTGCTCTGTCGGACGCTGGGCTCTGTCCTGTGTTAGACTTGCTCCCAGCACTCAAGTGGGAAAAACGTCCTCAGGGGGTGGGTCTACTCCAGTCCCAGCATCCTTCGGAATCCATCTGGGGCAGGTGTCTGGGCCACACCAGTTCACGCCCAAAACAAGATGCAAAGAGACGTGAATTGAAAATGGAAACCTTCTTTCCGGGTGAATCAAGAATCAGCGATGTGGAAATTTTAGAGCAAGTTTGATCTTTCCCAGAGACACTGAGGGTGTGGCATGGATTGGAAGCCTTTCCGGAATGCTGAGGAAAGATGTTTCCAGACGCCTAAATGGGCTTCCTTGTGACAGGAGGCTACACCAAAGGCAAGATTTCAGGGACTACCAACTAAAGTGATGGGGCCATGGAAACTCAGCCCTGTACCCGGAACTCATACAAAGAAAATAGGAGGGCTCCCACTATGCGTTTGCCCTTGTAGACCTACTGTGTGTCAAGCACTGGGCTGAATACTCTACAAACATTCTCATTCAGTCCCCAGAACATGAGTTTGATGGTCTTTGTCTTACCGAGGAGGATACTGAGGTTCAGAGGGGATAAGTGACTTGCGCAGGTCCACCCAATTAGTAAGCTCCTGAGGCAGGGACTCTGCCATTTTCATCCCCTAGAGTTAAACACCATACTCAGTATACAAAAAGGGCTCAGTAAGTGTTGAAGCAGATGAGGACAAATGATTTTTTAGCTTTATTTTCTAGTTGCCCCATACCTCCAGATTTATTGCCGTTTCCCAGATTTGCAATGTCTTTTTGGTCTATATTTTTGTGCCTGTAGTCCCCTCTGCCTAGAATATCTTTCCCCTTTCTCCACCAAGCAAACACCTGTGCCTCCTTCATCCTAGCTCAAATGTCATCTTTTCTGTTTTTAAAGTCCCTCCTGTAGAGAGTTCATATCACCCTAGCAGGTCCCATAGCAATTTGTCCACACCTGTAGGAGAGCATTTATCACATAGATCACAATTACTTGATGGTGTGTCTTTTTCTTTCATTAGACAGACTGTAGGTTCGGCCACGTTGGAATTGTGTTTGTGTTGAGGGTGTCCATATAAGAATGTATGTTCAGCCCCTATCTCCTAAGAGTAGAGTATACTTTCCAGGTTGCTGATGTCAAGAAATGGACACACAGGAAATTGTCATTGAATGACCGGCAATTGCAGGCTTCGGGGCAGAAACTCATCCCAGTATCAATAGTACATTGACCTTTTGACTCATACTCTGCCCTTTTGTGAGTTTGACACAGCGGATCAATTTTTCCATGTCTCAACGTCTAGACATCAGGAGACAGTCAGTTTTAGCCAGCACCAGGGCCCCACCGTAGGCCACATTCTTGGCCCAACAAATCCCGTGTTTCTGTCAATGACTCAGAAAAATACAATGAGCTTTTGCTCATCAAATTTGCAGATGACAAGACAGTGGCAGGGATGGTGATTATGTCAGATGACAGAATCAGGATCCAAAACGATCACAATAAGCTGGAACAAAGGGTCAGCTCATTTAGCAGAGATTAATATTGGGTCCAGAAACCAACAGCACAGGGGATGGAGGAGGGTGGCATGACTTAGCAGAAGCAAGTGGGGGCAAAGTCTTGTTTACTTAAGAGTGAGTTAGACACAGACAGAGGGTGATGTGGCCATTAGGAATGGAAGCTGAATGTGCATTATTAAAAGTAGAAGCCCAGAAGGAAGGAGATGATGGTCCCGCTGGGCTAGTTTTGGATCTGATACCGTCTGGACTGTGATGCTCACTTCTGGTCCCCATGCTTTAAGTGAGGCAATGGCAGAGTGGTCCACATCTTGAGAAAAGTGACCTGATACTCAGGGCACTAAAGTCGAAGAAACCAGGAGAATGTTACCCCATAGAATCGGGGCTGAAGAAGGAACATTTGCAAAGGAGCCCTTTGCAAATATCCAATTTCATCACATTGAAAAGTCATTTTGTAAGGCTCATGGACAGAATTAATGTTAATTGGTAAAAGTGTCAGCCAGACATATTTCTGCTCTACGTAAGGAAGAATGTTCTAATAAGTCAGTGCTGCTCACCAGGGGAGCGAGCTGCCCTGTGGTGCTGGGGCTCTCCTTTGCTCGCAGCGTTTGTCAGGAATGTTAAGGAAGGGATTACAATGTTGGAAGGATGTGTCAACTTGCAGGTGCTATCCACACTTGAGAGGCTAAAATTCCAAATTACATTTGTTTTCTTTGTTGTTACTTTAATAATCTGAGTTTCCTCAAGCTATCTCATTCTGGGGACGTAGGGGAGGGCAATGGATAAGTGGCCATTAATAGAGAGGCACACCATGCTATATCTGTCCTGCCAAAGGCAGATCATTGACCTTGAAAGAAGGTCATGTCCCTCAGTTCTCTCTGTGCTCAGGTTAAGCTTCTTTCTGAAGGCTCCTTGTTTCACATGCACATAGACTCAGTCCTGAGGCATGCCCAACTACATCTGAACCCCTAGACTCCTGAGCCGGAGCCCCCTTGCTGGGACCTATACTCCTTTGGTAACTGGGTTGTTTGCATTGTTAAATCCAGAAATTTCCCTTATACTCCCAATGCCATGGCAAACTCCTGGAGGATAGGCCACAGCTCTGTCATATTAAGCTCTTCCTTCATAGCATAATGGTTAGGAGCGCAGGCTCTGAAGCCAGATAGCCTTGATTTAATCCCAAATCCCACTCTTAGCCTTTATTAATTGAGAGTTGGGCAAGGTACAAACCTCTTGAGGCTCAGTTTCCTTATCTATAAAATGGAGGTGATAACATTAGCTTCTTCATAGGTTGTTGTAAGGATTAAATAAGATGTGCTAGGTACAGAACTTAGCAAAATGGTAACCCATGGGAAGCACTCACCATATATTAGCCACTGTTACTGTACGACGAATACAAAATGGAAGAGCCTGTCTTCTGCTGGGTTTTTCCCGGCCTCTGCATCCATCCCTCCCCAGTCCCCATGCCCTTGCCTTTGGGTGACACTTGGTGGCTGCTCTTTTCAGCACCCCTGCTTCGACCTAGGTGAGCCCTGCCATTCTAAGTGGTAGCTGTTTCCCCTGCATCCCATCATTCCACGCAGCACGTCCCTCTCATTTTCCTCCCACACCAAATCGCTCCAATCGTAACTTCCAGATTTCTCTTATTTTAGAGGGAAAGCTGTTCTCTCATATGCCTTGCATTTTAACGACTTTCATTGCTATTGCTCATTTTGATCTGTTTAATAACATGTTTTAAACTAATCTCTTGTAATAAAAGGATTTCATTACTAATGGAGACAGCTGCGTAATGCAGCGAGTTCATTAGTTTCACTTTTCTGAAGAGGCCTTCTGCAGTCAAAAGTTTTGCAACTCTGCAAAGTTTTGGTGAGGAGAATTGCTGGGGAAGCTGGGAAGGGGATTTCCATTGCAGAGAAGGATCTACAGGATACAAAAAAGTCGAGTTTGTGTCTGCAAAGACTGGGCGGGAAAGGACAGAAAAATCCCCATCTCATGGCGGGTTGGTGACTGTAAGGAGGAAAGACAAAGTCTTCATAAAGACAAGACATTGTGTGGTGTTAAGGGCTTGTACAGTGGCAACAGACCAAGCCTCATGGACCTCACGTTCCTCTAACTGACTGGCAGAGATGATCACACCATCTTCTCTCCCTTGTGGGTGTCTGTTGCTGTATTTTTTTGCACTATACTTAATTATCTATCAGATTCAAGGCACTTTGTCTTATTCGTCTTTGTATTCTCAGTATCTAGTCGGACCCAGCACAAGGAACATGCTTGCTCAACTGAAATGATTCCCTTTTCTCCAAGGTGCTTTCTCCCACATGCACGCATCCTCAACAGCCATCTCTAAGCTGATCACAGAAACTTCTATCTCTGCTCCGACCTCTAGAGATCTACTTGTATCTCCAAGTACCCACTTTTTTTCCTCCACGTGACTGCCTCATATTCACTTTCTACTTCAAATGTCTAAGGCTGGATTCACCACCTTCCCCTACATCCCCCCCACCCCAGCTTTGCTCTTACCACTTGTACTTTGCATGTATTACGTATTCCGCTAAATGGCACCACTAACACCACTGCATACACGGTTGATAATCCAGGATGTCTTGACATCTCTCCATCTTAGCAGTAATCTAATCAATCACGAAGTTTTGCTTATTTTACCGATTGAGTAGAGTTTAGATCCACCCACCTCTCCCCATCAACTCTGCCACCACCTTCATCCAAGATACAGCCAACCTCACCTGGAGTCTAACTTACACCCATCACCAGACCATGCCCCAGTCAGGAGCAGGAGTGCTCTCTGATTAGGCTACCCCTGTTCTCTGCCCTTTAAAAAGTCCCATCAGCATCCTTAACATGGTCTATGTGTCCATCACAAGAGCAGGTCTCACTTAGTTCCATTGTTTATTTCTTACCCATTCAAAATCCAGAGTAGGGTGGTTATTCTCTATGTGGTCATTCAGCAATCTAGGCTGCTTTCATCTTATAGTACCTCCATCTCAATTCATGGCCTCCGTGGGCACCAGAGCAGGGGAATAGAGGTCAAGAAGAATCCACTCCCACTCTTAACTGTCCTCAAATAAATGGGACAACAAATCTCTTCTGTTTATAGGTCACTGGCCAGAACTAGACACCTGAGTCCCAACATAACTGCAAAGGAGCCCGAGGAGTCTGCGTGTAAACATCAGACAAAGACGACAATGGATACGGTGAGATGTACTAATCTATACTAGAGGGAGGTCACCCTAGTTCTGCTAGTGGATTCTAGGCTCAAATAGAAATCCCATCATAGGTGAAAAATTGCTGGGCAGGGTTTCAACAAATATGTCAGTAGAGCAAAGACAACATGAAAGACTATGAGGCTAGTTCTTATAAATGAAGCTGGGTAGGAAATTAATGATAGCTCTCCCAGGACTAAGACACCTAGCCCATTAGTTAAATCTGTCTGCAGAACAAGATCAAGGAAGAGCTTTAGAAAGAACATATCACAATAGCCTCTGACAAAAAGATTCTCTTATGTCTTCATGTATGCAAATCAGCAGGCCTGACATACATTCTTAAAAATCCTACAAGACTTGGCAAACTATTTATAAACAGGAATAATATGATGAGTTTGGGGAAATGAGAGTTGAACACAATAACATTTTTGAAGGATTGTGGGGAGGTGACGATGATGAGTTAACCACAATAAATGTCACCAAGCGAATACAGAGGACCGTCTCTGTGTTGGGCTTCATGTGGGGACGTGAGAATCATGGCACACCAAGACCCAAGGCTGAGATTCATTCATGCCATTCCTTCTATCCGAATGTTTCCCCCACACTTCTCTTTCTTCCTCTGGTTAACTCTTCCTTTTCTTTAAAAACATAGATCAGTTCTGTTTGTCGTCACATAATTTGTAACCATATATTGTTGTATACAAATCACCCCTAAAATTAGTGGCTTGAAAACTCAATTTTTCACTATCTCACAGTTTCTGTGGAATCCAGGGATCCAAGAGCTCAGTTGGGTGCTGCTGCCTCAAGGTCTCTAGCAAAGCTGCAAGGTGTCTGCCAGGGCTGTGGTCTCATCTGAACACTCAGTTGGGGGGCACTCGTTAGCAGAATTCAGTTTCTCCTGACTGTTAAATTCCTCGCTCACTGTTGACTGAGGGCTTCCCTTAGCTCTTCACCACAAAGACATCTGTACAGGGCACATGGTAGCTGGCTTTCCTCAGAGGAAGTGAGGCAGCATGTGAGAACATGCAAAGTGAAAGCCATAGTCTATTTATAACTCACAGACTCTTTGAGTCTCTATAATCTCAGAAGTGACATCCATCCCTTTTAACATATTTTATTCATTAGAAGCAAGGCACCAGGGGGTCCAATCCACCAATCCACCACTCAAGAGAAGAGGATTTTTACATAAGGGCATGAATACAGGAGGCAGAGATCATCGGGGACTGACTTAGAGGCTGCCTACCACATGTTCCTTCCTCTAAAAATGTAGCAGTGGCCAGGTAGAGAAGGAAGAGACATTTCTAGCACGTCTTCCCAACCTCTCCCTACAGTGACACACATTCTGATCTGCAGCTTAGAATCTGAGAGCTGGAAAGGAATTTAGTAGTCATCTTGTCTACCATCCTTATTTTATAGATGAGGAAAGAGGCATAGAAGGGGTGTGTGACCTTCCCAAAAGGATGGGGTTATTTGCAGAGTGAGTCCTAGAACTCAGGGTGCCTGCTTTTCTCAAATTGGCTTCCCCCATGTACTCTCTTCCACCTACTCTGCTTCTGATCTCCTATAGCTTTATCATTGCACAGAAATTATTCTCCCAAAGGTTATCTAGAAGGTTCTTGGCCAAGTATTTGATCCTGACCTACCTGAATTCTCACCCCAGTGGCCAGCTCTTAGTCCTCCCCCTGCACCAAGCAAAACATTTACAGTATCCCAGAGATTCAGTTTTTAGCCTCTGCCCTTTCCCACCATCCAGGCCCCTTGATAATCTTGTCTGTTCTTGGGGATTGGAGGATCGCATCCCCTTGCTTTGACTTTAAGTTGACTAGTTCCCCCAAATCTAACTGCCTGATGGGTATTCTCATGGACATGTGATTGACATTTAAACTCAACCATGATAACAAGAACAACCCCAGCCATCATTTAGTGAACTAATATATGTGCCAGTTCCTATGCTAAGTGCTTTATTTCTCTCAAGAACATTGTACTGTAAGTAATACAGTTCACATCTTAGAGATGAGAAAACTAGGCTCAGAGAGGCAGAGTGACTAATCTGATATTCCATGACTAGATGCAGATCTACGTCCTTTTGATTCCAAAATTTGAGCTTTTAACTGCTGCACTCATGAGCTTTTCCTTAAAACTGTTCCCTCTGGACTTTCCTATTTCTGTTCTGCTCTTCTCCAATTTACTCAGCATCAAAATCTTGGAGTTTTAAATATGCCACACCATGGAATATCTCAGTGCCTTTGTACGTACTGTTCTTTCTTCCCGGGACACCCTTCCCATAATCATCAATATGATTAATGCATCTCCTCTATGTCACCCCACTGCTGAGGTCATCACCTCTTCCTTGGTGTCACATGACTGGGTCCCAGTGAACTTGAGGTTTTCCTCATTGGCTACGTCCTTGACACAGGAGCCAAGACACCCCAACCTAAAGTTGTGTCTGAAGATACCTCTACAATAGCAAATATCACCTGAGCTATAATGGCTTGTTTGCCCATGGGTATCCCCTTCTGCACAGTACACTTTATAGGAGCAGGGACTGTTAATGCTTAGCTTTCTAGCTCCTGTTCTGGCAACAGACACTTGATGGTTAATGAATCATCTTCAGTGCCTCTCATTCCTTTAATCCCCTGTAGACAAGCCCTGCAGAATTCTCTTTTTTAGATTTCTCATATTTCTTCCTCATTTTCCATTTTCCCAGTCATCATCCCAAGTTTGTGCCTCCTAATCTCTCCTGTGGCCCATTGGGATCGCCCTGAACTCACCTCTTCCTTCACTCCTTGCTCCCCTATCCAGTTCATCCTGATGATTTCTACTCTATTAACACGGCTTTGTATACATTGCTTGCCTACTCAGTGACTCCCGGATGCCTACATAATAAAGCCCAAGCTCCTTCACCTAGCTTTCAATAACCTTCCCAATATGCCTCAATGCATGCTCCATTCTCACTGCGGCATTATATAAATGCCCTGTGCAGGCCAAAGCATGCAATTCGCTGTGTCTTTAATGCTCCATTGAGTCCCATTCCACGCCATTGCTCATGTTGCTCCTCCTGCTTGGAAAGCCCTCCCTTCTTTCCTCCACATATCTGAACCCTACTGTTCTGCTCATCTCAGCTTAATTCTCACCTCCGCCATCAGCCTTCTCTGACCGTTGACCCCTCACTTGGTGTAGAGGGAAAAGCTTGAAATTTACTGGCTGAGAGATAGGGCTCAGAATTTCAACTACTGACTAGTTGTGTGGCCTTGGGCAAGTGAAGCTCAGCAAAATGGGAGATAATAATACCTATGTCCTAGGATTGCAGAGAGAATAAAATGAGGGAATGTATGTGCTGACAAGGGGTTTCAGTTGATGACCTAAGCTGTGCCACTCTAGGATTCAGAAGGAACCAGAGCCACCTGGAATGTCCATGGACTTGCTTCACCTTGTCACTCTTTGTACCAAGAGAAGGAATCTCCCCATGGTATCTAAGACTCCAGGTGACCAGGCCTAACTGAGACAACACCTTGGTGATAGAGACCAAGCATAGCAGTGAAGGGTCTTAGGGCCTTGATCTTACATTCAAATTCCAGCTTTCTCATTTCTTAGCTCTGTGATCTTGGCTGAGTTCGTTTACCTCTCTGTGCCTGTCTTTTCTCATTTCCAAAAGGGGGTTAAATACGGGGCCTATTTTATAAGGTTAATGTGATGATAAGCGAAATACCTTAAGAATTTAGCAAGCCTCTGGCAGACCATAAACCTTTAATAAATGCTAACTATTATGTTTTATATTATTATTCTTGAGTCTGGTCTCTGTGGACTTGTCTTCATCCCAGAGTGAAGGACGATGAGTAAAAAGGGAAAGAGATGTTTCACTAAACATCCCTGGAAGAGCTAGGTAGGAGGAGAGGGAAGCCTGCTCTGTGGCATCTGTTACAGAGAGTAGCACAGGTGAGAACAATGATGCAAAAACCAGCCTAAAATTGGGTCACCCATCAGGAGGGTAGAACAGTGACTCTCAGCTCTGGCTGCAAGTTGGAGTTGGAGGCCTTCAACAAATACTGATGCCTGGATGTCTGGTCCCCACCATTGGAATTTCTGGTTCAGTTTGTTGGACTGGGCTCAAAAAAAAATTTTTTTTTTTTTCTAAAGAGCCTCTCAGATGATTCTATTGTGCAACCAGGGTTGACAAACAGTAGGCTAGACAGACAGAAGTGAAGGTCAGAATAATGCAAACCAGGAAAGGAGGGGAGAGATGAGGGAGTAGAGCAGAGCTGAAAGGAAATGATCTTGGAGACGGGACCAGGATCAGGGTGAGGCAAGGGAGGTACACAAGGAGGCAAGATTTATAGACAGGAGTGTCTCCTTATATTTTGTATTCCTTGCTTCACCTGGAGACATTCTAGGGGCTCATAGCAATGTCTTAAGTTTTTCCTTCATGCTTGTATAGGTGGGTCATGGTTTTTTGTTTTGTTTTGTTTTGTTTTTTGAAGCACATACACAAAAAGAGAAAAGACTAAATTTCTACTGTTACAGTACTTCCATCCATCCATCTGTCCATCCATCCACCTATCCACTCATCCATCTATCCATCCACCTATCCACTTGTCCATCCATCCATCCATCCATCCATCTCCCATTCACTCATTTATTCATTCAATAAAAATACATTGCACAGGGCGCCTGGGTGGCTCAGTCGTTAGGCGTCTGCCTTCGGCTCAGGTCATGATCCTAGGGTCCTGGGATCGAGTCCCACATTCGGCTCCCTGCTCTGTGGGAAGCCCGCTTCTCCTTCTCCCACTCCCCCTGCTTGTATTTCCTCTCTCGCTGTGTCTCTCTCTGTCAAATAAATAAATAAAATCTTTAAAAAAAAATACATTGCACGCATGTCTAGCTAGGCCTCCACTCTCCTGTCATTCACTCTAACAAGTCTGTTAGCTGCCTCTTTGTGCATATGTTAGGGGTTCTGCCTCTGATTTTAACTTATGAAGAGGAGACCAGAGGAAGCAGGGTCTGGAGCTGGACAGGCTAGATGAAATGTCGATGTGGGTGAAGGTAATGATATGTGGTATGTGATATGTAATAATGATATGATACCAGGGGTCTGGTAATTTGGGGGTGGAAACCAGATTTTGACACTTAGTAGCTGTGGAATCTTGACCAATGTTTTTAACGTCCTCAAACTGCAGTTTCAATAGTTAGAAAATGGGAACATTGGTGGTGATGATTAAATAATCCAATAAACATGTGAGGCCTGGGTCATGGTAAGTATTCATAATAAAGGACAGAGATGTCATGAATGAAATCAGTAGGATTTCTGAATTACTTTCAGGCTTTTTTCACTTTGTCATCAATTGGAGGAGAACATTAGGTTTTCCCTACCAATGCGGATCCCTTCACAACCAGAGAAACTTAGAACCCAAGATGGGAAGGAATGTGAGTGGCATCTAGTCGGCTCTCTCATTTTGCAAATAAAGACATAGTCCCAGAGTGGGGAGGTGCCTTGGCCAAGGCAGTACAGCAAGTCACCAACTCACAGGGTTGGAAGAACTCAGGATACTGAGTCAAAGCTCTCATGGCAGCACCCAGGTGCACCTCTGGTTTCTGAAGAATAGAAAATGAACTCTTGTAACAGTAATGACTCTAAAACTCAAGCTGATATAATAGAAACAAGGATCAACATTCACATTTCTTTAACATCTACTATGTCCTAGGCACATATGTGTATGCTGTCTTGGTCAAGCTTTATAAAAGCCCATGAAGTAGGTAATACAATTATTTTCTCTATTATATAGACGTGGGAAACTGAGGCTCAAAAAGAGTAAGTGAGTTACCCAGGGACTCATGGCTCGGAAGTGGTGGTGTTGGGCTTGGATCCAGGTCTTTGTGACCACTAAGTTCGCAGTCTCTGTGCTTTGCTTCACTGCCCACTTATAGAAGTTGCCTCAAATAATTATAGACATTTCTGTGTCTAGGGCTGACCCTGGTCACACATCTGGAGGTAAGGTGGAGGTTGTGTCCTCCATTTCTTATCATGGAGACAGAATTAGACCATCTCTCTACTAATGTTCCATACACACTGAAAATAGAGCAATTTCAATGAGGGGGCTGGCATTGGAAAATTCACCTACCCCACCTCTTGCCATCTCCAGTGCCTGAAACTCTGCCATTAGTGGTTTATTCCTTTGGCTGATTTTTGGCTTTCATCCCAATAGCTTGGAGTGGGGACGAAAGCATAGCAAATCCAGATAGCTCAGTGTGAGTATATTCTTCCCTCCCCCACCTGTTGAACTCTGACTCATCTTTCAAGACCTAGCACAAATGTCATTGAGTACGGGAACTTATAACATTCTGAGTCATCACTCTATGCTGTGGGCTGGGGATACAAGGACTATTAAGGAAGCACAGGTCCTGCCTAGACTGCTTGCTGTCTGGTGGGGAGGCTAGATGAGAAAATGCACAATTACAATGCAGAGTGGAAAGGATGATGATGGATGCAAACATAGGGCTGCACCCACCTCCAGAGAGAACCAGGTCAGGGGCTGCATCTGGTACCAAATTTCCCTGGAATATAGTTTCTCCACTTACAGTGCTCACCTAGCATTTTGCACGGCCCCTGTCAAAGCATTAATCTTGGCCATTTGTGAGGGTCTATTTACTTGTCTGTCTTAGGATGTGAACTCCTTCAGTAGGGGCCCCATGTCACTCAGCTGTGTATTTCCTGTGGCTCAAATGGGGACTGGTACATACTAGGTGCTCAATACATGTTAGTGGAGTGTAAGTATGGGTGGAAATAGGAGATGGACTAGAGATAAGAGATAACAGGACTGAAGGGAGGGCAATGAAACTAGAGGAAAGACACGTGAGGTGAGGGAGATGGGGGCTGCAGGAGCACATCGGAGCTACTTTCTATTTTGACTGCAGCTGGCCCTGGGGGCTTGGGATGGGCCTAAGCCAAGGGAAGGCCCTTTCCTGGAGAAAGGAAGGAATGATCCTACCATGTGGGCATCTGGTCAGTGTGGCAAGAAAGCTCGAGGCACAGATCAAGGTCTCTCTGGAAGAGCCCCATTAGGCATTTCCCCAGCTCTCTAACACTTTCATTTTACTCTTCATATTGATTGAGATCCCAGCTTTATTGTGAATAATTTACTAATTCACTGTACCTTATTTTTAAATCTCTCTTTAATCGGATCTTTTTTTTTTTTGTCACAGTGATTTATATTTGCTGAATAAATGACCTTCTCAATGAACATCACAATGAAAAAAGAAATCTTAGGCTAGGAAGTTTTCCATGAGGGTGGGGAATAGTTCAGGCTGTGGAAAAGGCACAGGAAGATGCCTCTGTCAGCTCTTTCTCTGAGGGCTCCTGACCTTACCCTATGTTTTTGTTTTCCCATGGCTTCACCACCTTCTAATATACTATGTAATTTAGTTATATATCATGCCTATTATTCATTATTTCTCTCCCCCTCCTACAGTAGAATGTAAGCCCAATGAGATAGGGAATCTTTGTTTGTTTTCTTCACTGATATATCTCCAACATCTAGAACAGAGCCCGGAATACAGTCGGCGCTCATAGAATACTTGTTGAATAAATGAATGAATAAATTAAAAAGTCAGTGCAAGTTAATGCAATCCAAGGTTCAGAAGCTATTCTGAGTGAAGAGACGGAGCTTATCTTAAAAACAAAGTTTCAGGCTCATGATTTCTGGAAGCCTCTGGAAACCAAGATGGCATTGAGCTATTTGGTGGTGGTGGTAATCATAGTGATGATGATGGTGGTGATGGGTTAGTGATAATGATGGTGGTGGTAGTGATGACTGTAGTGTTGATGATGATAGTGGTGCTGGTGGTGTGATGATGATGGTAGTGTAGGTGATAATGATGGTAGTGGTGGTGATGATGATGATGATGGTAGGAGTGGTGTTGGTGATGATGGTGGTGGTGATGATGATGATGGTAGGAGTGGTGGTGGTGATGATGATGGTGGTAGTGGTGATGATATGATAGTAGTGGTGGTGGTGATGAGTTGTGGTGGTGATGATGATGGTGGTGGTGTTGGTGATGATGATGATGATGATGGTGGTGGTGGTGATGATGATGATGGTGGTGGTGATGATGGTGGTGGCGGTGATGATGATGGTGGTGGTGGCGGTGATGATGATGATGATGGTGGTGGTGGTGGTGATGATGATGATGGTGGTGATGATGATGATGATGGTGGTGGTGAGGATGATGATGATGATGGTGGTGGTGATGATGGTGGTGGTGATGATGATGATGGTGGTGGTGGTGGTGATGATGATGGTGATGGTGATGATGATGGTGGTGGTGGTGGTGGCCGTGGTGATGATGGTGATGATCATAATGAAGATGGCATTAACTCCTTCACATACATTGAATTTTAGAGTTTATAGAGCACTTTTGTATCCTTTCGACTTTGGTACTCGCAATATCCTAGAGAGGTAGCAGAGGCCAACATTATTGCCACCATTTTCAGAGATTTCAGTGATGAAGTGACTTGTCCAAGACTGCACAGCCATCAGAGACAGAACAAAGTCTGCAGGTCAAGTCCTATCATCCAAATAATAAGCTACTATTTACTGCTCTTCTTAGTGTGCCAGCACTGCTAAGAACTCTACGTTCCTCTTTCCTAGAGATTCGGAAGTCAGAGACTTGAACACCTCATTTGCAGGTGATGCGGGTTCAGAGTGCGATGGTGCCATTTTGTGGTGGCCGCCCTCCTCTGTGTACCCAGGGGAGCAGAGATAGCAAGGCGGTAGGGAGACAGGAGAGGAAAACAGATACACAGAGATGGGCCAGGGAAGGCAATGTGGGGTCATGGGTACCATGGTTCCTGATGGCTGTTTGAGTCCAAGGTCCTATCCTTCACGAGGCCCTTCTCTAACTCCTGCTCTTGGGATCTGTATAATAAACCCCACTTTGCCCAAGCTGGTACTACTGGGAATCTATTCCCTTCAAAGAATCTCTGACAGTGTGTTTGCTCAGTCCTTAGGAAGTCACTCATCCAAGGCCCCTGTACTTGAGGTCAACCAAAGGCACACTGGAGTGTAAGGAGGGAGACAATGAGGCGGAAGGCTTGTCCTCGACTCCTAAGTAATTACATCCCACTCCCACTCTGTCCCCATCTTCTATACTTTCTTCTGACCCAGCAATACCCACTCTCCATCCTTATGTGGTATTAGGTTAAAGAAAATCCCATCTAGATCCAATTCTGATCTGTTTCCCTAGTCCATGCTGGCCATCATGTGCAGGGACAGTGCTGGAGCCCCAACAGTGACAGAAGCAGCTTCTGCTTCCAATATGTGATCACATTTTTGCTACATCCCATGATATGTGCCCCTTCCCCAGCTTTCTGGCATTTCTGTTGGAGAGATAGCCATGGGCAGAAAGCCCAAGGTTGGGCTCTCCTGAGAGGGGTGTATGTATGTGTGTGTGTATATGTGCACGTGTACATGACAGCAGTAGGCACTCTGTTCAGTATGGCCATCACTCTGCCCCATCCAACATTTGAGACCTTGTCTCCTTGCGGAATAGGAAAATAAGCCCTTTTCAGATAACCCTGGGACCCCATCTACCTCACTAGTTACCTTTCCAGGCAATTTGTCTGAGAATGGGACAAAATAAACAGACCTGAGCTACTCTAGAAATCTGCCTGCATGAGTCTGGTCTAGAAGTTTATTCTGGTTCATACATTATTAATTTTTCTCTTGATCATGAGAAGCCTGGTCTGGGTTGAAGCTGAAACTCCCCACCAACCTCTCTTCTTTCTTTTTGAACTACAAAGCCATCTTGACAGGGGATTGTTAGAGTACTCTACACGAAATGTCCTGAGAAGCACCTTCCAGAGGGAAGGTGGGAGCTAACAGATGTTGCTGTGGGCCAGGCACTATATTCCTTGCTCTACCTTATGCAGTCTTGTTGAAGTTTCACTGCAGGCAAGTAGCAGTGCCCGAGGGGTCTGCCAGGACCTAAAGTCTCAAGCATGTGGGCAATACCAGGACCAGTTTTTTGGTCTTAGGAAGACCAAGCATGAGGACGTAAGCTTAGAAGACAGTAGGAAAGATCTTGAGGGGAGGGAGATAAGGTAGAAGAAGCACAGAAGATGAATATTGGCTGGAGCAGAGGAGTCTGTGAGTATTATAGATTTCTCCAACCCTACTCTCTTCCTAAAGTATGCCTTATAATAAGGAGATTTCTGAAACAGAAGTCTCTCTTTTGGTAGAAACTAGAGCCTTTATACTGAGAGCTGAGAAGGATCTTCCATCTCCCTAGGACTATGAAAACAGCATACAATTAAAACTTTAGAAAGAACTTTGATTCATTTCCATTTGATTCCATTCTACAGATCCATTCTATGCAAACCATTGCTCTGGGACTGAGAATTCAAGCTCAGATTTTGCCTCTCACATGTCCTCATTCTCAATGCTTTCTGATCCTACCTGACCTCCCCCCAGTCTCTCCCCATTACAGATCTGTGTTTCTGCTTTCAACCCACTTATATCAGTCTCAATAGGTTGAATTATGATGAAGCAACAAACACTTCCAAATCTTAGTGTTCTAAAGCAATACAGGTTTATTTCTCACTTATACTGCATATTTAAAGCAAGTCACTGGAGGGTCCTAACCATCCTAGTCACTCAGGGACCCAGACCGATAGAGTAAACTAGGTGAATGACATCAGAATCTCAACACTCTAGCAGAGGAGGAAATAAGGGGGATTACATGCCAGCTTTTAAGGTCTTCCACCAAGAAGAGACACATGTCACTTCTGCTCTTATTTGATTGGCCAAAGGAAGTCACATAGTCATTCCTAACTAACTTCACAGGGTCACAGAGGTATAATCTTCCCTTGTGCCTGGAAGAAGAGGGGAATCAGAACTATTGGTGAGAACTACAAATGCGTCCCTCACTTCCTGTAATTCACCTCCCTAATTCCTTTCTCCCCTTCTGATCTCACTGAGCTTCCATAGGAACTCCCTTGCCATTCTAATGTTCTCTCCTTCCATTCCTTCCTTTGTGTCCATGCCCTTCTCCCTAACTCTGCCATCTGCTATCTCCCCTCCTGCCTTCTGTTCCCCTTCCAGCCCCTGGTAGTCACATCTCCAACACTTGGCTGCTTTGGAAAGACGTGACTGAACACAACCTCCAGCTGTAGCTTCACACGTTTCCCTTGCCCCTGATTGAGCTTAATGATTTATGTCTTGTAATGGACACAAATGGGCAAGAATTTCTGGATCTCATTAATAATTTTAAGCGTGCCAGAAGTAGGATTTTTAATCTTAAGCAAAAATTAAATGACCATAAAATCTTTGTTCACTTCCCAGGAGACAATCCCATTTCAACTTGACAGCTTAATTAAAAGCTGGGTAAATTGGACACAACACTTTTAATAAACAGGACTTGGCAGGCCTGGGAAAGAGATAGAAGGGAGGTGAGAGTGGGAGAAAATAAAGCTCACAATGTAACAAAAGGAAATTAAGTTATGGTAGATCTCTCTCCTTAAAGCGACCTTTCTGGGAGCTTCGGATATCTTCAAATGACATACCTGACCCAGAAGATTCTGAGAGAATTGATTCTCTTTCTGACTCTAATTTCCTCCAGAGCCATATATTTCACAGAACAAGAAAGCTGTTGTCCAGGAATGCTCTTGGAGATCTTTGTACTCCTTGCTTTTTGGGTCCATGTTTGACTCCTTCTGGACCAACCTTCTCGCAAGCCCCAAGTCCACTGGGAAAGCTGCTGGAAGGCTGGGGCTAAGGGGTTAGTTCTGGGGGACCACATTATATTGTGGGTTCCATGCATGGACTTATTTTTGGCCTCAATCCTTTCCTTCATTTTATGGTCTTGCCTTACCCTTAGATCTGTTTTTTTTTTTTTTTTTGACCATGACTTTGTATGGCCCAAGTATTTTCACCTCTACTAAGATTTAGATTTTTCCCTGGTTCTGCTGTCTCTACCTCTACCTCTCCCTTAACAGACTCGGAAGTCTAGCCTGGGCCCTGGCTGCAAGATTTGGAAGAAAAAGAAGGCAGGCACACAGCTTCCCCCTCCCTAGGACTCTTTCTTCCAATCAGAAGGAACCACCTTTCCATTTACATTTAGGAAGGGCACATCTCTCGCATCTCTCCCCCATCAACTGTCTAGTTGGGTTGATCTATTCAACAGGAATTTACTTATGCGTGGCTGTCACATGCTGCTTTAGTTAAATTAAGGCTGCCTACCTCTCTTGCACAGAAAACACAAACACACACAAACCCCAAACCCATAGTATTTTAAATAAGAAAGAAACTAAAATGTGTTTAAAGGTATTTTATTCTTTTTTTTTTTTTTTTTTTTTAAGATTTTATTTATTTATTTGACAGAGAGAGATCACAAGGAGGCAGAGAGGCAGGCAGAGAGAGAGGGGGAAGCAGGCTCCCCGCTGAGCAGAGAGCCCGATGCGGGGCTCGATCCCAGGACCCTGAGATCATGACCTGAGCCAAAGGCAGAGGCTTTAACCCACTGAGCCACCCAGGCGCCCCTAAAGGTATTTTATTCTTAAGAGAAAAGCCTCATATGATGAAACTGGTTACAAGCACCTGAGTAGGTGAAAACGATCTCTCAAGCAGGTTGGGATTTTCTGACCTTCGAACAAGAAAGAATTCGTGTTGAGGAAGAAAGCAACCATTATCATTTGTTGTCCCCCTTTCACTTCCATTAAAGAGTCTTGTAAACCTAGAGGTTGTACGAACCTTGGCAATCAACTGGGTGAAGAAGCTGAGCCTCAAAGAAAGGAAGTGACTTGTGCCAACGCCATGATGGGATTGTGGCTGGGCAGGCAGAAAGACATCTTGCTCTGGATAACCAAAATTTATAGAAAGACTCTTTATTATTTTTGGCTATTGGTATTTCTAGCTTAGTGCAAAGCTACAGTTTTGCCAAATTGCCTGCTAAGTGAAAACAAGTTTCATTCTTTCACACTGACTTCCATAAAAAGCAAAGAGATGTTCTTGCTTAAAAGACCTCAACAGCGTGAGTGGTCAAGTCTGGGTAGGGAAAGGTTTAAGTTATAAAAGAAGAAGATGAGGATGCTCAGCGGTTGCCCGTAACCAGAAGTGGAAACCAGCAGTGACTGTAAGTGGGCATGAAGTTTTTTTCTGGGATGATGGAAATGTTCTGAAACTAGATTGTAGTGATGGATGCACAACTCTGTATATTTACTAACATTTTTTCAATTGTACACTAAAAAGGAATGAATTTTGTGACATGTAAACTCTACCTCAATAAAGGTATAAAAATAGAAAGACAAGACCCAGAGTGAGGGCTCAGACAACACATTCAGCACCAGAGCAAAGGGAGACAATAAATCTTGGGGCTCTAGATCGGTTTGTGTTTAGGCTCTTGGAGGCTGTCTACCTCTAGGACCTAGGGGCAACATCTGAAGCGGATGGCTCAATTTCCAATCAATCACACTCCAGACCCTTGTCTCAGAGCTCAGTCTTGACCTGACAGCTCTTCAGCTTCTGTCAAATGCATGTTGAGTTGGATGACATGTAAGAGGGACAACATATGTACTGTGCTAGCCATACGGCCCTCTGGGCTGTGGACGTCCTGTTAGATTCCCAGAAAGCAGGATGCTTATACTTCAGTAGCCTAGATACCCACGGAAATGCTTTCTCAGTTGTTCAATAGATTCTATTTTATCCAAGTTCAATGAATGAAATGACCACATGAAGACGGTATAGGTATTGCTGGCCATTGTAACAATGTTCTTCCCATGAGACCCAATTATACAAGTACCCCATAGGATTTAGTACCATGAAAAAAAAAAAAACCATGAACGACTTATTTGATAAACAGTGGGAGCACTGAGCCATTGTAGTGGCTTCTCCTCCTCCTCCTTCATCTTC
Source organism: Potos flavus (assembly GCA_028534135.1). Lineage (NCBI taxonomy): Eukaryota > Metazoa > Chordata > Mammalia > Carnivora > Procyonidae > Potos > Potos flavus. Next base: position 34,085,684 of record CM052891.1, on the reverse strand, counting down.
TCCTCCTCTTCTTTTTCCTCCTCCTTCTTCTACTCCCTCTTTCTCCTCTCCTTCCCTTCCTCCTTCTTCTTGTCTACATTACCAGGACACTCTGGGCTAGTTAGAGCAGAGTGACAGATACAGTGTCATCTCTGATGTAACTCTTTCTCTGCTCTCTGGTCCAGTTCAAGTTCCCTCTCTCACGTTCATTCAATCATCAAGCATCTCTCAAGCACACAGCATGGACCAGGGACCAATCTAGGTACTGGGGTTGAAATGATGGGTAAGACACAGAGGCAGACATGGGAATAATTGCAAATAGAATTCTATAACGGGGCCTGCTCCAGATGCTATGGGAGTAGAGAAAGGAGGAAACAGTAGGAATAGAGAAACAGGGGACAACTTTCCAAGATAATATATTAATTATATTTTCTTACTTTCTGTACTCTTGATGCTCTGGCCTTTGTGACCTCACTGAGTGGGGAGGGACTGCCCTGCCCAGGGCTAGCCAATGCGCAGGGATGCACAAGGTCTCCACCTTTCATATGGAAATTAACTAACCCGGAACCCAAACTCTGAACCTTTCCTCTCTCTCGCTTATATTCCAGGAGGCGATCAATATTCCTCTATCATAAATCATCCTAAAGCCACGTATAGCCAAGCAGAGACCACCCCTGGAGTTCAGAACCTACCAGCATTACTCAAATTAGTCCTCAGCTGTTCCCCCTGCCCTGACTTGCCTTTCCCATAGAAAACACAATGAAGGCAGTGGACTATGGTTTCTCCTTAGCCCCCTTCCGCCTCCTGACCAGACCTGGTGATTTTCATGGGACTCTGCATGGCATGACATGCCCCCTTCTCTCAGGAAATGAAAGTAACAAACAACGGTCTTTCCATGGCATTGGCCTCTCTATGTCATCACCCCATCGCCTCCATGAATTAGAATCTTGTGGATACAACTGCTACAGGCAGGTGAAGCTTGATGGGAGGCTGGGAATTTTCCAGGGGGAAGGGTATTCCAGAAGTAAAACTAGCTTGTGCATTGGCCCACAGACTCGGTGAGACAGGGCCTTTGGGTGCTGTGTCTGGTGCATACTTTCAGCTCTTTAACGGCAGTCTGTTAAGATTCCTTTTGCAATGGGGATGAGGCATAAATTATAAATAATAGTGTCTAGGCCAAGTCTTAGCTACATAAGATTGAATTTCCTTCAAGGTCTGGTTCTGACTGTTCTTTCTTTTGTTCTATCAAACATGGAACACAGCACAGCGCTGTGCTGAATCCCAACTCTCTTATTAGCTGTGTGTTCTTTCTCAAGTTCTTAACCTTTCTGTGCTTCAGTTTCCTCATCCCTAAGTGGGAATAACACCAGAAGCTTCCTCAGAGAGTGGCTGTGAAGATCACAAGGGTGAAAATTTATAAAGCACATAGAACAGTGGCCAAAACAGAGGGACTATGCAGGCATTTGTTAATTATTTTCTGAATCCTGCTATGTGGAGGGCACTGTGCTAAGACCTTGGAAACTGTAAAGATGTGGAAGGTACGTTCCCACCCCTAAAGAGTTTATAATGGGAGCTTAGAGCATTCTGGAAGATCAAAGGGCTGCTCATGAAACTGTATTTGCATTAAAAATGCTGAAGGTGAGAACAGACTAATATGTGTGGCCTTCATCACTCTCAAATAAAAAAGGGAAAAGAGAAAGTGAAATGTCATGGAAAGAGAACTGAATTTTGAGTCTGACAGACCTGGGTTTAAAATCTGGACAAACTAGCTTCCCAGCTCTGCTGTTTCCTACCCATGTAACCCAGTGAATTTCTCTGAATTTTCATTTTCTCACTCAAATGACGGGGGCAACAATACCTACTTTAGCAGATGCAAAAGAAAAAAATAATAATAATACAAGCTGACATTTACTGAGCACTTGGGATGTGCTGGGCACTGGACTAGGAGTCCCATGAGGGAGTTGGCTTAGAGAAAGTTCAGTAACTCAGTGCCCAAAGTCGCTCAGTAAAAAGTGGCTGAGCGAGGATTTGAACCCAGGGACTGTTCTCATAGCTGTTATTTCATGCTGAATCTCTCAGAGCTGTGATGGAGCCAATAGGTCCTCAAATAATGACAAGAGTTGTTATTATTAACTGTGTAATAATATACTTGTTTTGTTGGGATAATAGCACAGATCATTGAAGACTCCCTCCGAGTGTCACATTTTCTTCTCATCCCCAGGCTGGCAATACTCCCATGATGTGTTGCCGCTGGCATGCATATGTCAAATTATCCTAAGATTCTCAACTTCATATTTTTTTCAGGTGATAAGGAAATAATGAAAAGTCCTATCAGGTCCGAGGCACATTAATCAAAAAATTAATCAAATAAAATTAAGAATGTGACAGTCTGATTAGAGAAACAATTTGAAGTGTAGGCCTTGCAGATGGAGAACATGAGAGTGGATAAATGATTTACTCCTAATAGATTTAATGCAAAAACACCAGGATCTGCAAGCCAAGCCAGCCCGAGGAATTCTGGGAGCCAAGTCGAGATTGGCTTGGCCTGATAGCAACCGGAGAGTGTAGAGCTAGGTCAACTTAGGTATTGGCTCAAATGCCAGGCCAGGGCAAGGAGGGAGTTGCTTGGCAACTCAGCCCATCAGGAGGCCCCTAATGTCATCTGATGTCAGCATGGTGACGTCATTTCCAAGTCCTCCCTGTTCAAGACTGCGACTCCCAACCTTTACAAGAACAGCAATATGTGCATTGATGCCCCAGTGAATGGCTTCCCATGAGCTTTTTTCCCATTCAGATTCTGGGCAGAGTTTAACACTCAGAGGGCACCTGCTGGGTTTATGCACATAAATCAATTTAAGGGAATCATGTTAAAAAAAAGAGAGAGAGAAAACAGCTTAATTCAATAACTAATTTTTGTTTCATTTCTGGCTTCCTTTTCTGTGTTGACTGATTTTCATTCCCTAACAAATGTCATGGCGATGTGACACAGTGGAGGTAATATCAGAAAACAGGCAGATCTGTGTACATCTCTGGGTTGTGGTTGTAGATGATGGGCGGCAGAAGGGCAGGATATTTTGGTGTAGTATAAAGAAAAGAAACTAGATCAAGGTTTGAATGTGGTTCCAGTACTTGCTGTATGAATCTCAGTTTGCTTATCTTTAAAACGTGTGCTAGACATTGACTTACAAGTTCAAGTCACATGTGAGAAAATGGTAGAGTAGAAAACTCATTTAAATAACTGTTGAATGTGTAGTAAATGCCTGATGATGCAGACTTACAATAACCATCCCCCTTTCCTCACCTCTCTCCATCAGAATAACAATGTTTTTATCCTCTATGCCCTGGGTGAAAATTGGCAATAAACAAACAAATGAATTAATGAATGAATGAACGGCAGGGGTTGAGAGAAGTCCAGAAATTACAGAGCACAAACTCAATCTTTGTAGAGCAATCAAGAAAGCCTTGCTGATGTTTTAGGGGGAAGATAGCCAAGTGGGAAAGCCACATGAATGGGACAGAGGGGATAAGCAGAGGGAGATGAGAGAGGACAAGGAAAAGGTCCAAGCAATGCTCAGTGAGCCCAGGGAAGAGAAGATGAGTGGAATGCACTGGTCCTGAATTTATAAAAAACCATCCATCCCAATATTCAGGGCATGGGGTCCTGAAGCAAAGTGCAGGGTGTCTGCAATGAGGCATCAGCACAGAAACTGGAGTGACCCTTAAGAAGCCAGGTGCCCTTCCCTCCTCCATATCTGGGAGGGACTAGGGACTGAACTCACCACCTTATTGGAGGAAACTCCAAGGCTAATGCTAACTATAACCCTAATACTGTTGTCAGGAAATTGGTCTTAACCGGTGAGAGGGGTAGTCAACATCAGCCTTCTCTCAGTCATGGTCATAGCACATCTATCTTCTTATTCCCTCTTCCCTCCACCGAGGAATTCATCCAGAGCAAATGGAATCCTAATGAGGAGATGAACTTTGCAGTAGGGAGCCATTATTTTCTGAAGAGCCAGTGAAAGCTGAATCTTGGAGAAGAGGCAGCAGAGGGAGCTGGACTTTTTGGCTTCTGCCTGGGGGGACAGGTACAGGCCATTGCGCCTCACCTGGAGAGACTTCGGGGGCATTCGAGTTGGATTGCATGAACAACTGATCCTCCAGGATCCTGGCCCCAGTTTGGGAGCTCATTTTGTCCCAGCACCGTTTGGCTCCATTGAGCACCATCCAGTTTCCACTTGTCCAGATCCGCCTCGATCGTCCAGTTCAGTCCGGCCCGCCCCAGTCCAGCTCAGCTCAGATCACTTCAGTCTAGCACCACTTGGCAGAACCCCACGTGTTCAGCATAGTTACAGTTCACGGTTCTTGGCCGGTCAGCTCATTCACAACCATCGGGGATGGCCAGATACTGGTAAATGGCCAGCCTACGGGTCAGCTTCAAAAGTGATGATGTGAAAGCTCTCCCAAAGCAGACCTCAGGAGCTGTGCCCAGCTGGGACAGGCACAAGGGACCTAAACTCTGGAAGGTCTAAGCCTGGCTGCTCTAGGCTTTCCATTCTGAATTGCCCTTTACAGCAGCCACAGGCAAATGTGATGTGAGGCCACGGCATCCAGAAACCATGGAGTTCTGGAGCAGGCAACTCAAAATCCACATACCTAATTTTGTGCTTGATTGGATATCCTCTCCTAGTAGACCCTGGTCTAGATGAATAATGGGTACGAACAGTTTGGAACCATGTGAAAGAGAAGAAAAATATTAATTGAGAGCACCCTATTCTTTCGCTGATTTTTCTCTCTGGGTTGAGAAAAAAATTAGCAATCCAGGTAACACAGGTAACCCTGCGGGTCAGGGTTTGAGGGACACACTCACCTGGGACTCAAGATCCCTGAGTGAACACCAGCCCCTCTCTGTGCCTCTGGCTCACCGTCAGCCTCCTCGCGTGTGCCCATCAGATCAGGCTGTGTTCACAGTGCTTGTCCTTGTCATCCTCTCCCATTTGCTCACTCACTTTGCCCATCTTAGACCCTTGTCTTTGTCAAGGTCCTTCCCCAATAGGTTGGTCTCTGGATGTCCCTCCCTCGCTCTGTACCTATATTACTGTACCATCCTTGTGGGACAAGTGAAATTGTCCAGCATAGTACATTTCCCTCCGCAGCTCTTCTTGGGCTGAGGGTGGTTTTGTAAACTCTGCAAGGGTGACAGTTTCCTTTGCATCCAGCCACTGATGTTTAGGATCGAAGTGGATGCCAGCAGATACTTACAGGAACTTATGCCTGGCACAGAGATGTTCATAAGATACTTGTTGGGTGAACGGATGTGGGAGTGAATAAACGAAAGAAGAGGGAATAAATGAATGGAGGGTAACTCAATGAACACATGAGAAACGGAAGCATGAATGGCAATTTGCATAGGTGAAAGAATGTATGGAGAAATGGTTGAACGAAATGATGAATAAATGATGCACGCACGGTCACAGTGAAGTCAGCGCTACGATGGACGCGGGGTGCTTCTCTGGAGTGGCCAATCTGGCCTGGGCTAGTTTGTGTGTGCAGTTCTCCCCACGATTCTCCTCTAGGATCTTCATTAGAATAGCAATTTTCCACCCTATTGTTTCGAGTTTGGATTGTAAGATTGTTACCATTTGTAACTCTAAGCTGCATTAGGCTCGGGCTCCTCTTGCTTGCTGCTTTTGATTTGTTCAGCTCAAACCTTGGGTGGGTCACTCTTCAGCTCTCCTTGGTCCTATTGCTATCTACGGAGCTGAAAAGAGAGGGGTGGGGGTGGGGTTCAGTGTGTGGCTGTCCAGCCCAGCCCCCTGTCTGACAGTGCAGGTCCCACAGTCTCCGTGGTTTTTGGAATGCTGTTGATAACCAGGATTCCATGGCTGATGTTCCTTGCCTGCCTTCCCACCGTTCACGGTACCGCCGAGAGGAAGGGAGAGGGGAGCAGTCGCTTCACAGAGCAAAGTGCCTTCTATGGGCCAGGCACTGTGCTAGGCGTTTCCCCACCACAACAGTCCCCGCGCTCAACATTGATCTTCCTTTGCACAGAGGCAGGCCCAGAGAAGTCAAACCATTTGCCCAAGGTCACACAGTGAGGAAGAGGCAGAGTCAGAATGAAGATCCTGGTCTTGGAGAGGCCAGAGCTATGAAATATCTTTTAGAGGGGACATTTCTGTTCTTCCTGTGGTCTCTGGTTTGGATATGGGCCAAATCTCTGGAGATAGGGTAGGTTAGCATGGGCCTCGGGGAAGGCTGCTTGGATCATCTTTGCGGCTTCTGGGAGTAAGATGAGAGAGATGTTAGTGCCCTTTGATAGGTCCATAGAGAGAGGAAAAGAATCATGAACTTGGATGGGAAGAATGGGCTCTATGTGGCCGGTCAATGACTGGGGCTCTGAGAGGGATGGGGTGGGGGTGGCGATACAGGGAGGCAGCTAAGGACCACTGGAGGTGAGGGCAAGTGGCTGCCTTCAGCATAGTATCGGATGAGGTGCTGTGGGCAGGCTGCCCTTTCTTCTTTCTTGTTCCCAGTGAAGTGCTTCTGTCACTTTGCAGGTTCTCCAGAAACAGGGACATAGGAAGCCGGTGACTGGGGAGCATTGTGCTGTCCCCTACGGTGCATTTCCAAGGTTCTCAAAGTCAAGTGACGTGGGACACAGCCCCAAAAAGCAGGACCCAGGGTGAAGGACCTAAATATTCTCACCCAAGACTGAATGTCTCAGCAGGAAGAGGAATTAGCAAATTCATTCATTAAGGGCCCATTGACACTTCTATTTTAAAAATGAATCATTTGCTTTTATTGAGATCTCTTCCCTTGATTAAAACCATTAGCGCCAATGAGTAACCACAGATCAATCAACAAGCTTTTGTAAATGCCCCCAATTTGGTTCCGATTGCAGTATGAATACAGTCGGTTACACCTCTTAAGTATCACTCTCAGCTGCCCACTTATCTCCCCCTTCACAGCTGCCCCCCTGGTCCGAGCCCCACGCCGCCGTTTCTCGCCCATCCCGCCGTTTCTCGCCCATCCCGATCCTAGCCCCGGCTTGGTTCTCCAACTCCCAGCCTGAGACTCCATGCGTGGAAGGTGAACTCATGCTTGCGGAACGAACGCAGTGGAGGCAGGAAGATGCCAGGACAGGAACCGGTTGGGAGCCGTGCCCGAGGCAGAGGAGGGAATTGGAGAGGTTTAGCCATCAGTGGCAGCCAAGAGCCTGGAGGCAGCAGCTCTAGGAGAATCTGGTGGGTAGAGCAGAGAGGACGTGGGGACAGTTTGGATGGGGAGGATGGGGAAAAGGGTGTTTCTAGGTTGGCTGGCTGGCAGTGCCCCCAGGGAGGGGAAGAGGGGGGGTGTCACGCCCAAGGTGCCCGCTGGGATAATTCCTTCCTGCTCCCACCCCAGGGGCTGCGGTCTGGACTTGACCCGGATCTCCCTGGGAAGGAAGGGTCTGCCATGGGGTGGGGGTTCTCCCCTGCCTCTGTCAGTCCTGGGGCTCATGTGTCCCCCTGAAGCCACGGTGAATCTGAGGGCAGGGACTTCTCAGGACTCTCTGAGAGGGAGCAATCCCGTCCTTGTCAAAGTCCATTTATACTGAGGATGCCAAACCCATTTCTCTTTTACATTGTAATTCGGTCCCATCACTATCACAACAGTCCCCACTCTATCCCTGAAAACGTCTTTCATGTCCCAGATCCGCCCTAGATCAAGCAGATTTCAAAGATTTGCTCCCTCTGGCCCTTCTCCATTTTCCTTTCTCCCTCAGACTGACCTCTGAGGACTTGGGGGTCAAATCACAACTTCCCCTCTGCCAGCACTGATTTTACTGTGTGACTTGGGGCAAGTCACTTACTCTCTCTGGGGCTCAGCAAAAACAGGATGGGCTGGGACTAGGAAATAGGACTTTCATTTGAGTGCCCTTGGATTCCTCTGAGCAGGGGAGACAGAGACAGATGATAGAGAGTTCCTTCAGTTCAAGGTGGTCCAAGTCCCCCCTCACTGCCCATTGATCTCACGCCTCCTGCAGCAACCATTGCGGTGGGAGCTGCGGGGGGCTCATTTGACATCCTGGAGGGAAAGAGACAGACAGGCATTGGGAAGAAGAGGCAGAGAAGGAGGGAGAGGCAGAGAGAGAGACAGACAGACAGACAGGCTTAGGTAAGGAATAGTAGAGCAGGGAGAGAGAAGTGGGTGGAAGAGAAGGGAGGATTCAGATCACATTTCGTCCCCAAGATACCGAGGTTGCACCTCATTTTGAGACTTGACGGAAAGCCCAGGATATCTGAGCAGAAGCCTGTGCTCCTTCCTGTTCCAGCTGGAACCCGTGCAGGCCCCGTGGGGCGAGCCGCATTCAATAAGGAAAATTATTTCCATAGTGACGCGAGTGCACTCGTGTGCACCGTGGGGCACAGCTCTCAGCACTCTGTCCGCCAGAACCTCTGGGCACACTGTGCGTTTGTGGACGGGGTAACTTCTGCTTTGCACTTGCTGTTAGCCCCTGAGAGTCTGCGGAGACCCGGCTTCCTGCTCGGACTCCCGCAGGCATTTGGAGATGGTATTGCTCCGGAGGTAACTCACATACCCATTTTCTGAGGCCAAAATCAAGGCAGGACTTGGAGGTCTTAATGGAAGCACAATTCATTAATTTTCTCATTGTCCTCCCCTCAATGCACAAATGAACCGGGCTTGGACCGTTTGTCATAGCGGTCGACATTCTCACTTACTCTTTTTTCCATTTGCACTCCGGGGTCCTTGCCAGTGAATAACTCGCTCTTGGCATCACCAATCTCTGTCTTCTCCCAGGGGCTTCAACTTTGCTGTTTGATTATTCTGTTTTAATTTTGAGGCTCTCGTGATTCCTGGAGGACAGCCTCCCACAGGGGTGATGGGGGCTGGGAAGCAAGCCAGGCTTCGGGGCTGGGGCCGGGCGGCTAATTACTGCAGGTGCCCGTCTGTGTGCCCCGCTGGACGCCTTGCCCACACAGGCAGCTGAGGATGGCACGGCTGTGCAGTTGCGGGAAGATGGCAATGGCTTTTTAATAGCTGGGGGCCCCCCTCATTCATCTGCACATGCTGAGTTTATTTTACCATTTGTCAAGTTCTGACTCTAGGGGACCCGCGTTTGGAGTGGTTCGGGCTTCAAGATTGATGACCCGAGTGAATGACAGGTCCCCCTTCTCTTCTAAATAGACGGCACTGCCAATAGGCAGCCCCATCACCCATTCATCTCTGAAAGGCCCATTTCTCCACCTCTGCTGAGGCCAGAGATAAAATATTTATTTGGGTTCTAACCAATACGCCACAGCTGCCTCCCTGCCTGAGCTAGACAGAGAGCAAGCTCTGAAATGAGCAGGCAGCTTAATGGCTCAACCCTGGTTCCCTTTTGCCAAAAGGAAGAAAGAATGAATGAATGAAAGGAAGGAAGGAAGGGAGGGAGGAAAGAAGGAAGGAAGGATGAAGGAAGGAAGGAAGGAAAGAAGGAAAGAAGGAAAGAAGGAAGGAAGGAGGAAGGAAAGAAGGAAGGAAAGAAGGAAGGAAGGAAGGAAGGAAGGAAGGAAGGAAGGAAGGAAGGAAGGAAGGAAGGAAGGAAGGGAGGGAGGGAGGGAGGGAGGGAGGAAGGAAGGAAAAAGGAAAAAAAGATTCCAGTCTCCTTTTTGGAGAATGGGTATTCCTTGGATGGAGAACAGTTCTCTACAGGGTTGGGTATTTCCTCTGGCTGCCACAGATAGACCTAGAACACACTCAGGCTAGAACGGATGCCAAAGTTACAGGGTGTTTGAGAGCACAAAGCACACCTTTCTTAGGCAGGAAGGGACATTTCATAGAATCTTTAATTTCCAGGGGTTGCAAAATCTTAAAACTAGTCTAAACCTCTAATCCTTGAATCCCTGCTAGAGCATTTCTCCCTATATTTGAATGCTTCCGGTGATGGGGAAATCACGACTTCTCAAAGCAGATGATCCCTGTTTGGAATAATCTGTCTGTTGATAGCATATTTTTTTTATACTGAATTGACATCTGTCTCTCTGAAAATTCTACCCACTAGATCAAGAATAGCTTTAAAAACACAGAACACATCCGTTCCCTCTTCTTCTCAATGGCCTTGGTAAAAAGAAAACCACAGGCGCAAGGTAGGGTCACTTGCCCCAGGATAGCAAACCAAGACTTAATTGCAGTTTCAACCTCTCTAGGAACAGAGTTTTAAGCCAATGCACCTGAATTTTCTGATCAGCCCCAATGAGGTCATCGGACTCTGGCTTTTCTTCTGCTAATAACTTCCTGCCCCACCCTCTTTCTTATAAAAACCTTCCAAATGGTACAGCTCCTCGGAGTTCCTCTGCTCGCTAAGTGGGATTTCTGATTCGTGAATCATTTAACAAAACCAGTTAGATCTTCAAATTTACTGGTTGAATTTTGTTTTTTAACAGCCTTCAGCAGCAAGAAAGTAACCTCATTCTCTTTGAGAGTTCTTTCCTCCAGGAAGTCTCCTCAGCGGGCTCCTTCACGCTAGGTGCTGGGGATGCAGAGATAAGTAAGTCTAGTGAGATCAGGGACATATACCTCACAGGACACACATCTAAATCCCGTTGCCAAGCAGGTGGTGGAAGAGGGAGCCTGTGCAAGCTTCTTCCGACATTTCTACCCCTCTGCTCATTTCCTTCTTAACGCACACCCAAGAAGGGAGGGTTGACAATTCAGGGTCCGGGATGCAATTTTATTGGGCCATGTTTGACCAGTGGCTAGGGCCACTGTGGTTCAAGGTCAAGATTTCACACCCTAAGTACAAGGGTCATCTCCTCTTTGCAGTCTGGCCCCAGGAAGTAAGGAGGCCAGGCAGAGCTGGACTACTCAGGACAGATTCAACCATGCTTTCTCTCTTCTGCTTCCTCTGTGTCTACAACCAGGTCAGACCTACTTTGTTGACCCAGCCATCTTAGAACCAGAAGCTATTGGCATGCCTGTGTGTGTGTGTGTGTGTGTGTGTGTGTGTGTGTGTGTGTGATGACTAGAGAAATCCTATGCCAGGGGAATTGAAGACTTGCCCAGCTATGAAAAGCATGTTCCTTGTTTATCTTGGTATTCTTCTTTGGGAATAACTCCCTAGTTGAGGGGATGTCAGGAAGGTGGGATTCAGGAATTCCTGAACCTCTGGCTTCACACCACCTAGAGAGCACCAAACTTCATTGTAATCTTCAGTTTCTCTATACCTCTTGACGTGTGCCATCTAGAACTAAAGCGAATACCTACCTTAGAAAGTAGAGATGTAAAAAGGCAGGGACATGGGAAACAGGGGGGCTTATGCCTTGCCTGCCAGAGAAAGATGGGGCACCGTTGTGGCGTCCACTGGTTTCTCTCCTCCCTGCCCTGGAGGAAGGGGCAGAGGTGGGTGGGGTCTCCTCCCTATCCTGACTACTGATCTATAGGCGATGATGGGAATTGGCTCAGACAGCTGGAACTGGGCGTGCTCTAAAGAAATAATGTCAAGAAGTACGCCCACTGAGGCTGGGGCTTTGTTCATCGGAGGAATGAGTGATTTATCCCATCCCATGCTGTGGCAGCACAAAGCTAGCCGGCTCTGTCTCCTTCAGGGGCTTGGTGGAATGATTGTTAAAATAGTGACAGCAGTTTCTGATGCCAGAAAAGGTGGAAGTGAGTAATGGGTAAGAATGAAGGAGCAGATAAAGACCACTAGAGAAATAATGGCATTCGGGTCTCTATGTGTTTGGAAGAAAATGCAGCAACATCTAGCAAAATTAAAGACACATCTACTCTTTGATCCAGAAATTCCATTTTTAGGTTTCTTTCCCCTATAGATATGCTGGTAGGTCTATCTATCTATCTATCTATCTATCTATCTATCTATCTATACAGGTAGGTAAAGACATACGAACATGGGTATTAATTCCAGCATTGTTGCCAATATTCAAGACAAGAAGGAACTTAGATTTCCATCAGTGGAAGACTAGTTACATAACATCTCATCTACCTGTATGATAGACTACCACACAGTCTTGAAAAAGAATGAGGTTGTGCTGGGATGAAACTATCTTTGAGACATATTAAGAAAGAAACCCTACAGAACACCGTGCTTTCATTTGTGCAAAATACAAAGGTCCGTTGACAGACACAGATACTTGTGTATGTTTAGACTATTTATGGAAGGATATACATAAGACTGAAAATACTGCTTTACTTAGGGTTGGGGATGGTGGTGAGGGAATAAGGAATAGAGAAGGAAGAACGGTTGGTTTTCTTTATATACACTTTTGCATCATTTAAATTCATTATGGTAAGCTTGTACTCTATTCCCAACAAAAATAGAGTATAATAAAAAGGAAGCATATGCCTTTTGCACATCTGCCAAATGCTGAGCCTCTCATTGCCCCAGATATTTATTGAACACGCATTGTTTGCTGCACATCGTGCTAGCCCAACTCTGGGAGGAAGTGGAAAAGATACATACAGTTCATGCTTTCGGGAAACTCACTGTCCAGGTGAGAAGCAAAATGTATTGACATACTTATTCTACAAGTCGGAGGGAAAATTTAATCTTCACTAGGGAACTGGAGAAGATTTTATAGAACTGGTGTGAAATGCATTGGTAGTAGAATTTTGAGACTTGAAGATGGATGAACAGGGTGCAGAGTTCCAGGCGGAGAGAACAACGGGAGCCGAAGATACAGACCAGGAAATGGACAACCATGTTCAGCCTCCTCATCTTCTTGCTTTCCCATCAGAAAGCCTTTCTTTTGGATTACCATATCATTTGCTTTCAGGAGTCTTTGTGAGAATGCAGACACTTTTGACTGAGATAAGTGAATAGATTCAGTGGAGTTACTAATAAACCAGCTCCCTCCCAACCTCCCATGACTGGATTTGTTTCATTTGCCAATTTCCATGGTGTAAGTATTCCCACCATGGCTGCCTTCAAGCTACCAATACAAAATAGGAGTTAGGAAGAGAAATACATAATCTACTCTTTTAAGCTCAACAGAGCTCGCCGCAACAAGTCACTGCATATATCAGAATTTCAGAGTAGCGGACCCAAAAGGGATGCCAGAGAAATGTTTTCAATGAATCTTAACTACACAGGGGGAAATGAAGGGGTTTGCACAATGTCAGAGGAAGTGGCAGAGTTGGGACATTATCTTTTACCTTTTAGTTTAGTGGAGCTTCTATTTTTCCTTGGAAATCACTAATATAATAGAGGGAATGGAGCATAGGACTGTGTCATTTTGAGGGAGCAAGAAGGTATAAAGAAAAGCAGAGAGGTTTCTCCTAGAGAGAAGAGGAGGGTAGGGTTCTGGAATGCGTCTTGGTCGACAGGAAAGGTCTGTGTGCTGGGGGTTATATGAGAGGACCGCAACTGGGAGGAAGGGTCACAGCTGAAGAGATTTTAGGGGGAGGGCTTGGAAGACAAAATCCCCAACGGCACGGTTTTGTCTGGGTCTGACTTTTCTTCCCAGAACAGGAACATAATAAGCTGACCTGATATACGGAAAAGAAAAACTGGGCAAGTCCCATCCATGTCCTTACCATCTCTGTGCACTTGGGTAAGTTATTTCCCCTCTACAGGGGTCAAAGCCTTCCTCCTTAAAGGGAGGCCAGGAGATGGGGGTTAGGAGATTGTTTCCCAGGACCCTTCTAGTGTGACATTCTCTGAGCCTGTGAATCAGTTGCTCTGGGAAGAAGCCCCAACAACCCTAAATGTGAGACGTGGGGGAGGAATTGGTACGGCCTGATGGGTTTATTTATTTATACCCAATCTGAGACAGACAAAGAAATCAAGAGCAGTAGAAGGCAAAAGTAAGGTTTGTTTTTAAGTTTAGGGCAGGTCCAGAGAGCAAGATAGATTAGGGAAAAACAGGACAAGGGTTCCTCTTTATTATGTCATACATTAAAAAGACATGACAGCCCATGCTGAAACCTCTTCAATGAGGACTCATTACCTTCAAGGTCCGATCCAAATTCCTTTGCATGGGTACAGGGAATTTTCTGCCATTTTTTGCCCTTGCCTATCTTTCTAATCTCCTCTCCTGAGCCCCCCACTCCACCCCTGACATCACCCAGGTAATGTTCCAGGAGCACACACTGCTTGCTAACATGCCACGGTTCGGTCCTCAGACTTTGCACAGACCCCCTTCTGGAATGCTCTCCTCATCACATCTGCTGGGCAGACATCTACTCCTTCTTTGAAATCTTCTCCAGCATTCCAATGTCTTCGTTAATTTTTTCCAACATGGCAGCCACCCCCTGCCCTGCCTCGAGATAGAGAAAATCACTCCCTTCCCTGACCTCAGCCATTCTGTGTGTATGCCATTTTCATGGCAATATAGCAATTTTATTGCAAGCTTCCGTTTCCATCTTCCCCCCTTCACTGTGAGTTCAGGAAGGCAGATAACTCCCGACTTGGCTCCTGAGATTGAAACAATGACAACTGTTGGAGCTGATGACTGACTCCCAAATGCTGGTAAAACCAAAAAGAAAGAAGAGGAATAAAGCTGCTCCCGTGGCCCCCTAGAGGGCCACTGTGGGAGAGAGAGTCAGGTGTGGCAGCCGGATGCAAGGGCTTTTGCTGAAGACCAGCGGAGCATGCTGATCTACTAAGACCCTCCAATTGTTTTTAGCTGAGCCCCTAAGGGAAAGTAAGTGAAGCTCCCAGGGGGACAGGAAAGTTGCAATGATACTGTAGAGCAAGGTTAATGAAAGCCTTGTTCAAGGCGGCTCTATGCTAAGCTCCAATTAAGTCATTCTCTCTCTCAGCTCCCGTGCAAACCTATCCCACTGCTAAGGGCTGGAGTGGATGCTGTGACGTGCCACCCAGATCCTCCTTCAGCGCTGAGAGACTCACTCCACCCACCTTCCTTCACCTTCCATAGATGCTGATCTCCAGAGTATGCTCTGATCAACTTCTTACATGCTAACCTTTCAACATGCCAATTCTGGAGTTTGCTTCCTGAGGAACTCACCCCAGTGATACTATCAGCCTGCTTTGAACAAGTTCTTTTTCCTCTCTCTATGCCTTAGTTTCTTGTTCTGAAAACTATGGGTGGCTGATCTGGAAAAATGAGCACTCTACTCAGTTTGGTGCTGCTGGTTCTTCTCCAAACATCTCCCCTCCCCTCCCCAAGCAGATGCCTTGGGGGACTGATATCATTCCTGCCTTTTCCCACAGACACTCCAATGTCAAAAGTCAGGGCTCTGAGAGATGCCACTTGACAGTAAGGGACCTGAGAGTCTGCCCTGGTCGCTGCCCACCCTCGGTCCCCTGAGCCCCAGCCCCCAAGGGTTGTAAGTTTCCCCATTTCTCCTGCTGCCATTGAGAACTTTAAATAGCCTCCAGCACACTATGTGGCTGCCAGAAGTTTTAATTAAATAATGTCCAGCTGTCAGAAAAGCTGTTACAAACGGTGCTTTTGTCTGCACCACTGTCTGGGAAGCCAGGAAGGAGAGAAACTCAAGGGTTATAAATATGATGGTAGAAGTTCGGTGGGGAGTATGGGGGCAACAGCTTTTAGGCACCCTGAAAACCACTGGAGCGATTTTTTTTTTAATACATTAATTAGTCCATGGAAGGGCTCCTAGCTCTGGCTCGGTGACTGGATTTGCATGTGGGATAAGCTGAAAAGGGGTTGGGGAAACTGGTGTCCTTGTCAGAGCTGCTTCTCCTAGGCTGCAATCAGCATCCCCTTTTACGGTCCAGATGGGAAAGTAAAGAAGGCGGGAAGGGGGGGGTGCTGGCAATCCAGGGACAGTTCTTGGATGAACTTTCATGATTGCTTCCCTCTTCCCCTTCCTTCTTTTTGGCCTTCCTTCCTCCCTTTCAACATACACTCTTGAGTCTCTATGACGTTTGAGAGTTCTCTCTAATAATGAAGAATATGGAGAAGAAATGCACATTTATTGAGTTTGTATTAAGTGCTAGATATTTTATATACATTATTCCATTTAACTATTACAGAACACCCAGGAGATAATTATTCTAAAACTCGATATTGTAGATGAAGAGGCTGAGGCTCTTTGAGACCACACAACTTTCCCAGGTCACACAGCCAGTAATGGAAGGGCTGGGGATTAGAACTCCATTAGCCTGTAAACTCTATTGGGACAAAGGCTGAACATCTTTTGTGTATTGTTTTGCTAGGATGCTACAAGATACCTGGCACTTAGCGGACTTGAGAAATATTTACGAAAGGAGGAAAGGAAGGGAGAGGAGGAAAGAGGGAACCCACTCGGTTCTGTCATACACCGAAGCCAATGACTTTTCTATTATGGCACATGTCTCTGGAGAGTGCAGGCAGGCAGTTATAAACCAGTTAAATGTATGAAATAGTTGAGGGGAAGCAGTTGCTAAAATGTGTATAAAAACAACATGATTAGAAAGCAGAGAGTTGGTTTCAAGAGTCATAGAGGAGGCGGAGCTAAAAATGCTATGGGTATGCAGAGGAGGGAGGCATCACTTCCAACTGCAGCAATGGGGGCTTCATGGAGGAGGCTGAATTTGTGCCTTAAAGGATGAGGGGGACTTGGACACTGAGAGATGAAGGGCAGGTAGGCTGATCCCATAGAGGAGATGGGGGAGAATCGTAAATAAACGACCAAGGAAGGGATAGACCAATGGTCAGGGCATCTGGGAGCCACTTGGATTGGAACCTGAGCTTCACAGTGTCCTGGTAAGGTGCGTGGGATTAATCTGGCAATGCCATGGGTGAGGAAGAGGTGCCCAGGGCAAAGGCCATCCACGCTGAATGAGCCTGAGTCTGGGAGCACACGCGTGTGTGTGTGTGTGTGTGTGTGTGTGTGTGAATGCACGTGCTGAGTGGGCGTGGTTGGTACTCTCTCCTGAGCTTAGGTGCCATTAGGGCCAAGCGGAAACTTGTCTGTTTCCTTGGCGGGTCTGTCATATATAAGTCTGCCATTAACCTCTATCTGGGCATGCACAGAGATCTGCTGATGGGTTCTGCAGCAGCAGAAGAGCTGTGGAGTGACTCCCAGGATGAGCATATTCTGGCATATTCCGATGGGTAGAGGACTTAGACCCTGGCCGTCCCCTAGGAGACAGGGTCAGGTGTGGCACCAACAAAGCTGGTTTTGGGAGTGGAAGGTGCAGCATAGGGACTTGGGAGCTGGAAGGAGCTAGGAGGATAAGGGCTCTGACTTCACTTCTCTATTTGTCCCCAACTTCCTGCAACCCACCACCCCCAGTAGCACAGAGGACCTGGCCTAGAGCTTGGGGGGGGGGCAGTGAAGGCTTTCTGAGGCTATTGTTGAGCTGAGTCCCTCACTTCTGCCAGGCAGTCCCTGAGACTGGCAGGAACATATAGTTGACTGGTTTGGGGGGTCATTAAATAAAGATAGCCAGTGCACTCCCCTTTGCAGATAAGTTGCCTGGCGGCATCCCCAAAGGCCAAATGGGAACTCCCAGGGCTGTTTCAAGAGGCACGGATGCTCAACATGAGAAGAGCTGAGGTGCACAGACTCGGGGTTACCTTGATAAAAGCCCTCTCCAGCACAACACGAGAGCCCAGCCAAAGGCAACTGTCTCTTTCTGGTGAAGGGGTCGTCCCTTGCCTGCCACAAAAACTTGGCTGTTCCGTTGATGGGGAGCCTTTGGAGCTAGCTTTAGAGCAGGCAGTGTAGACAATTCTCCGCAAGATGGGATTCCAGGAGCAGGGGTGGAGGATTCTAGGGACACTAGACAAGAAGGAGAGATTTTGCATTTGGCATATCTGCCATCAGGCCCAGGTAGATATCCTGCTACCTGCCTGGGGAGGCCTTGGGCATGTCTCGAAATGTCTCTGGGCCTTGATTTTCAATTTATAAACATTCATTCAGTAAGCACCTAGTGAGCACCTACTGTGTGCAAAAGGTTGCAAAAGGGGGCAGGCAGCAGAGGAAAGTATATGATCTCTGCTCTCATGGAGTTTCCAGTCTAGTGGAAGTAAACAAGTCATCACACAAATAAGTGTATTATAACACATTACAATAAATGCTCTGAGCGAAAGGTAGTGGGTACTATGGGAGAACCCATCAGGCTGGCCTGGGAAGACCTCTTTGAAGAAGTGCCTGGGAGCTGATACCTGAAGGGTAAGTATGAGTTATAGGAGTCAGACTTAGAGCAATGTCATGTGCAAAGGCCCTGGGAGGAGCAGAGCACAGTAACGTGTTTTCGGAGCTGAAGTTAAATCTGTGTGGCCAGAATGCAGTGATCAAGGGGCAAAGTGGAGTGACGGGAGGCTGGGGGTGAGGGCAAGAGAAGGACCGATCCACCCAGAAGCCCAGCAACCAAGAGAAGGATTGGGGACTTGACTTTACCCCGTGATTGTCAGGAGACCGTTGCTCAATTCTGAACAGAGTGTGATGACTAGATTCACATGCTAAAAATAAAATAAACAATCAGAGATGGAAAAAAACCAACAACACCACAAAATAGTTGGACCTCCCTGCAAGGGAAAAAAGAGATTTGAACAAGTATTTTCATGTTACAGCATCTACCCCCGTGGGAATAATCTACTAGCAGAACAAAGAATTATGTACAAAAATATTCATTATAGTTAAAAAGACCCAAACCACTCTGGCTGTTGTGTGAAGAGAATAAACATAATAAATCTTTAGTGTTTGCTTTGAGCTAAGCAAGACAAAGGCAGGGCCTCAGCCCCAAAGGGACCAGAAGCAATGATTCTCAAGCTTGGCTGTACTTTAGAGACACATGCAATGATAGCCAGCTTCCAAAAGGACCCCCCCAAAGTCTTACTTCCTGGTATACATGTCTCTAGGCAGCACCCCCATACTCTAAATAGGACTGTCCTATTCAATGTAACCAAGAGGATATCGTGGAGACGATAGAGTGTGACTTCCAAGGCAAGGTCACAAAAGACACTGTGGCTTCTGTCTTGCCCTCTCTTTCTTAGATCACTTGCCCTGGGGAAAGCTAGCTGCCATGCTGTGAGGTTGACCAAATAGCCCTATAGAGAGATCCACATGGCAAGTCATCGAGGCCTCCGGCCAACAGCCAAGTGGAAGAGAACCTCTTGGAAACAGGTCCCCCAGTCCCAGCTAACATCTTGATTGTAACCTCATGAAAGACCCTGAGCCAGAACCACTGAGCCGCTCCTAGATTCCTGACACACAGAAGCTGTCAGAGAATGCTTATCTATCGCTTTAAGTCATTAAGTGATCTGTTGCAAAGCATTAGGTAACCAGTGTTCCTAGGGAGCTTGTAAAAATATTGATGCTCAAGCCCCAAGCCCAGAGATTCTGATTCTTTTGGTCTAGGCTAAAGCCCACGCATTGGTGTGTCTAAAGCCCTCAGATGACTCCAATAGACAACCGAGATTGAGAACCACTGACTAGAGCACTGGGTAGGTCAACAAAGAAGGCTTAGGTACAGGTATTGCCTCAATTTCCAGAGCTAGAACTCGGTTTATGCTGAGGGCTCTATCCTGGAGGAGGGCAAAAACCCAGTTTGTGGATTAGAGCCCTGGGTCACTGTGGACTTAGATTCAGGCTGCTTTAGTGTCCACAGCTTCTGACCACGGGATACCTAAATTTCCCTAAGGATACAGGCCTATAGAAAGGAATTGAGTGGCCTTAGCTGGGGGAAAAAGAGAGCTCTGGGGTCAGGCAGGCAAATCCACCTTCTACAGACAACAGCTTTGACCCATAAACCCTCTCTGCAGTCCTACACATTTGGGATGCTCCGTGCCCCAGTGACGGACAGCCCTCCTGCTTCCTCCCACCTGCCATCGTGTTTTCTACCCAGACCCCATGCCTGACTCTGAATATGCTCTTTGAAAGCTTTATGAGCAATGATGACAGCTGATTCCGAAAACCTTTGTGCATCCTCGAGTTTCCATGGTTAATGGGACATTGTTCCCATCTCTGAACAATAAGTCAGGGGCCCAACATCTCTTTGCTCCCCTTCATGTTACCTCCCTGATGAAACCTGCAATAGAGTAATTAAAATGATTGTAAAGGGAGCCCTAGGAGATGAAAGACACTGATGAGACAGGCAGAGGCTGTGAGCTCACCCAGCTGTCTCAGCGCTGCATGCCAGGGGTGACTCGGCTGGTCTCCTGGGATTCTCCTAAGAATGGACACCGGTACTAGCTGCCTCTGTGTGATACCTACGATGCTCAGAAGCACTGATAGATTTTTTTTTTTTTTTTTTTTGAGCACCTGTAACATGCTAGGGGTAGGAGACACAGAAGGTAGTAAGATCCTCTTCTTGTTCTCAAGGAGCTCTTAGCTTGGTAGAAACAAATAAGAAAAGAGATAATAGAATGTGATGAGTACTGCACTTGGGGACCCGTGGAAGCCCAGAGGAGGCTTGGACTGCACTTGGCCCAAGAAGTCTTTGGTGGAAGTGAGATCTGAGATGTTTTGTTGCCTGGGCAAAGATGGAGGGAAGTCTAGAGCGGAAAGTACAATGTACAGGTGTAGGAGCTTGAGGCTTTTCAGGGAATTGCAAGCATCTCCTTGCGGGTCTAAACATTTTCCCTGGATCTACAGCTTAGGGGAGTGGCCCAAAGGCGGAACTACCTCTTTGAATACCAGTGAGTACCAGGCTGTACACGAAAAGCACAGTGGGTAGAATTCGCTATTTCCCATCACCCCACCCTGCTGCATACCCAGATCCTACTCTTCCTTTTCACCAAATGTGGATGACTTTCCCCTTCGTTGTCCCAGCCAAAGAACCAGGACTTTGATTCGCTTTGTCTTCTTCTGCTTGACCCACTGAAACCCTGGCTACTGGCCTGTTTCTTCCTTCTGTCTCCTGCTGTGTCTTATTAAAACTGGCTTCCATGTCATCAACCTTTCTGACTCTCAGATGGGCCCTGGGGCCTTCTCTTATGAGCTGTGTCCATAGGCAGCCTTAGCATCTGTTAAGTGTTTTACTGGACTACGAGTTGGACAGAGGAGACCTGGGGAGGGAGCAACCCAAATGTCAGCAGGGATTCTGGGAGACACACTTGGAAGGGACACAGGCATGGAGAGTAGGGCACCCCCGGGGGGGTGCCTGGGTGGTTCAGTTAGTTAAGAATCCAACTCTTGGTTTTGGCTCAGGTCATGATCTCATGGTTGTGAGATCGAGTCCCGAGCCCCTCACTAAGTGTGGAGTCTGCTTGAGATTCCCTCCCTCTCCTTTTCCTCTCCCCCCCACCCCATGCTCTCTCTCTCTGTAGAATAATGAATGACTCTTTTTAAAAAAGGAATAGGGAACCCACATTTCCTATGGGGGAAATGTGTTATATAGAGTGGGACGCTAATCAGCATAAAACCCTGGGTAAGAAGGTAAGGGGCTCCTGGGTATCTTCTCCTTCCTGTCAGTGGCCCCAGAACAGGAGTCACAGTGTCGATGCCTTCTGTACATGCAGGGCCAGGATGATTGTGTAAATGGGTCATCTGGCCAGTGAAACCATGGAGGGAGCCGGGACAGAGCGCATAGGACAGCCACATCTCTCTAATGGGGGAGGCTGCTGCTTAGTCCCGGCCAATTGCCGCCAAGTGGGAATGCAGGTGCAGTGTAACTAGACATTGAAATTTCTCAAGATAAACCAAAAATCTGAATTCTAATGGAAAATCATCGCCAGTTAGTTCACATAAAAACAAAAAAACACGTATACATTGAAATGATGAAGGTGGCATGGTCTTTGAATTTTAGCAATCCCCCCCATAAGATAAACAGGGCAACTAGAGACCAAAACTATAGGCAGTGACAGCAAGCCAGGTGATGAGCTACTGCCAGGAACCCTGAAACACACAAGTAGGCGGGGACAAATCACCAAACCCCAAGCTGGGCGTGGTCTCAGCATCTCCGCGGGAGGCAGCAGAGGGCGTGGTCAGGTACTTGATGGACCTGCGGGAAGAACCATACCCAAACAG
>CM052891.1:33993542-34063323 GCA_028534135.1 Potos flavus | reverse complement strand
TATTGAGGAGGGCACGTATTGCATGGAGCACTGGGTGTGGTACATAAACAATGAATCTTGTAACACTGAAAAAATAAAATAAAAGTATTTGGGGAAAAAAAAAATAAATAAAGGTGAGTTTGGCTTCAAGATTCCTTTAAATAGCAGCTGGCAGGAGAAGGTAAGCATTTGTTTACAGAACTGTAATTGCTTCACAGTGTGGAGGGAGGTGTGGGCTCTTCAAGGATTGTGCCAGCCCCTGGGCAAACACGGCATAGTTACACAGAGGGGACCCGTGGTTAGAAGGGCCAAGACGTGCATAACAATGCAAAGAATTAGAGAATGTCCTGCATTTCCTACTCAGGCCAAAGCCCCAACTTTTCCTCTTTATTATCCTGGATCTTCACACAGTAAGACAGAACTTAGGCGAAGAAAATCAGGGCATTCAGAATTTCTGAATCACTATGTGGAGCACATTTTCTCATTATTCAAATTAGTCATAAAGGCTGTTTTTGCTATTTTGGGGTTGTTCAGCATCTGAATTCCCTTCCTATGTTTGGAGACTTCTCTATGGTATGGAATTTGGTGAAAAGACGAGACTCTTTCTCACCCTAACAGCTGAAAAGTCCAATGACTCATTTTTCCAGTCTCCCTTGTGGTTAAGAGGCAGGCATGGGACCTGCGTCCGACCAATCAGAAACACTCCAGACTTTGTGGCCAAGAAACAACGATGGTGGGGAATTCTGGAAGCAGTAGTGGAGGGGTGCAGTGGCATCCTGTTTCTACGGATGGGGTGGCAGACCCATTTGTGCCAACTTCCGTGTCTTGGGTCCAATGGTGGCAGAAGCAGGATTTTCACTGGTCTTGTTCTAGAGTCTGGGCTATCCTGCACAGCCTACCTGTATTCCTGCTTATTTTCTGAGGATGATTCTATTCTACAGTCTTCTTTCAGCAACCCAGTATCTTTCAACAAAGATCTTCTCTGCTTAAATCATCTGGAGTCTTTTCTTTCCTCCCTCCCACCCTCCCTCCTTTCTTTTTCCTTCCTTCTTCCCTTCCCTCTTTCCTTTCTTTCTCCCTTCCTTCCTTCCTTCCTTCCTCTCTCTCTCTCCCTCTCTCTTTCTTTCTTTCTTTCCACTTTTTTGTAACTTTCAATTTGGAAACCTGGCTGATAACCATGGTTTGAGGCAATGTCATGATAAGCCACTTGGCATGAAAATGGACAAGACCTCAAAAAAGGTAGATAAACTGATCTTCATGAGAAACGAAGAGGGGAAAAAAAAAAAAAATATATATATATATATATATATATATATTTTTTGGGGGGGGGTTGAAGAAGGAGTGGAAAGAAGGATGGAAAGAAGAAAGAAGAGAGGGTATGGAGTTATAACAATATAGGGTTAAGGACCTGTGAATATTCTCTGAGATAGCTTGGGTACATGTTAAGGATATCAAATGTTCTATGTAGAGCTGCTTTAAGTGCTCTAGTGTAGATTACTCCCTCTTCCTTGGCTCCACGAGGTGTCTAGAATAAAGTATACTCTATACTCATCAGTGCTTTGTGTGAGTGGGGTTTGAGGCATGTGGAAAGCAAGGAGAGGGGGAGTTTCATAAATGGGTTGTTATGAAGTCAGACAGAAGATCTATGAGAAAAGCTAAGAGCCCAGAGTCAGAGGAGCACAAGAGAATTTAAGTCTGACTGTACTTTATACTTCTTCTTGCAATGACTGAGGGCTCTAGTTTTTTCACATACACGCTGAGATCAACTATTGTTGGTTTTTTTGATTAGAGATATTTTAGTAGATATGGAGTGGTATCTCATTGTGGTTTCAATTTGCATTTCCCTAATGACTAATGACATGCAGTATCTTTTCATGTGCTTATTAACCACTCTTTGGTTTCTTTGGTATTATGTCTACCCAAGTATTCTGCCCATTTACTCTTTTTTTTTTTTTTAAGATTTTATTTGTTTATTTGAGAGAGAGAGCAAGAGCAAGAGGAAAGGGGGGAGGGAGGAGGGAGAGGGAGAAGCAGACTTCTCGATAAGCAGGGAGCCCCACTTGGGCCTTGATCCCAGGACCCCGGGGATCATGACCTGAGTCAAAGGCAGATACTTAACCTCCTGAGCCACCCAGGCACACCAGGCCTTTTTTAAAGTAATCTCTAGACTCAGTGTGAAGTTCAAACTCACAACCCCAAGATCAAGAGTCAAATGCTCCACTGAATGAGCTAGCCAGGAGCCCCTCTTCTGGCCACTTAAAAAAATGAACTGTTTGTCTTTTATAATTGAGTTGTAAGAGTTCTTTACATATTCTGAATATAAGTCCTTTATATTACTTGCAAATATTTATATTGCAAATATTCTCTCTTACTCTGTGGCTTATCTTTTCATTTTCTTAATAGTGCCTTTTGCAGAATGATTACTTTTATTTAGATGAAGTCTAATTTGTCAAGTCGTTTCTTTTAGGGACCATACTCTTGGTGTTGTAGCTATGACATCTTTGCCTAATGCAAAGTCAGAAAGATTTTCTCCTATCTTTATAGTTTTAGCTACAGTTTTAGCTTTTATATTTAGGTCTGTGATCCATTTTGAGCTAATTTTTTTTTAGATTTTATTTATTTCAGAGAGAGAAAGCATGCATGCACAAGGAAGCATGAGTGTGGGAGGGAGAGGGGCAGAGAGAGAAGCAGACTCCCCACTGAGCAGGGAGTGCTCCATCCCAGGATGCTGGGATCATGACCTGAGCTGAAGGCAGACGCTTAACTGACTGAGCCACCCAGGCACCTCGATTTTGAGCTAATTTTTGTGTATCCTATGATGTAAGGGTATAAATTTGTATATTAATATCCTATGGTCTCAGTACCATGGTTGAACAGACCATCCTTACTCCACTGAGCTGAGCTGGCACCTTTGTCAACAATTAATTGACCGTCAAGAAAAGAATTTATTTTAGGACTTTCATTTCTGTGCCATTGATCTATATGTTTATTCTTAGTGTGGCACAGTACCATACTTCCTTAATTTCTGTAGATTTGAAATTGGGTAGTCCAAATTTGTACATTCACAAAAGAGTTCTGTTTATTTGACATCTTTTGCATCTCTATATAAACTTCATAACCAGCTTGTCAATTTCCTAAAAAAGAACTTTGATAACTTTCCTGGGTTCGAGTTGAAGTTATAGATCAATTTGGAGAGAATACTAAGTCCTTCAAACCATGAACATGGACTATCTCTCCATTTATTTAGATACTAAAAAATTTCTCTCAGGATTATAGTTTTCAGTGATCAAGTTTTGTACTTCTTTTGTTAAATTTATTTTTTAAGTATTTTACTCTTTTTTATACCATTGTGAATGATTATTTTCCTAATCTTTATTTTTGGATTGTTCATTGCTAACATATAAATATGCAACTGATTTTGAAAAATTGATCTTGTATCCTGCACCTTTGCAAAATTTGTTCATTAGTTCTAGTAGTGTTTTTTTTTCTGATAGATTTCATACACATACATACAGATTTCATACATACATACAGATAGGTTTTTTCTACGTGTAGGATCATGCTGTAACAGAATAAAAAGTGTTACTTTTTCTTTTCCTGTCTGGGTGTTGCTAATTTCCTTTCCTTGCCTTATTACAGTGGCTAGAACCTTCAGTAAAATACTGAATAGGAGTAATGACAGTTGCTGTGAGAAACATTCAGTCTTTCATCATTAGTATTATATAAATTGTAAAGCTTTCATAGGTATCTTTTATCCAGTGAGGAAGTTCCCTATATTCTCATTTTGTTGAAAAAATTTTTTATCGTGAATGGATATTAGATTTTGTGAAATGCTTTTTCTGCACCTATTGTAATTATGTGCTTTCTGTTCTTTATTCTTTTAATATGGCATATCACATGAATTTATTTTCACATGTTAAACCAATCTTGCATCTCTGGGACAAATCCCACTTCGTCAGGATGTATAATCTTTTTAATATATTGATTAATTCAGTTTGTTCATATTTAAGACATTTTGCATTTATGTTTATAAAGAATATTGGTCTGTAGGTCTTATTTGTGATTCCTTTGCCTGTCTTTGGTATTAGGGTAATACCAGCATTATCTAACAAGTTGGGAAATGTTCCCCACTCCTCTATTCCCTGAATGAGTTTATGGAGGATTGGTATTATTTCCTCTTTAAAAATGCAATAGAATTCAACAGTGAAGCCATCTGAGGCTGAGCTTTCTACATGTGTAAAAGATTTTTAATTATTAATTCAATTCCTTTACTTGTTAGAGGCCTATTCACATTTTGCATTCCTTCTTTATTCAATTTTGGTAAACCATGCCCATTTGCCTAGCCTTAATTTGCAAAATTTTTTGCCATGTGCTGCCCAGCTGTTTATGTCTCTGCTCAGTTTCTTAAAAATTTCTTATTTTTATATGTTAGCTTGTCATCCTAGAGCCTTTTTTTCCCCCCGCCTAGCTTAGTGGTCATCCAATGATGGGGCAGAGTTTGTGCTCAAACACCTTTAGCCGATAGGGACAGCCACCTTCTGCGGGTAGATCTCTGTGTGGGCTGAGGAGTGCATTTAAAGGTCATGCAATGTTCAACTTTGCCATGGTTTTTACTTCCCACCAGGCACTCACAGGTCCCTGATGTTTGAACAGCCTGGTCAGGCATGGATGTATGGAGAGCTTATCAAGCCCCCCGTAGTCTCTCATCTATCATTTCCAGGATCTCCCTGTTAAACTTCTGGCTAGTTCTGGGGCCTGTGGTTCACCTCACCTGGGATCTCAACCTGAGGCTAGGAGAGCTGCAGTTTCCCCATTCACACAGCTGGCACAGGCTCTGCCTTCCACTCTCCATCAAGTCAGACCCCTCTGGCAGTGAAGCTGCCAGTTTTTATGGCCAGCAAGAATGCCCTAGACTCCTGCTGTTCCTACCCAAAGTTCCAGAGTTTTCAAATGTGTTGTTTGCCTTTGGCCAATTGCCAGAGACTTGAAATGGTTGTTTTTTTGACAATTTTGTCTAGTTTTATAGCTGTTTTCTTTGCAAAGAGGATTTGTTGACTTCTTCACTCCTCTACAGCTGGAAGTTCCTTTAGTCTTTTAAAAGGTTGGGTGTGTGACCTGTCAGTTAGGCTACTCCTTGTTTTGAAGGTGCTATTGGGCATTTGGAAGCCAGAGTATAAGGCCCCCCCCTTTTTTTTTAAAGTCAGAGCTAGAAATGATGCCAGGGAAAGTGTGAGTTGGGGCACTGGAGAGACTGAGAGGTGGAGAGAGACCAGGAGGTGATGGAAAGAATGAGGAGTGAATGGGACAGGGACACAGAGGTGTAGGCAAGAACTGAATTCATGGCCTGTTGGAAAATATGGAATTCAAAAACCTTAAAAGTCTACTTTTTCTACGCTTAATGCCCAACCTAACAGCCACAGTTTCCATTAGTGTTTCTCCCAGGGTCCTCCCCGGTTTGAGCCCCCATTCTTCTGCGGGGTGGGTAGGTGTTAAGGTAGGATGGGAATGTGCTGACTATGCCATGAGAAAGGTAGGGTGGCAGGGAATTTTGTGCTACTGGGAAATGGAAATGGCCTTCATGTCAGCATCAGCGAAGGGAGCGGGAGTTGCTGACTTCAACCTTAGCTCTAACTTTCACATAAAGATTTGGTCCTGATACTTTTAAACCAAGGGGTGGGCAGAATAAAGCACACAGGCCAAATATGGCTTGCCATTCACTTTTGTAAATAAAGTTTTATTGGTACTTGGCCACACCCATTGTCTCCATATTGTCTATGGCTCCTTTTGTACTACATGCTCAGTATTGGGTAATTATGAGAGACTGCATGGCCTGCAGGTGTAACATTTATTATCTGGCCCTTTGTAGAAAAAAGCCTGACACTCCTATTTTAAATTAAAACTATAGTAGATAACTTCCTCGAGGCGTGATCATGTGGATAGAGCATCACGCATACAATCGGAAGATGGGAGGTGAAGTCTGGGCTATGCTACACATCAGCAGTGCCCCCCGGGGAGGCGCTGGCTGTCTCTCGGCCCAAATCCACTGGAAAATGGGAGTCAGACGACTTTTTCTATCACTTGGGGTTGTTGTTCAAACCAACGACCACATGAGAAAGTACGCTGTGAACCATGTAGCACCATACATATGCTGTTTATTTTGATATTTACAGAACAGTCATGTTGACCTTCTAAATCCCCTGTTTGGATCGGTTCTTCTTATGGACTGAATGCTGCATTATGTACTTTGTACTTTTCAGGCGAAGTGTGTGATGTAGCATTTTCTTAGGCACTTTCCTTGATTTGAAGAGGGAGCAGGAGACCATTTCTATTACAGAAGAGAGAAAGATGGGACAGGAGAACTCTAAGAAAACAAACCCCCTTGTGTCATAAGCATGCTGGTCAGCAGCAAAGGAATGGTCTGAAGACCACTTTTCTTCCCAAGGACAACCCCGCCGAAGAGGACAAACAGTTGAAGCTTAATCTTATGAATTATTTCTTTTCCCTTCAAGAGCCTGAACATGGTAAACCCTATTACACTAGCAAGGGTAATTTCAGTGGTTGACATGAAACTGAATTTTAGGTGAGAGTTTATTAATAATTGTAACCCTGAGTTATAACTCAGAGCCTGGAATTCCCAGCCTCTGTGGCTACAGCAAGAAACTGACTCCTTTAGGCACTTGGCCAAATTAGAGAGAAAGATTAGAATTCTCAGTGTGGATTTCCAACTGCAATGCTAAAGTTATTTGTAATCTGGCAGACCTTCTTAGTGGGGGAGGTTGCCAGTCTCCAGGTTCAGGAGATAAAGGCCACATTTTCTTCTCCACCTTGGTGTCTGCCGGTGAATTACTACAGAATGAGCTGTGATCCCTGCTCACTTTCTGCCTGCCCTGCGAGTTCAGGTCCTGATGTGTGAATGCATAGGATCCAAGGGAGGGTTGATTGTGTGTAATTGCCTACAATCACATGGCAAGGGAAGACTTCTGAGAGTCTGATGGGGGCAGAGAGGTGAAGACTAAGTGCATCTGAAGAAAAGCAGAATCAGAGTCTGTCCCCGGTGTCGGCTGTGTCCTGGGTGGCCTGCCTAGCGATGCCATTAACGAAGAGAAGTCAAGGGGGCCTGTCAAACGAGGGCATGCTTATTGGTATAACTATTTGTCAAAGTACTACTGGAAATGGAGAAATCAGGAGACTGTAAATAAATAGCCAGAGACAGGCAAAAGCAGTCAGTTCTCCTAATGAGAGGGACTAGGTTCCGGGGACACAGAGATGAGTGAGGTTCATTAGGGAGAGGAAAGCACTGGAAGGGGTTGTGAGTGGGCAAGGCAGGGTTGTTCAGAGCGGGACCTGTGAACACTGGGCGTGATGAGCTAGTTCCCTTTTGGCTGAAAACAGAAACTGGCTCTGGGCAGCTTCAAGAGGGGAAAAGACGTTGGGAGACAGTTCCTGAAGGGATAACTGGAGCATCTTGTAGAACTGAAGGGCCGAGAGGCCCGCCAAGGATAAACCAGCATCGGGAGGTGGGTTATCATGAAGAAACGAGACCTCTTCCTCTCTCTGACTCTCGCCTCCTACCTCTCTTTATGTCTTCTTTATTTTTATTTTTCACTGCCAAGTGACATTTCTCGCTCATCAGGCTGTGGCTACTTGCAGCTGCTGACTTAACACGGCCTCTGTTCCGGCTACCTGCGGAGACTCCTGGAGCGAGACCTCCTTGGAAGGGCTCTGATTGGCCCAGCTCTGGTCAGGTGACCACTGCTGGGCCAATCACCGGTGGAGCTGGAGAAGCAGTCGTTCCCCGAAGGAAGAAATCTTCTAGAAAAGAGAAAAAGCGCCGCAGAGAAAGAACAATAGTTCTCCATGACACCAGGTGTCCCTCTCGGTGCCTTTTCTATCTGTGTCCTGCGAGGCTCCAAGGGAAGGAGGGCAGAATTTTTAAAAGGCTAAGCAGAAAGGCATAATGTGGTGGATGTGCCTGCCCTACTCCCACCCGTCTCATTCCCCAGCCTCCTCAAAGACAATCCAGTGTGCGGCAAGGCCATGCAGAGGATGCAGTGAAGAGGGGCCGCTCTGGAAACGGAGAACTCTGGAGGTGGTGGCCCTGTGCTCCAGCCTGGAGCAAGGCAGGATGAGGTCAGTCCCACCCCCTCCTGCTCCGTCCATCAAGCTTCTCTCTAGGAACCAACCGTAAGGCTGAGGATGGGGAATTGGGGCCACCAGCCAGAAGGATGCAGGGATGATGGGCTAGGAGACAACTAGAAGAGTGTTTGCAGTTGGGTTCTTTTTTTACTTCCCCTTTCTGGAATAGATGTGGGGATGCACATTTTGCTTCTAGCCTTACCGTGGACTTTGGGGAGTTGAGGGCACCACAGGGGGGCCAAGGAAAAGACAGCGGGAACCTGGCTTCTGAGAGCTGGGTCTGGTGGCAGGAGGCTCTCTGGGAGTGGGTCAAGGTGGCTCTGTCCAGCCTAGCTCAACATGGAGGGAAACGGACCAGGATTTGAGCCATGGGGGACCAGCCTAGAAAAGAGAGTGTGTATTTGCCCTAATGTCTCCTGTGTTATCCTGCAGGGTGAGAATTCCCTACTTTTCCATCACCTTTGGTGACGTGCACTCACTACCGCTGCCCGATTCCTGGACAATAGTGCTGATGGGCAGAGCTGAAGGAGTCACGTAGGGACCACTTTGAAACACGCGGAGAGGGCCTCTTGGAGCAGAAGATGCCCTACCATAACTATATGTGTGAAATGAATTCCCTTTCCCTCCTCTGGTCGTCCCCACTTTTCTCTGACTTTCAGAAGACAGAAGCCATTTTATTTTTGTTCTAAAGTACTCTTTTCTCTAGCCCTTCTATCAAATAATTCATAATTAGACTATAATCAGACACATTAATGCTATGGAAAGAGAACTCCCTACATGTCATTCACTCAGCCAGAAAAGGTCTGATTTGATACCCCACCCGCCCCAAATACCCCACTCCAGTGATCTGCCTGACTCGTTTCTACTCATCTTTCATGTCTCAGCTCAAATGTTGCTTCCTCTGGGAAGCCCTCTTGAGACCCTCTTCCGCCCATAATGCACCTGCATTACAGTACATAATCCATTATGTTATAATTGCTCATCTGTGCCATTGTTTCCCCCATCAGACTGTGAATGCTTGAGGGCAGTGCAGTGGACTGAATGGTGGCCCCAAAGATATCACGTCCTAATCCCTGGAACCTGTGAGTGTTCCCTTACATGGTAAAGCTTTTTTTTTTTTTTTGCAGATGTGAGTAAATTAAGGATTTTGAGATGAGGAGGTGATCCTGGATTATCCCTGTGCATCCCAAATGCCAGGATAAGCATCCTTGTATGAGACGACCAGGACACACAGAGGAGAAGGCAGTGTGAGGATGGAGGCAGATACTGGAGTGATGGGGCTATAAGCCAAGGAATGCTGGCAGCTACCAGAAGCTGGAAGAGGCAAGGAATGAAGTCTCCCCTAGAGCCTCTGGAGAGAGTGTGGCTCTGCCAACATCTTGATTTCCACCCACTGAAACTGCTTTCAGACTTCTGGCCTCCATAACTGGGAGCTAAGAAATGTCCACTGTTTTCAGCCATCAAGTTGGTGGTAATTTGTTACAGCAGTTCCAGAACATGAACCGTGTTCTTTATCTACTTAGAAGAGAACCGTGTCTCTTTATCCCAGGACCTTGCACATATCTCAAATGGACCGTGTGCAGTAGTTGCTGAATGAATGAATCCTCTAGAAGGCAACCTTTGGTTTTTTTTGTTTTTGTTTTCTAAAAGATTTTATTTATTTTTTTGACAGAGAGAGACATCGAGAGAGAGAACACAAGCAGGGGGAGTGGGAGAGGGAGAAGCAGGCTCCCTGGTGAGCAGGGAGCCCGATACGGGGCTCGATCCCAGGACCCTGGGATCATGACCTGAGCCGAAGACAGATGCTTAAGGACTGAGCCACCCAGGTGCCCCTAGAAGGCGACCTTTGAACCTAGTCTCGGTAAGGCATATTGAGAGAGGGGGGCTAGGTCAGCTCTTGGTTCTGCCTCTCAGTCATCCCCACTTCCCAACACTGCAGTTGCCCTATCTTTAAGGTAAAGCAATCATATCTGCCCAGTAGTATGGTTTGGTGGGTTAAATGCAATGGTGGCTAGGAAGGCATGTTATCAACAGGACATCACTGTTTTTCTCGTCCCTCCTGCCTGGCCCTTCCTGCCCCAAGCTAAGGATGACACAACTAACACAACTAAACTATCTCCTTGCCAGGAAACATCTGTGTCCAAACCACAGTGTGTCCAGATGAGAAAGAGCTTGATGATGCCCTCAGCGGTGGGCTCAGGTCATCACGATCTCCCTAGAACCAATTGTCTTCCTCCTTCCAACCAGCTTTAGACATTCTTGCTGGTTAGGGGCAAAGACCTACTCTAAGACAGTCATCATCTGCAGCCTTCTAGACTCCCAGGCAGCTTCCTGATGCCACCATCTTATCACCTGTCTGCTTCTTGTCCTCTGAGTAGCACGCTCCTGGCATAGATGCCTCCAAAGACCTCATTCCTGTTCAACAACCCTGTTGGAGTTACCTGGACACAACTGTGTTTTCAAAGCAACTCCCTCCATCACCTTCCCAGGACAATATAGTGGTCCACATGAATTAATGTTCTAGGTAATTGGAAACCACATTTTTAGTATGAAAAAAAATCAGAGTTGCTGATTCTAATGGAAAGTTTTCCAGATATAGAGCATCAGACCTTCTTACTCTTTGGATCAGGAATTTCATACCTGGGTTCGAAAGCTACATAAAGGGATTCACAAAATAATTTCACTGCTGCATTTTCTGGATAAGCTGAAGCTTAAAAACAGCTGAACCATCCAAAATAAGGGGCTGGCTTAATAAATTGGGGCAAGCAGCTAAATAACTATTCTGAAGACACTGGAAATAATATTTAGGTATCTATTTTATACACACACACACACACACACATATACATTATATATAAATTATATTACATATATAAATGCATATAATAGATTCCTAAATATTATGTCTTCTTCTTCTTATGACTTCTCAGCAAAACTCCCTACTCACATATCCAACTGCTATCCTGAAATGTTGTCTTATCTATCTTACCCAAGGATTCCCAAAATTAACATGTCCCCAAATAAATACCTTTTTCTATCCTGGAAAACTGTCAAACTTGCAGAAAAATTTCCAGTCATACAATAAACTCTCAAACACCTTTCCTCAGGATTTACCAATTGTTAAATTTTTGCCATCAAATGGTAAGTTTGAACCCCACTGCCCTCCCCCCTCCCCACCCGTGCCCCACAATCTGCTTCTTTCCAGGGCTCCATATCTCAGTTCTCAGCACCCTTATAAACCTTGTTGATCTTGCTTGGGAGTTGTTTGAGATCCATCCCTCCTCCTCTTCCCCCCCACTTAAAAGCAACCACCTGATCCTGTTAATTCTGTCTTAAAAATAATCGAATCCCTTCACTCCTCCCCATTCCTGCTGCCATCCCTGGATCTAAGTCACCAACATCTCATTCCTGGACTATTACAATTGCCTTTCAGTTATGTCCCTCTTGCCCTCTCTTCAATCCATTTTTATTCAGAGTAGCTACAGTTTGCACTTTGAAACACATCCAATTGTATCCGCTTCTTGCTTAAAATTCCCAATAGCTTATCCTCAATGGCTTGTTTGTTGCTATCTCTGACTTCTTTCATGCCACTCAGACCAGGTGAGGTCCTCTGTTCTGTACCCCCACACTACTCTCTCTTTTCCTTTCTTAGCATTTCTCATAATTCTCATCACAGAGTAATCCATAGGTACATTTTTTGCCTGTCACTCTCCCCTATAGGGAGTCCACAAAGGCGGGGACGTTGATGGTATTGGTTATGGCTGTATCCTCAGAACCTATTGAGCGCCACCTACATAGTAGGTGCCTAACACACATTTGTTACATGAATGAATACACAGGAGAATTAATGCATCTCTTGTAGTGAGCAGATTTGACTCTGAAATTAAAACCTGGAAAACCAAGTTTGATTTGCATGTAAACCCAAAGCAAAATAAATAAACAAATAAACAAACACGCACTGACCGCCAATCTATTTGCACATTAGTATTTAGATTTTTTACCACCCACTTGCTTCAAGGTAGTGAGGAACTAGTAGAAGGAACCTAACTTGGGCCATCCTGCAGATCTGGACTGGACTTCTGGCCCGGTCCCTGGTTGTAAATCTTGGGCATGTTCTTGGTTTCTTTGGGCCTGTTTCCTAATCTATGAAATAGGTACATTAATATCTATCTCAGAGGGCTGCTGTGAGGTTTAAATAAGACGGCCTCGCTCTTGTTCCCATCACTCTCTGTCTGGTAGCTTGGTCAGGAGTTCACACACCCTTATGCTGCCCTTCTGCCCCAATAATTTGACCTGCTCAAAATCCAGAGAAATGAAAAGCTTGATGGTGGAGTTAAGGTTTCATATGTTACCTGTCTCTGAGAATTGATGTTTTCTTTGTTGGGAGAGCGGTGTATGTGTGTGTGTGTGTGTGCACATGTGTGTGTGTGTGTGTGTGTGTGTGTATGCATGCACGTGTGTTTGCAATGGCTTTTAGCCAGGAAAGAAGAACCAGGAAGTTCATGTGTGTGGTACACCTAAGGGGCTCAGGTTTGTTGGACCAGATCGAATCAAGATATTTTGTGAATACCATCAAGCTCTTTATTAATGAAGCTCCTCCAAATTAGACAACACTATATATCAGTATGTAGCACAAGGAAGGTAAAGTCTCATGAAATATCAGGGCCTTAATGTCTCACTGCGTAAGTACCGTGACCCCTTTCAAGGTCATGTTGTTGGCATGCTTTTCAAATAGGCTCATGGAGGGTTGCTAACTCACACTTATGGGCTTTGCCTTTCCTTCCCTGCTGAGTATCTCACAGCCTTCCTCTCCTTCCCCAGTTCTCAAGTGTGTGGATGAGTGCATGGGAGGTGGGGAGGATTTTGGATTATACTCATGTGTAAAAGAAGGCTTGTGACTTTGGATGTAGTGAGAAGCTGGTATATGTGGGTTACAGCCCCTTGTTGAGGATAACCCTCTCCTTCCTTCTTGCAAAGCAGTTTTCTATAGACAAAAAAAAAAAAAAGGCTGACTTTCCATTCTGATCTGTGGTCTTATTTTTCTACAATATCTCCTATTTTGGGAAATGTCCCTGTGCCACAGATTTCTCTGAGGGAGGGTACTGGAATCTAGGGCCAGAAACCCCTTATGGATGGGGGAGGATTTTCAGAAAAGGGGTGGGGGACCCACGGGGGTATGCAAAGCAAGAAGTGCTCTCAGGGAAAAAGGGCAAAGTGTGAGGGCACTCCATGAGGGCACCTCCAACTCCCCATGAAGGTTTTTAAATTTTGTATTTTTTCCCTTGGTCTGTGATGACAGTCCTAGGATATGTACAGTTTTTTTGTTTTTTAAAGCTTTATTGAGATACAACCGATCTGTAAAACATTGCATTTATTTAAAATGTGCAGTCTGATGTACCTTGACACCCACGTACACCCGTGACATTGTCATCACTGTTAAGATAATATCCATCGTCCCCCAAAGTTGACTTGTGCTCCCTTGTAATCACCTCCACCCCCAACACCATACCCAGGTAACCACTGATCTACATCCTATCACGATAGCTTAGCTTGCATTTTCCACGAGTGTATATACATGTAATCATACAGCATGTATTTCTTTTGGCCTGACTCTTTTCACTTGGTGTAATTACTTTGAGGTCCGGCTACAGTGTTGCAGGCAATAAGAACTCATTCATTTCTTTCCCTCTGGGCTCATACCACAGTTTGCTCATCCATTCACCTGTTGATGGGCATTCGGGTTGTTTCCAATGGTTGGCTATCACAAATCTGCTATGAACATTTGAATACAAGCCTTTGTGCGAATCTATGCTGGAGTACCCAGTCTTACACCTTTCTCTCCTCTTATGGTGACATTTCTTTTAGCTGTCTCCAACCTCTGCAAAGCCTGACACAACCAGCCAGCCTTCCGTGGTGGTATTCTGGGAAATAAAGGCACAGGAAGAGGCAGGTGGCTAGCCCCATGCTCACCGTCCACAGCGCTGGTTCTGTGCGGTGTCCAGCAGCATATTAACCAGTGGCCCAGAGCAGAACCAAAGGTAGCCTAGAGAGAGCCCACTACCGCAAGGACTTGCCTCCAACACAGCTGTGAGGCAAAGCCCCTATATCTTCGGGTAGATACACTGGTGGGGACAGGCTGAAACTTAAGGGGCGTATAAAAGATGCCAAGCCCCTTGTAGGCACCTGATGCATCTGAATTCCTTTCTGCTACATTTGCTTTCTTTCTTTCTTTCTTTTTTTTTTTTTAAGATTTTATTTATTTATTTGACAGAGAGAGAGGGAGAGAGATCACAAGTAGGCAGAGAGGCAGGCAGAGAGAGAGGGGGAAGCAGGCTCCCCGCTGAGCAGAGAGCCTGATGCAGGGGCTCGATCCCAGGACCCTGAGATCACGACCCGAGCCAAAGGCAGAGGCATAACCCACTGAGCCACCCAGGCACCCTACATTTGCTTTCTTGATTGCTTTGCTTGTAGGTCCTAGGTAGTTTTCTCGATAGCTGGGGTTTGTAGGTAAATAACATATTATCCAGGGTGAACAGTGGACCTCCTTTCCTTTTTTCTTTTTCTAGCTTTATTGAGATGTTATTGACAGGCAACATATGTAAGTTTAAGCTACACGATGAGATGATCGAATACACATAGATACTGCAAAATGATTATGACAGCAAGTTTAGTTAACACCTCCGTCCTCTCGCATAGTTACCATATTTCTGGTGATGCTAACATTTAAATGTATTCTCAGCACACTTTTCAAGTAGCCTCTCTGATGGTTGCTAACTTATGCCACGAGTTTCCTTCCTCATCAATTTCAGGACCCCCCCAGAAGGCTAAGGAACAGTGAAACTCAAGCCAGTGTGGTTTCATCTATATCTCACGAGCACCCAGATACACGGGAAGATCGGGAGGACTCACTAAATGTGCTCACTTTCATCTAGTTGCTCAGGGCTGTCTCTCCGTGAAAGCATGCTAGCTTTGTGCAACCCTTTATCACAGACTGTCAGAATCGCAGGGGGCTTTGCAGGCCACATTGTCCAACTGCATCATTTTCAAGAGGAGTCTGCAACCGCTCAGAGAGGTGAGGCGCCCTGCCCAGAGTCGCAGAGCTTGTTAGCGGCTGGCTTGCACTAGGAACCCAGCCTCCAGGCTCCCCAGTCCCCCAGCTCTCTCCATCCCGACTCCCCCAATCCCCAGTTCTCATTTAGTTTTTCTGTGCTTAATATGTTTTCCTTGAATTGATTTTTCTCCTCTGCCTCATCCGTTACCTTCAAGGTTATTTTTGATGCTCCTCTCTACCTCTTTCATTTTGCAGACGGATTTCCCAGGCTTTGCTGAGGTTGGCGGCACTTCCTACCCCAGGGTCTCTGGCTTTCATTACCATTCTGTTCTCTCCCCCTATATTGTCTTCCTGGGGCCTATAAAACAGGCCGGGCCCCCAAGACCCCTTCACCCCATCTACCCACTCCCTTGTAGCCCCCAGGATGCTGCTAATTCCCATCATGCATTCTCCCCACTCCCTTCCATCTATTCCCAGCTTGCGAAGTCTGCTCAAAATGACAACCCTCAGAGCTCATCCTTCAGTGAGAATTCAAGGCTGCACCCGGCACTGGGTAGTGACTACCGATACATCTTTCTGATGGCATTTCTTTTCTCTGCCGGGTTTTTACTGTGTGGAGATGCGTCTATCTGGGATGATCCCTTCTCTCTTAACTGTGTGGTGGGCGGGGCGTCTGCCAGGTGCTTGCGGGGAATGGTTGCTAGAAACGGATGGCTTGGGGGTTGTGTGTGCAGATCGAAAGACAGCTGAACTAAGCATCCTTCCAGACACCAAGGTTCTAGTGGCAGGCCCTGGAGAATCAGAAAGAAAGGAATTGAAGGGCTGCGTCAGAACTGCCCTCCTTGCAAAGCCCAGCTCTGTCACCGATACAGGCAAGCCTAGATTTCCTCATCTGTAAAATGGGGATGATAGTCAACCACTGTCGTTTTGAATGGAGTACTAAATGTGGCGAAGGACCTCAGTATTTTAGCCCAGAGTCAGACACGTTCTACTGAAATCAGAAAGGGACCCTTTCCCCCCTGGGTTCCCTGCACAGTAGCTATTACTCCCGGGCAAGTTCATGAATCACTTGAAGCTTCCGTTTACTTAACTGTGATGCGGGGGGAATGAGTGTCTACCAAATAAACTGATGGTGAGGACTGGTACACAAAAATATGTAAAGTACTTAGCACAGTGCCAGTCGTGAAGTGCGTGCTCAAAAAATGGTAGCCATTTTTAAGTGTCCAATAAATGCTGCTTCCTTTTCCCTTGCAAATTTAGCCCCCAGCCTTTAAAAATAAACTGGTGGGTACACAACTGGAGCATCCTATGAACTTTGAGAAGTTCGTGAGTTAAGCCTCCATTAAGTACTTTTACGTATCCCGATGTTTATGGAGTGTATACTCTGTAGGGAGAACAGCAAACTCTATGGAGCTCAAAACCTAACTGAGTGGCAAGCCATTAGGCAAATAATTTGAAAACAATTTATCACCAGAGCCAAAACAATCCATTGGAAATTGAACAGCTGCTTCAACAATTCCATTCTACATCCATTTATTAAGCACTTACTAAAGGCCGTGCATAAAGATAAGCAAGACCTCCAGGAGCTTACAGTCTGTAGTAGTATTATTAATAATATGCCGATGATGATGACGGTGATGACGATGATGCTGGTGATGGCAGCAACACCTCGAAAACAGTAACAGCTACAGTAGATACAACAGACACTGGCTAAGGGCTCTGCATGAATTATCTTATTTAATTCTCATAAGAACTACTTGAAATAAGTAGGCGGGTGAAGAAAAGGAAGCTCAGAGAGTTTGTAATTTGCCCAATGCCACACAGCTTCTAAGTAGCACAGTAAAATCTCAAACTCAAGTGCGACTAGTGTCAAAGACGCTGCCCCCATCCACTGAGTGTGCCCTTGCATTATAATGGACCAGTTATAATGGAGGAAAGAGTTATGTGAATGTGGTGGAGGGCTAAGTGCGCCGGGGGAGAGGAGTGGGCATCCTAAGTGTGACCGGGTTGATGGCTGAAGTCGTCAGAGCTGAGGCGTCTTTGGGGCTGGGACATAAGGGATAAGCAGGAAATCAATGGTAGGGGATGGAGTAAAGCGGATTCCAGATGGAAGGAATAGCCTGACCAATGGGCCTCTGGACTCTGGGTATGGCTAGGAAACAAGAAGCAGGGGGTATGGTAGGAGGGGGAGTTCTTGGGGAGAGCTTTCAAGTAAAGCCCATGTGGGTGTAGCCTGGGGGGTCTTTGGAAGCTGAGCTTGTGAGAGGCAGCACAAAGGCTAGGAGGCTTCATGGTACTTGTTTTATTTTGTCGCCTTAAGTAAATTCTTTCAGGATCCACAGGGAAAATATTTTTTCATTTTGATTTTTGGAGCTTCTTCAAATGTCTGACCTGGGAGCCAGGAGAATCGGGTTTTATTGAAAAGTCAAAACCACAATGGGCTCTGATGTCCCCTTGGTTTGGATCCCATCTCTATCAATTCCTGGCTACATGACTTTGGGCGTGTTAGTTAACACTCCAAGAGCCTCAGACTTCTCCACAAAGTGAGCTTGTTGACAGACTTGGACAGATTAATAGAGCTAAAGCATTTAGAACAGAGCCTGGTTACAAGACAAGCACTCCTAAAATAGCATTAGTATTATTGGCCATGGGTCAACTACCAATTGGCCACATGACTTTCTCTATCTGAGCCTCAAAATCCCTATCAATTAATGAAGGGATCAAATATCACTTCTGTAGCCCCTCCCCATCTAAAATGGATTCATTCCAAATGGCCCCTTTGTGAAGAAGATCAAGAACAACTCTTGATATTTCCTTTTCTGATAAAAACAAAGAAAAAAAACAAAACAAAACAAAAACCAACTAGAATAATTCCAGAGAACGGATAAGAGTCCTGTGTGACAGAGCCTTCTAGCAAGACCAATGGCCTCATCATTGGTCAGTTTCCACGTTGTCAATGGAGAGCTACAATGGAGAGCTCTCCTGATTAGACAATTGAAACAACCTGTCCATTCTAGAGACCTCATTACAAACTTGTTCATCAGTTTTGGGTTTTTTTTGATGACCCAGGGGTCCTACCATTATTCAAGCATTTTGATCAAGACACGGTTTTCGCCTTTGTTAAGTCTCTTGCCTGCTAGGCTGGCTGCGGGGTCAGCTGTGAGTGACTCACCACCTGCGACTTATCCACGTCCCCATCGCCTGTGCTCTCGTTCAGTATCTGGCGTGTTGGTCAGGCAGGCTGTGTGGTTCCCGTGTGCTATGTCTGAGGCACAACCTGCCACGGAGAGGCTGCCTCCCGGGAGACACACGCAGGATCAGGGTATCTAATTCATGCAGTGGATATTTAGCTCATTAAACAGCAATAGATCCAAACAGAAAAATGGAACCACGCACATCATTAGAGCTCAATGGGTTTCCTTCCTCTGTCTTAGTTTTATTTTCTGAAGGGAAATGGAAGGAATTCTGCATACCGACAGGCTCATTGCTGGAGCTGGTGGGGGGGGGGGGGAGCCAAAAGCAGCCAGGCAGAGAGATAAAAGGAGATTGGCTCCAAGCAATATCCCTCCTTGCAGGAAGTGAGTGGTGGTGAATCCATATTTCTACATAATAAGCTGTTCTGCGAGGACCAGAGCGTCCCTTCATCAGCGCAGGGGAGGAACGTCAGGCAGGGCTGCCTGTACCCAGGAGGATGAGGTCACCGTCCCTGCTGGCCTCCGGGGCAGCAGCTGGCCCACGAGCTTGGTCTGTCTAGGCTCTCTTTTTGCTCCTTCCAGCCTGTAGAAGGAACGCTTGCCTGTGGGCTGTCACCGCAGCGTGGCCTGATAGCTGGGAAGTGACCATCTCTTTGAGAGTCTTCATTAGAGTGGTAGGGATATTAGGAGGCATCAAGTTCGTTTAGTCCTTGGTTTGTGGTTACATTTTTCATGACCCCAAAATCTTCTGGGGACTGCAAAATGATTAAAAAAAAAAAATCCCAGGTTTTTTCAGTCTATGCAGAGTCTTACTCAGATTTCTGGAGTTGAGAGCCCAGCTAATGGCTTACATAGTTTCCTTGTTGTTGTTTTGCTTGCCTCCAGCACGTCTCTGTCCCACTTCATTCTGTCCACGATGTCCAGATTTGCTTTGGGGGAACCCTTTCCCACTAGCATTAGCCCCTGTATTGACCACTCCGCCCTCCATCAACATTAGGGGTGAGCTCAGATTGGCTTGAGCCAATCGGCATGTCCTGTCCCCAGGCATGTGACACAGCTTGGGCAAATAATACACAAGGCACCAGTGAGGGGACAAGAGATCTACTGTTCTCCCATCCAGGAGCTGGCGGAAGAGGCACCCTTGTCCTCCTGGGTGCTGTGCTCTGAAGCTACAAGGTTGGGCTTGGTGCAGCCCTTTTGGCTTCCTCGATGAGGGTCATCCTGAGGGGGATGTTGGCATGCAAAGGAGGCTAGAACGGAGAAAATCATCAGGCTCCCTGATGACCATGTGAAACTCTGGAAGAAACCACAAGTGAAGCCAGAACCACTTCTGGATTCTTCAGTTCTGTAAGCCAATTATTTTGTTTTGGGCCAGTTTTCCTCGGAGTTGCAAAGATAAGTCTCAGACTAGATGGTCCTATCAACCACAGAAATGTGGAAAACCCATGGCCAAAGACACCGTATGGAGGTCTCATCAACCAAGTCGATTCCCTTCTGTTTCAACACTGCAAATTCTCTACGATTCTCCAGCACATAAGGAAAATATGTGCTAGATATCAGCTTCACATACCATGACTGTTTTATTTTATTTTATTTAAAAAAATTTTTTTAAAAGACAGTTTGCCTGATTTATTTTTTTTTAAAGATTTAATTTATTTATTTAATTGACAGAGACAGAGAGAGAGAGAGAGAGAGGGAACACAAGCAGAGGGAGAGGGAGAGGGAGACGCAGGCTTCCTGCTGAGCAAGGAGCCCGATGTGGGGCTTGATCCCAGGACGCTGGGATCATGACCTGAGCCGAAGGCAGACGCTTAAT
Organism: Potos flavus; assembly: GCA_028534135.1. Classification (NCBI taxonomy): domain Eukaryota; kingdom Metazoa; phylum Chordata; class Mammalia; order Carnivora; family Procyonidae; genus Potos; species Potos flavus. The sequence continues at coordinate 34,043,147 of CM052891.1, read as the reverse complement.
GACTGAGCCACCCAGGCGCCCTGCCATGACTGTTTTAAACCCTCAAATGACCCAGTGAGGGGTATACAATTAATTGACTCCACTTTACAGATGAAGAAACAGAGGTACACAGAGGTTAAGAGATTTGCCTAAGGTCACAGAATCAGAAGTGACAGAGCCATGATGAAGTCTGGCAGACATCAGACTTCTCATATCCTCACAACTCTAAGATTCTATGACTCTACGGTTTCCAGAAGCAGAGCCAATGACTCTTCCCACTGGGAACTATCAACCATCCAGCCAATTTCATCTCCTAGAGCTTTCTCGGCTTTTGTCAATTCCATCTCCTCTGCCCAAATGATAATTGCCGGTTGCATCCTTAAATCATCTGCCTCCTCCTCCGAGTCTGACACTCTGGGTTCCGTAACACACTTCTCCATAGCACTATATTAGAATGTAACCAACCCCCTTCCTCCTGCCCTTCAGATCTTGCTTTTCTAGAATAGTCCCAGATGCAAGTTTGACAGCCCCAGGAAGCCCTCCGTGGGATTAGATTCCTTGGGAACGAACAGAACACGTAACACTCCTCCAAGTTTAGAGCCACACTGTGAAATCTTGTTGAGCTCTTCACATGCTGATTTTGCCCAGGCCCCGGGGGGAGCGGGGCTGGGGAGTTATGGAATATTGTCTTATTGCTCCTTTCTACCCTCTGCCAATTCCATCCTCCAGGCACAACCTCAGTCATATAAACAACCCCTCTCTGAATTCCCCGGTCAGGGAACCTTTCACACGCTCACATCCAGTCTTCCCACACTTTGATATTCCCCAGGGTGCTGCTTCTCGGTGCTGCCCAAACTCTGCCTGCTATGACCCACCCCTTTATGCAATGCAGGGAAAAGGAATCCAGACAGATTCTGTACGGCATGATCAAGGGCATTAACAGAGACATGAAAAAGGGCACGTGTTGGCAAGCGGTGGGGAAACTGCCCATAGCACCACACTTTTGAGAGTTGACCAATGCCCAGGTTTTCCAAACGTTCACTCATACTCTGGAATCTATTGCCAAACACACCAGGAGGGTATGCGATATATGCTATATATAAATGTATAAATATATATCACATGTATATATGTATATATATGTTATATATCACACACACACATATATATCTCATGTGTGTGTGTAAATATATATATATATATGTGTGTATATATATATATATATATCTCACATGCCCCAGCCATCCTGCCTCTTATCTATCCCATCCATATGAAACTGTCAAGTCATTAGCTTGACTGAATAAACACATACATAGGATTATACATTAGAGGGTAACTTTCATAAATCACACAAGGAAACCTTCAGATCCCTGATTGAACCACTTATATCCTAGCTCCATTCACTCATCAGGTGAAGCATGTATTGATCCGCCGTCTACCCATTCATTTAACAAAACTTTATTGAACACGGACATCTGCCACCACGTAAGGCATTGAGGATACTCAGATGAGCAATACGTATTTTCTGCCCTTGGAGCTCACACTTTAGTGGAAGAGAGACAGATAAACAGAGTATTGTGGTGCATTTAGGTAAGCCTTCTAACAGCATTAATCAGTGTTATGGGAGCCCAGAAGAAGGGCCAGGATTTTGGAGTCGGAAAGGGCTTCCTAGCAAAGGTGACAGCTGGGAGTAACTGGGAATCACAGTTTAGACATTGCTAATCACTTTCCAGTATCAGCCTTCTCTTCTCCTGGGAGCAGAACCCACCAGGTTTTAGAGGGGATTAACGGCCAAAGACTCATTTCTAGCTTCTCTTATATCTTCATGTAGCCATGGGACTAAATTCTAGCCAACAGGATATGAATGGAAGAGAGGTTAGGTTCCAGTTAGGTTGCAACCTTTCAAAAGGTTAACTTGTCCTCTGCTTCCTCTTTCCCACTGTCCTTGGGTTGGAATATGGATAAGGTGGAAGTCATTTGGCTCTGACTATCCGGGATAATACCCTAGTGGATGACAGAGCCATGAAACAGAAGGAGGAGCAGAGGCACCCACCAGCCCTGGACCTCCCACCTGTCTCTCACTACAGCTATTGTATCTGGCACCCCTTTGAAATAAGAGCTTAACCTCCACGTTTACAAAATGACCAACCCCCTACAGGCTTAGCTCTGCACAAGAAATTCAGCCTGATTAGATATTAAGATGTCCCCTTCCTCTTGGTAAGTATGATCTATAAAGAGTTGGTGGTCAACATGCTTTGCTATTTCTGGGGGACACGGGGAAGAATGAAACACTGGATTCTGCTGCGAGTATTGATCTATAGCGACAATGAACACCACCGTCACGTATGGTCAGCGTTCCCTACCCGTCTTTCGACTAGGTCTCTTCTCTGTTGGGTACTTGGAGGCAGAGTGGTTTAAAGGGATGGAACAGGTGACAGGAGTCTTCTCGGTTCTGCTTCTCAGCCTGTGCTTGGGGTTGCCTCTGCCTCCCGCCTACCTCCTGCCACACTCATTCCCGTGGGCCTGCCACCGCCTTTGGAAATGTTATACGTCATCTTGAACTTCTCCAATTCAAACATAGAGTCCTGTTCCCATTTCTGAGATTTCCTAAGACACCGTAGTCTTGAAGTCATATTCCACTCAGTCCCCTTGAATGAAAAATCCAGATCCTGGGTCTTTCCTAATTGCTCGTATTTTAAGAACCTGTCATTTGGCTCGTATTTTAAGAACCTGTCATTGGACTCACTCCGCAGTGTCCCTCTCAGTTCTCCTGTTCAAATGAACCCAACTCATGGCGCTGGGTTAGTTTGACCCAGTATCTATCTACTTGCATTGGTCCCGCTCAGTTGCCATTGTCCCCCAAAGGGAGTGTCTGGTATGCTTTATAGCTGAGCTACGGGACTGTCTTCATATATCATGATCTTCGTCTTGATTCTACCTAGCCACGTGACAAAGACGGCCTCCCAAAGCTATGAAGAATGCCAAGGACAAAGAAATGCTTTTACTCTCTTCCAATATTTCCCATTTGCTTTCAGTTAGTGAACTAGAGGGCAGTCCGCTGCCTCTCTCAGAATATGTCTACAGGCAGTTGGGCAGGTAGGACAGTTTGCAGGAAGTTCTCTACTCCATGAAATCTGTCTATACGAGCTCCAGGCCTTATGGACCCAGAAAGCGACAATTGCAGGATTCATGGGAAATTGTCTGTGAAACGACGATTCCGCTCTCTGCTCTCCAAGCTCTGGATGGCTGAGAGCCCCCATCCCAGCTGGCTTCTCTCTCGCTGCTCCGTGTTCTCCCAGCCCTGGTTCATGTCTCTGTGGTGCCACTGCACACACCGAACAGTCACGACTTCAGATGTGCCTCTCCCCTTCAAGGTGAACCGTAAGTCTTCATGTCTCCAGAAATCGGCACAACGCCCAGCCCATGGGAAGGGTTTATAAGCTAAACAGATCCTCAGAAAGCATGGTGGATAGATTCTCCTGAGAGGCATCTGAATGCCAGAGCACCAAAGATCCCAGTTCTGGGATTCTGACTCCGCCTGGCCTTCCCATGCCACATCCCACTGTGTGTCACCAAATGCTCTTTACCTGTCGTTGTTCGTTTCCCCAGTCCTGAGGGCCCAGGCAGTGAGCCTGGGCTTGCCTCTCTGCATCCTTTACATTTTACAGGTCTCTAGATTTCGGTAGTTCTTAATTCTGCTTGCTCAGTGACTTCTGGAATCCTAAGGGGAGGCACTTCCCATCTCTGGCCAGATCCTGTGAGGCCTCTGACTAGCCCCAGGCTCCTTTGGGATGTTGGGCAGGGATGTGGATGATACGGTATTTGAACCTAAATGGGGGGCTACTTGTTATTGACATATGGGGAAAATACCCAAATAGAAAAATTTCAATCGAGAGACCCTCATCCTTGATTCCAGACTCTGTAATGGCTCTCCCTGTGCCTTTTCTTCCTTTATTATTTTTTTCCTTTTTAAATGTTTTTAAAACATGAGCAGGTAAGGGCCTGGAAATGAACTCTCCTACTGAGCCCATTACCTGGAACCTCACACTGACCCCTCACACAACTCTCCCCCACACCCCGCAAGCATTTGGACTAAGCTCAAGGTAACACCTCTAGATCCCCCTGAATCACCCGAGATCCTGGCTCAGGACTTTCCACACTTCACAAGTGCCAGCAAGGCACTTTTTCTGCTTAGGAAGAAACTTCTCCCTTTAAATGTTTTGTTTGCCTTCAAGTCCATTTGAATACAAAAATACAATGGAGTTCCATTAAAATAATGTCTGGGGCATGAGACACCAGGATAAAAGACAGGAAATTGCCCTATTCTTTATGCAGCCCTCCACTTGGTGCTGACAGTTCCTGGATAACCTAGGGAAGCAAGCTGTTAAGAAAACAAGTGGGCCATATTTCCTGCTGGCTTCCAGCCTCCCTTGGCTGTTTTTATTAGGAGCACAGGGGACTGTTAGAGCAGTAATACACCAGGCCGGTTTATAGTGCTTTCTCCCAAATGCTGAATTTTCATAATTGTTCAACAGGAAAATTGTTCCTTGGGCTGAAAATGTAAATTCTTAAGTCACCTTGGGAAAGGTAGTAAGTGGAGGGGGGGGGTCTTTGGGGGTGATCTTTACAAAAGTAAGCTTATAAATCCCAGAGTTGGAAGGGTTGGACCCCGCACTTGAAATATGGATGATCTGGGACCCAGAGCAGGGAGAGATGAATAAATGTCCAGCCACACGGAAAGCGGTGGCAGAGGCGGGACCAGAATGTGGACTCCTAACTCTGGTCTTGTGCCCCTTCTCTTGTGCCTGAGTGATGCAGGGATGTGTAAGAGAGTTCTATACCAGAGTATTCTTGTTGTTGGATTCAAGTCTTAAAGACTGTAAGGACCAGCCAAAGAAAATGTCCTTAGGCTGATGCCAGGAAGAATATAGTCAGATCTAGGGAAGAACTTCCTGAGAATCAGAGCATGGGGATCCTGGATGGAAGACTTCCATAGGACATGGAAGCCTTCCATTCCACAAGAAGCCGTAGGACATTCTTTGCACTAACTGGATCATACTTTTTAAAGGATGTTTAAAAATAAGGGAGAATTTGGCAAGGATTATCAAAGGATTATCTGCTGATGGAACAGATGGAGAATAGGTAACATGAGGGACATTTTCCCAAAAGCCCTTAAAGATGAGAAAACCATGAATTGTTTCGGGTGGGTTAAATACTCCAAATGATAGAGAAACTGGATCAGAGAGCTGAGCAGGTCTCATTCGGGATCTCAGCTTGTGGCCTTCTAGATCTATCAGACAGCTCTTCCTCAGTTCTTGGGGCTGATAACTCAAGAGTATGGCTTTTTTTTTGGGGGGGGGGCTAGGAATAAACTGAGAACCAGAGCTCATAAGCAGCTATGGGCTCCATTCTATATGTTTCTGCCCTCGCCCCAGCCAGCACTGAGTCTGAGCTTTCGGGATCCTATTCGACAAATCAAGGAATAAATCAGTTGATCCAAGACCAGTTGAAAATAGAGATGGTGGCACTGTTTGGGAAGGCAAAGACCACCTCGTGCTCTCTGTTTTATATCCCGATGGCAAAATATATTCACAATACATTCACAACTCATTCATCCGGGAATGACGTTTCCAGAATGGATTACTTTCCCAGGTATTAAGTCAGCTCCTTTAAGCATAAAGACATTTTCCTCTGGTTCTTTTGACTTGAAAACACCTTAACCTTGTTACATACCTCTAAACGAGGGCTTACTAAACAGAAACGTCACCTTTTTCTGTTTCAGAACTTCGTAAGACAGTAAAACCATGATACATTTTTCTAGGGTGCTCTGTAATTACGGTATAACTTTACCAAATGATCTCATTTAATCCTCACAACAACTTTATGAAGTAAATTATGTATATGTACATTTGCGTATTATGTACACATATATGTTCTCATTTACCGAGAAAAACCGAGGATCAAACACAATAAAAAGTCATTTCTTCAAGGTTACATAGCCAGTGACAGGCAAAGTCAAGTCTCAAATCCTTATCTTCTGATTGCAAATCAGCTTGTGCTGAGAGAGTCCATGGTCTTGACTCTGTCTCAGGGCATGCCTATGGCAGGATCGGGAGTCTGCTAGAAAGATGAGCACTGCAGACTGGAGAAAATAGCATGCTGGGCCTAAGCAACAAGTTGGTAAATAAGGGAAGCAGGCCAGGATAGTGGGGGGAAAGAGCCTGGTTGGAGGCCTGGACCCCAGAGACGGGAGGCTGCCAACCATCAATGTCAGTGCCCAAATGGGTGTGAAAAGTTGGCTGGATGCCTTCTGGCACCAGGAGGGCCTGAGGAGTAGGCAGGGCCTGGCAGAAGGAAGCTCTTGGCAGAGTGATGCTCAGAGACAGGTGCTTAGGGTCGACCTGAGTGGCTTGGAGCCAGACCCCAGCCAGAAACTGGGTCCAGCCCCAGCGATTACAGATCGGGGTAGACAAGGCACAGTGTAGGCACCGAGGCCAGGCAGGGTGCGCTTCAGGGCAGGGAACCAGGCCAAGCAAAAGTGCAGAGAGCACCAGGAGCCGGGGCAGCGGGGAGGACTGCCAGCCTGTCCTCTGCGGCTGGGTGAAGGCCCTGCAGATTCCCCAGCACATCAGCGCCTGGATACAGAGCCTCATGACATTCTTCCCAGCCCATCCTCTGAGCTTCCGGGGATCTCCGGAGCGGCAGGAGGTACAAGCAAGGACTGCAGCAGAAACTGGGCCACTGGTCATCTCTGAGGGGCCCCTCCTGGACAGCGGCAGACACCATGTGCCTCGTCTGGAGCTGGGGTGGTGGAGAGTCACGGTTGTGGTGGACTCTGGATTCTCACTTGTTCGCTGTGGCCTTGAACTAGGCGCATGATCTCACTGAGCAGTGCAGTGATAGTAATGGCACCCATCCTTCCTCCCAGGGTTAGTTGAAGCAGCTGACCTGGTACCGCAAATAAAAGTATACAAAAGTATTTCCTTTGAAGTAAGGAAATATGGTCAGCCTCCTGTTGTCGAGTTAACTTTGAAGAATTAGGATTTTTCAGTATTTTTAATGCAGCAGCTACGGTATTCTATATCTGCAATGTGCCAGGCACTGAGTTAAATGTCACAGGTCGACAAGGGTGACTAAAAGCTTGGGCTTTGGGGGCCAGCACGGGGAGCTAAAATGTAGTCAAACAGCAAATGCACAACCAACTGTAACACACGATGGAAGGCAGAACAGAGGAAGAGCTGAAAGGGGGTATGTGCATGGAGGGGCCACGGGAACTCGGAGTCAGGCATGATTCATTTTAACTGGGGGGCAGAGGGGCAGTCAGGAAGGAGCTCACGGTCTCAGAACGAGACCATCCAAGGGAGCTATAATTGAGGGGAAGAGCAGAATCCAGCAAGGAAATCATCAGCCATGGGTCTCGGTCCCAAATCAACTTTAAAAGTTCTAAACGGATGCTTCAAAACCAAGATTATGCTCTTGAAGCACGCAGGGATCTTTAAGGTAATTTACAAACGACCAGATCCCTTTCAGACCACCTGCTTCAGGAGCCCTGGGGGCAGGGCCGGGGCATTGGCAAATTGAGGAAACCCCCCAAACAAGGCGATTCCTATCACCTTGTGTATTTACGTACCCTAGTACCTTTAGTTAAGAGCCAGTGTCCTAAACCAGTTCCAAGCTTTAGCACGCTTAAACATCTCCTGGAGAGCTTGTTACAAATACGTGTTCACCGCCCTTTCTTCAAAGATTTGGATTCAGGGGGTTGGGATGAGATCCGAGATTCTGCATTTGTAACAAACTCCGGTGATGCTGATGCTACGTGTCTGCGGACCACACATCGAGTAGCAGGGCTCTAAACCATCAGTTGGTCCCTTGCTTCTTGCAGAGTTAAGAGGGTGCCTTCATTTGAAAGCAAATTCATGCTTCTCCATCCTGGACCTTTAAGAAGTTACACCTTCCCAATCACCTTGAAACCACCTGTGCATACAGGTAAAAAAGGACACCCCAGAAGGGTTCACAGCACTAGCGGTGGCCTCTATACCTGCTCTCCCCTGACTCTAGTTTCCCTCTGGTCCCTGCTTCGTAATTTTGTACCTGCTTCTACAGTGGCTGTGTATAACTCTCCTGGATCCTGGGCATCTTGCCCTGCCCAGGGATTTCAGAAATATGTGCTAGATCTTTTTCTCTTTCCCTCAGAGTCCAGCCCCTGGCCAGCCCACCTGGGCCATCTCAGCAAGGAGATGGTTTGGCCCCACTAGACTAGTTGGCTTGGAGAACATCCGAGGATGGAGAATGTTCTGCACTCCTCTCCGACGCCAGGTAGATTGGTGTAATGACTTTGGGTCACATTTGTCCTTCCCATGTTTTTGATCAGCATCATTTTTGAAAAATATTGCTCACGGGAGCAATTTATGATCGTTAGAGAGAGCAAACCTTTAAAAGCTTCCTTTCTGTGTCAGGAGAAATTACCTGGATGGGATCGTTGAGCTAGCTGACCAATCCTGGGATTTGGTCATTTGAACGAGTTAGCTGTTGACAGATGACACCTGCCTTTAGAAACGTGGCAAAACGGGCCTTGCCTTGTGGGTTCTTGTTAATCCAGTGGCTGTTACATCCACGTGCATTTCGATTAAATCATACAAACATTTTGTTTTTCTTTTCTTTTTTTTTTTAAATGTTCTTTTTCTTCTTTTTAAAATCAAGTCTTTTGGGACACCTGGGTGGCTCAGTCGGTTAAGCATCTGCCTTCAGCTCCGGTCATGATCCCGGGGTCCTGGGATCGAGTCCTGAATCGGGTTCCCCGTGCTGTGGTTTGGAGAGACGAGGTAACTTGCTCAAGGTCTTATAATGCTGGAATGGGAGCCCAGGAAGTGAAATCAGCGACTGTTAGCTGGTATCACTTGTCGAACACCCACTGTGCATAAGTCATCTTTTTCGTCTTTAAAACAGTCCTATAAGGCAGGTGTCACAACACCATTTTACCGAGGAGGACGTACGTGCCGAGAGGTAAGTTTTGCACATTTATACAGTCGCCAAATAGAAGGACTCCGATTAGAAACGAGGTCTGTCTGAACTTCCAAGCCCATCTTCTTTGGGCTTTGCCAGATTCTTGCTCCTTCATTGGATCCTTTGATGTCTTAACCGAAAGGGGTATTCTGGACAGGCTGTCTGCGGGAAGCCTGTGCCCTTCTGTAGTGGGATGATTATTCCACATTTGCTTAGGGCCAGAGGCGCAAATGGCATGAACGATTGCCCAGAGAAGGAAAGAAACAAGGAAACATGCATTCATAGGGGCCAGCCAGGAATGACAGGTTGGGTTGGTGAGGTGGGGAGGCGGGCGGCAGGCAGCCTGGGGCTCTGGGGTCCAGCAGCCCTGGGTGACTTTGGCCTAGTAACTTTGCCTTTCTGAGCCCCAGTTTTCTCAACTGCAGAATGGGAATGCTAGGACCTCTCTTGTAGGATTATGGTGAAGCATAAAAGAGCCAGTCTGGAGCACAGAATCTGGCTCAAGGATATGCAATAATCGGTGAATACCTCCTTGCTGCCCCATTTCCTTCCGCTCCTGCTGGCTCTGATCAGGCTATGGAGAAAAAAAGGTTCATTTCTTGGAGCAGGAAGGATCTGATTCCAAGAGGTAGGCCCCAGAGCACAGACTGGCGTGGGGGACTCTGGCATAATATCCGTCTATTTGGTTCTTTTTTCAGGCCAGAACGCCAGTTTCAGGAGCCTCCATCCAAGTGCTAAATCCACCTAATTGCTTTGAAAAGCACGGGGTAGATAAATATCCCATCGGCCCACCGCTGTAATAACGCCAGTGACATTTATGCCTGAGATGAAGGGTGCGGGATGAACGGTGATCAGACCCCAAGTACCCCGCTATGATTGACAGCCCAGACAAGGCTCCCCCTGAGCCAGGAGATGCCAGCCTCTGGAGGAAGGGGCAGAGGCTTAGGGGTGCAGCAGGCAGGGATGATTGCCACGTGGGGCTTGTGGAAGTAGATCAGGTTCGCCCACGACATGAAGTGGAAAGAACGCTGTCTGGACAAGTTATGTAACCTCTCTGAACCTCTGGTTTATGTCCGTGAGAGAAGTGCCGTGATGTTTTGGGCACAAAATAAATGAGAGGAATAAATGAAGGACCCAGCATTGTTCCTGCAGAGGCACCAGAGCTCCAAAATTGTTAAGTCCCTTCTCTTTTCCTATTTTTCCTTTCTCCTGGAATCGCCTCTTTCTTTGCTCCCCTCCCAAGAGCCCAAGACCTATACACGCCCCATTCACAAACCCAGGCGTACGCTCCATTCATCCACTCATTCATCAATACTATTTTCCCATTCATTCATCAATTATGTTTCGGTCACCCAAAACGTGCCAGGTCCTAACCTGGGATCCGCCTACAAGAAATAATCAGACCTCTCGCCCGCCCTTGAGTTGTTCAGAGGTTAGTGGAGGACAGTTGCATTGTATCAGATAAGGTCCCAACAAGGAAAATATGGCACACTCAGGTCAAGATAATCCAAGGAGAGTTTATTCACGAAAGGATTAATTATGAAGACATGGGTGGAGTCCCCAGCAGCAAGGCTGTCACCACTCCCGAGGCCCCGAAGGAAGGGAACCAATCTCAGAACCCAGCAGGAGAGAGCTATGCACAGCAGGCCGCCTTGACAGGAGCAGTGACCTTCTGTCCAGGGACATGGGCAGCCCAAGGTAACCTCCCAGGAAGGGAGCCCCACAGCTCCTCCCTCTCTCGGAACTTCTCCAATGCTCCCCATTCTCTGACATGATCAGAAGCTCAAGAGCAATGAGCTCGTTGATCGGGTCCACAGCCCCACCTTTCTCACCTGCACCTGGACCCCTGAGATATTCTTTCTCCTTCCTCTTTACCTGGCTAACTCTTTGCTGACCTTAAGAAATCATGACCTGCTTAAATATTCGGTAAGGTGTACAGAATAAAAATCAGATGCTCAGGTACCCACTGCCTGTACTTAATAAATGTGAAAGTTTTGCCACATTTGCTTCAGATCTTTTTTCAGCAAGAAAACATTGTACATGCAATGGGAGCATCTATTATATTTCTTCCCCTCCTGTAACACCACTTTGAAGTTAATGAGTATCCTATCCATCTACGCTTCTACGTGTTTGTTAGATTGCTCTGCTTAAAAAAATGTATATAATTACCATTGTATTATAGACATCCTTTTATAATTTGCTTTCTTCACTCAACTTTATGTGGGTATTTTGTTGTGGCTTTGTTGATTGGACATTGTCTTAAGAGAGTTTATTGGCGGGTGGCTTCCCTCGAATGATGAGGGTCACACCATGATGGCTAGCCCGCACTTGACTTAAAAAGAGTGGCTTTCACAGAGATTTCATAGGCATTAAAAATCACAGGGACTTCCAAGTCTCCTTGCAGCTCCTGCGGCTGCCTGCACCCTCTCCCCTGGCAGGGCTCCTCCCACTTTTCCACGTGGCCATCCGGCCATCCATCTCCAGCAGCTGCCCCTAAACACTACCGGTTCTCTTGCAGTTAGATCTCTTTCCCACGTCTAGCATTGTTATGACAATCAGCAAACTGCCCAGACTTATGTGGACACTACCTCCCAATGAGAGGCGAGGGGGAAAGCTAGGAAGCTGCTATTGGGTAGCTCTGTTCCCCAAACAAGGAAAAGCATGGATCCATGGTCCAACATCACCCAATCCTGGAGCTTTGACTTTATGTGGCTCAGGAAACTGTGCTGGTGCCACAGAGACCATTCCAATAAGGACCTACCGAGAGGGACCTATGGACTATCAGGGCAGGAGGACTTCTCCTATTATCAATCCCGTGGACCTTAAGAATATATCACCACCACCACCATCACCACATTCATAATCAACATTACGCTTTTGAGCTGCCTCTAGAATGACAATATATAGATCTATTTCATTTCTTTCGGTTGCTAAAATTAGATTCCATCGTATGAATCTATCACAACTTATTTCTCCATTTTCCTGTTGATGGACATTTCAACTTTTCAATCTTTTGCTGTTATCAACAATGCCGCAATACAAAGAAATCCTTGAGCTCATGTTGAGAAAATGTTCTGCAGGATATGTATATATTCAGAAGTATAATTGCTGGATCACATGGTATGTGTTCTCTTTTTAGCAGTCCAAAATATTGCGTGCTGTGATGAGCACTGGGTTTTATACTTAACTAATGAATTGTTGAACCCTGCATCAAGGACTAATAATGGCTAACTGAACATAATGAACAAACAAACAAACAAAAAAACAAAAACAAAATATTGCCAAATTTCTCCCCCAAATGGATGTGTCCATTCACATTCATACCAGTAACATCTGAGAGTTCCTATTAGAACTTTTTCAAAATTTCTAAATTCAAATTTCAGGGCAGTACAAATATATTGGGAGGCCACATGGTATGGTAGAAACAGCCCTGAATTATGGGTCAATATGAGGAGATTCCGCCTCTCACTCTGCCCCTGTCTTGCTGTAGCCCCGGCAGAAATATGCTCCTGTCTCTGAGCCCCACTGTCCTCATTTATAAATTGAGGGCACAGACTAAAATGTCTCGTTAGTTCCTTCTAGCTTTAACCTTTTGTGATCTGTGCTTTAAATAATGGCTGACTTCAGAGTGAAGGGAGCCTTCGTTCATTCACATTGACTTGTTTCATCAGATCCTCAGCATGCCCTACTGTATCCTAGACCCTGGGTACCCATAGACACGTGACCATGTCCCTGTCCTCAAGTACCTCTCACTTGAATGGAAGAGACAGACAAGGAAATGGAGATAGATGCTCTGGCCATGGCATCCCAGGATGGTACAAACGGCTGACCACTGGCTTCATGTTGCAAGTTATGCTTTGTGTTAGGGATGAGTTGGCATCAGCCAGGCGAAGTCCAAGGAAGGTCATTCCAGACAGAAAAAGGCGTGGAAGCTAGAGGTTGCTTGGGATATTTGAGGATGCTAAGTAATACAGATTGACTCTTCCATTGGGGTGTGGCCGCCATCTTCCTCTTCCATTTTTACACGCATTCAACACTATTTACTGGTTGCCATTTTATGCTAGCCACTCTGCTAGGAGCTAGGGATGTACGATGAACAAAAATGTCATAGTTCCTGCCCAGGTGGAGTTTTCTGTCTAGTTGGGGGACACAGACATTAAGTACACAGAGAAATAAGTATTGAGGAAAAGAACAGGGTGCTACGAGCGATAACAACATGTTGAACTCATTTAAAGGGGGTGGGCTAGGTCTTCCCCAAGGAAGTGAAAATTCCAGTCGGGACCTGAAAGCTAGGAAGGAGCCACACATGAAGAGAGCAGGTTGAGCCTGTGGAGGGGGACTATTTGGAAGCCTGAAGTAGAAGGGGCTTCATACACCTGGAACTGAAAAGGGTCCTCGAGGGGGTAAAGCACAGCAACAGAGGAGCAATAAAGTAAGAGATGAGACTGGGGAAGGAGGCTGGGTGCAGGTCCTGCCTTCTAAGACCTGGTAAGGAGCTGGGCTTTTCCTAAGGGCAATAGAAAGGAGTGACCACTGTCTCCTCCCTCTCTTCCTCCCTCCTTTCCTTCCTTCCTTTCTTCCTTCCTTCCTTCCTCCCTCCCTCCCTCCCTCCCTCCCTCCCTTCTTTCCTTCCTCCCTCCCTTCCTTCCTTCCTTCTTTCCCTTCTTCCTTCCCACCCTCCCTCTCTCCTTCCTTCCTATACATGTCTCCTAGTCATGCTGCAGGGAGAGTCTAGGCATCTGATTCAGCCTGGCTCTCCATCCCAAATGCAGCCATCCTCATGAACAACTCTAGGAGCCCTCAACCCCAAAGACTTCCCTCCATGCCCCCTTTTAGGCCCCCCACCCCCAAGGCCACTCTTGGATCTGGCCATCACCAGGAAATGTCTCCACTTATAGAATCTCATACCCACAACTCTTCTTCCATTGCGGCCTCCTTCCTTCCCCTCCCGGTCCCTCACTTGGCTCTCCTTCCAAGGTTGCTCTTTGACCTCTTCAAGACCCCCAGTCCTTGACTTCTCAACCGTCCTCTGCCAACACTTTTTTAGCTCCTCCTCTCTAGCCTGCTCTTCACTAGTCCATCCCATCAACCATCAACCTTTCCTTGCCATGTCTTCACCTCCCATGCCTGTTCTGCATAATTCCAATTGTGCATAAATTAAACTCTTTTCCAGGGCTGTTAAAGGCAAATGCCACAGGTGTGTGTCCCTTCGTGAATTCATGCTTTCTGATGCCTATGAAGCCTGGGGTGCTGCCTGTTCTGAGACCCCCAACTGTCCCTTTCTCCCACACTTGCTCATTCTTCATAGTGGTTATTTCAAATCTTCATTCCTCTCCCCCAAACTTCTTCTTCCTGTCCTCTCAACAGACGACCTCGCTTCCTACTTTGAAGCAAAAATAGAAGCCATCAAACAAGAATTCCCTCAACTGCTTGGCACAACACCTACCAATTAACCTGTATTTGTGCTCTTTTCCACCTTTTCCTTTGTCAGTGGCTGATCCTCGACCTGTGCTCTGAATCCCAAAGTTTTCTTCCATCGTGAAGAGGCTGCTCCATTGATTATCCATTCACAAGAAGAAAGAGTCCATAAATCTTTGTCCTTGCTCTGTCCCCTGTGCCTGAAACACTACCGGGCACATAACAGGTGTCTGAGAAATATTTGTTGAATGATTTCTCTCTTCTCTGCCTTCAACCTCTGTCTCTCTATTGATTCATTGCACCAGCCTTTAAACCTGCTTAAAGCTTATTCTCCATTTAAAACAAAAACAAAAACAAAAACAAACCCAAACCGCAACAAACAACTCTTGACCTGGTGCACCTCTTTCCCTGGCTGCAGCTCTTGTCCCCCTCACTGAGCACACACTTGACCGATGTGTCTGAGACCCTGTCCCACTCCATCTCCTTCCATTCCCCCCTCCATTCCCACTGCCTGGATTCACCCTCCCAAGGAAATTGCTGCCCCCCACCATCCCCATTACCTCATTTGCATGCTTCTCATGTCCCAGAGTACCTGATCTCTGGCAGTGGTTGGCTCTGCTGCCCTCTCCTTTCCTTGGAAACCTTCTGTCTCCCCATATCCGTGACCATGCTCCGCTCTGCCCTCCCTGGCCTTTCCTGTCTCCGAACCAATCCACGCTCCAGCCAGCCACTTCTCTCTCATGCAGATCAGGTCCTGGCACTCCCTTTGAGCCTTTGTTATTGCTCTGCTGTCCCCTGGATGACATCCAGGGGGTCCATCCATCCATCCATCCATCCATCCATCCATCCATCCAACCTCCTTCCAGGGGGTTGTCAGATTCAGCCTGCTCTACCTCTCCATGTGCCTTCTGGAGCCCCACCTGCAGCAGGCAGGTGCTGGTCTATTAGAGGCCTCCGGCCCTTTGCCCATGCTAGCCCCCTATCACTTTCCCCCCAGCCGCTTGCTTGGTTTGGGGACCACGGCCTTAACTCTACCCTCAGTGTTTCAGACCTTCTACCGTCCAGGCCTGGCCTCAAACTTGGCCCCAGGTTTACATTCCCAATCTTGTGCTGGCTCTTCATAATAGCCTTCATTTTTGAAGGGTATTTTATAGTTTGCAATGTACAGCCACGCCCATTTTCTCATCTGATGCTCTCAACAGCCCTGGAAGGTGGGACCGTCCCCTGTTACGTCCATTCCCCAGAGTCAGGGGCCAGGAAGTCACAGTGACCTCGGGTCTAGAACTTGCACCCCGGTGTCATGATGCCTCACCCTGGCTGGGCGCTTGTTCTCTATCTCGTTTCCACACTTCCTCCCCACGTCCAGTCCTGACCTTACAGGGTGGCACCCCGGTCTCCAGGCCCAGCCGAGGGCGCTGGCCTCCCACCCCAGGACAGCCTTCCCTGTCCCGGAGTCCCAGCCAGGATGGGCCTGGTCACGGGAACCAAGAGGGAGCAGGTGGTGGGAAGACCACAGAGCCTCTTGTTCCTGAGGCTGAGATGTTTTCCCTTCCTTGACTCCACTTCCCCAGTGAGCACTGGATCATCTGCCGACACGACTAAAAATAAGTGACGAGGAAGGACTGAGATGAATGGGGCAGGAGTCTGTGGGGAGCCGGCACGGAGGCGGGAGTGGGCAGGAAGTCTTTAGGCTGAAGGAAGACCTGTCAGAGAAGAAAATCCACTGCCGAGTGGGGCTCCTGTGTTCCTGCGCCACACAGATCCTCACGGCTTCCAGCCGTCTGGAGGCCGAGCTGATTCCTTCTGTCTCTGATTAATGAAACCCGTGTCACCGGCCGGCGCATTGCCAGCACGGTGGCGTGGGCTCCGTCCAGCCAGCCATCTGCTTTGAACCGGTTTTCAGCTGCCCCTTTGACTGCAATTTTGCTGGAGTCCTGTCACTAGGGGTCGCCTTCCAGCCACACATCTGGGCTGTTTCCAAAGGGGCTGGAAAACCAGTAACCCGAAGATGGTCTGTGAGAGCACGAGATCAGACAAGGACACAGAGTATTGCGGGGTCTGCAAAGGAAGGAGTGCGTAGGGCTGCCTCTGCTGACCCAGTGGGGTTCTCTGCCAGCACGGGGGAGGAAGCTTCCCCCAGTGTGGGCTCTTCTCAGCTGGGCGAGCTCATCCGAGTCACCAAACCCCTCTGCGCCTTTGTTGTATCATCTGCATGAAGGCTGAGATGTCCACATTCTAATCCCCAGAACCTGTGAGTACTGCTTTAGAGGACAAAAGCAGCCAGAGGGACGAATTTAAGAATGTTGAGAGTATCCTGGATGGTCCAGGTAGCCCTGTGTAATCAGAGAGTTTCTTATAAGAGGGAGGCAGGGGACAGAGAGGAAAAAGTGATGTGACAACAAAAAGAGATATTGGAGTAATGTGATCTCCTTAGGAGGAGGATGAGACCACAAGCCAAAGAACACAGGCGGCCACTAGAAGCTGAATAAGGCAAAGAGTCGGACTGTCCTCTCAGACCTTCCAGAAAGGACAAGTGCTGCCGGCATCCTGACGTTGGCCCAGCACATCTGAGGTCTGACTCCTGGCCAGAGCTGGAAGAGGATGAATTAGTGTTGCTTCAGCCACTATTTCTCGTAATGTGTTACGGCAACCACAGGGAAACGATAAAGCCAGACTCCCCATTCGTCGGCAAAAAGAGCAAGATTATACGACCTCATTCAAGGCACGTAGGGAGGCCATCCTGTCTGAAAGCCACACTCCGGGGGACGCTCCATCAAAGACATTGTTTTGGGCCGAGATAGTGACCTCCCCGTGAAATGCACTCCCCTTAACAGCAGCGCAGGTCATAGATATATCACCCAAGCCACAGCGGTAATTAAAAATTTTCTAGTCGCCTCACTAAAGTGACGAGAAGCAGGTGACATTTATTTGAATAATATATTTTTTCAACCCAATATATGCCAATATTATTTTTTTCAACCTGAACCAATATAAAACATTTTACTGAGACATTTTACTTTTTTTTTTTTTTTTGGTACCACGTCTTTGGAATCGAGGGCGTATTTTACATTTATAGCATACCTCAGTGTGGATCAGCCACACGGGGCTTGGATTCAAGCTTGGGTCCAATTTGCACAGTTCTAAAAGGTTAAGAATGTCAACCTCTAAGCGTGGGTCGTTCATCAGACCCTTTCTAACTGACCCCGGGTGGACAATGGGCCTTGGGAAGGTGATCACTATGACAAGCCTTCATAGAATGTACTGGAGACACTATTAGGACTAGTCACCTACGGTCAAGGCAGCAGCTGGGGAGAAGCAGGGCTAGAATCCAAGGACGCTGCCTTCCTGGCCAGGGTAGGAAGGGGAGGGTGAGGCTGGGCAGAATAGTTAAGCTCCAACTGTGTACACCATTCTATAACTTGCTTTTATCCACTTATTGATGTATACAGTTAGTATGCCCTACACCCTTCAATATTCCCTAAGTACCTACACTTAAATGATATAACAATGACTGGATAGTTACACAATGCTTTATTTAGGCCATTTCCTCTTTCTTTAGAGCCAGCAAGGGATGTGAGTCCCCACGGTCCCCGAACCTCTGTGCTGCAGGGGCCAGTCGGCTCTGTATGCTCTTTCTTGCTGCTTCTCAAGGGTCCTCCCTGTGTCAAGGAGTTTGCTTCAAGCATCCTCTGGGAGACAGACTAGGAACAACAGAATTCAGGAACTCGGGGCTATTTTGGAGCTTAAATATGCAACATGAGATGCATGCCCCCGAGCAGGCGCCCCGTCCTAAGGGAACCTAGTAGTTCATGGTGGCTGATGAACGGCGGTGGTAAGCTGACTGGGGCCTTCCAAGGTCATGTTCCTGTCTGCTCTGTGGGGTCCAGGCCTGCCTCCCCCTCCTTGCTGCTTCCCTGCCCCTGACTACGTGCAGGGCCTGTGTCTCCTGCTTTCCCCTGCCAGCTCCGAGCTCCTCTTCTCTCGCCCTTCCGAGCGGGCTGCAGCCCCACTAATGGATCTTCTCCCGTAGGGTTGCTGTGAGCAGTAAATGAGAACGTGCACATTAAGCGCTTGCTACCATGCCTGGCACCCAGAAGTTTCTCTGTGGAGCTTAGCTATCAGTTAGAAGGTGAGGTATCAATTTACAGAGTAGGAGGCAGAGCCAATATTGGAAACTGGGGGCAACTTGGTCACTAATCGCCCACCCCGTTTGTCTCTCGATATGCCATCCTGCCTCCCTGTGACACCTCCATTCCAGAGAGATTGGCACGTTGTTCCCTCCACCCCTTTTCACTGGCCAGTCTTGGGAAACCTGTTTCTTCTCTGCGGGCCCATCCACACACACACAAACACTTTGCAAAGTACAATGTGCATAACCTTCATTATTGGCCTTATCACCAGGACCACATCTGTCAGATTTCGTAAACATTTTTTTTTGAAGGCTAGATACGTATTTATTTTTCATGCATTTTCTTTTCAAGCCCTAACACGCGTTTATTTTTGTACTTGTGTTCTTTTGCTACATTTGGTAAATGTATTTGATTTTTATTTTTAATTGTGGTAAAATATACATAACAGAAAATTTATCATCTCAACCATTTAAAAATGTACAATAAAAGATTCTTCTGTAAAAAATTCTTGCACAATCCCACCACATCCCTAAAACTCACACCCAAACCCACCCCAAGCCTTTAGGTCGGGCCAGCCCTGCCCCCCAACAGTCGGCCCCTTGTGAAAATATTTGGGAACCCCAGTCCACTTCAGAGTGAATGGGGTGTCTCTCCGTCCCTAGATGGGGTGACCTTGGCACACCTGGCCTTTCACATGGGTTCCTTCTTGGATCTGACACTGAGCCCACTGTGAGACTTTTCACTTCTGATTGGTCTGGGAACTCCACCCTTCGGTCTGACCCAGATGCCTGGGTCATAACCTCGACCCCTGCTAATGAGATGATGCTCTTGGCCCCTGTGTCCTCTGCCTTCTGGCCTCTCCAGAGAAAAGACCACATACTGTTCTGATGGTCCAGAGGTCCTGAGCTGGGATGCTGTGAAGATACCATGGCTGGCCCCGACCGACTCCTGGGCAAGGCTATCTGCTGGGCATGGCCCAGTCCAGTGCCTGACCCCTTTAACTAAGAGCCATCACTACTGATGGCTTCTTCTGAGCCAGTCCTTGTGGAGGGAGCGTCCCATGATCTCATTTAATGCTTGCCACACCCTGCCGGCTGGGTATTACTATCCTCATGATACAAACGTGGGAACGAAGGTCCAAAGAAGCAAAAGGACATCAATTCTGTCTGATTCCAAAACCAGTGCTTTAAACCAGAAAGAAAGGGCCCTTGCTTTGCCCCTTCAACCTGCCCACCCCCATCATGTCCTAGAACGCTATTGAAGCCTATGACCCTACACCTGTTGTTTTTACCCCCGGCTTCTACCAGAATCAGTTCATGGGGCCCTGGACACTGGGACAGCCTTGGGTCCCCACCATTCCATCGCTGGAACATCAGATCCCAGTCCCAATCCTCAGCTGAATTGGACAAAGTCTCAAATCTGACTCCACCTGTAGACAAAAGTGGGCTCCCAGATCGAGGGCAGAGCAACTGTGAAGCCTGGCCTTCCTCAGTGTTCACTGACTCACCAAGCATTCATTGAGAAACCCCAAGATGGTACCTTGTTTGGGAAGTGGGGATTTAAGTCCCTCCATGCCCAGTCCTTGGAGGATCTATGTGAGTCCCGAGTATTCAAGTGACCAGAGACTCCTGCTTTCCCCCCCCAAATAAGAGAGAAAACCCACTCTAATTCCACTATCCTAACTCAACTACCCATTCTAGGTTTGTGTATTTCCTTCTAGACCATTCAGACTCGTATTTTATAGAGTTGTAATCATAATGAATATATACAACTTTGTCTTGTGTTTGTCGTTTAAAACACCCCTCGGGCCAAACCCAGCCCACTACCCATTTTTATAAATAAAGTTTTATTGGTCACAGTCACGCCCATTCCTTTACACACTATGGGTGGCAGCTTTCACACCATGGCAGGGTTGGTAGTTGCAACAAAGACTGTAAGGTCAGCAAAACAAAAATATTACCATCTGGCCCTTTCCAGAAGAAAAAAAAGAAAAAACGAAACCCTGCCAATCTTTGATTTAGAGTCTTATAAAAATGTTCTCATATTATTTGACAGTCTTGCCGGTTGTAATAATTAATGGCTACATGACACTTCACGGGTGGCCTGTGATTTTTAACTCAGCACTTCTCAAGTGTCAGATAAACCTGTTGTTCTGGCTCATCGGCAATGAAGATCTTGGTGCTGGCTGATTTCCTTAAGCAAAATTCCCACATGGATTCCTAGGTCAAATCATCTGGCATTATCACCGGGGGTGGCTGGAATTCTGTCCTTGTGGCGTTTGTTTGTTTTGACCCTGTTTTAGGACCGTCCTGACCCTTGACCAACAGACCACCCCAGCTGGATCCAGAATCTCTTATTAAATTTTTGTTCTGAGGGATCTGCTTAGTTCTGTTGAACTAGATCTGCTGAAGAACTGTTCTTCAGCACTTGCCCTAACCAGCCGGGCAGCCCCTCACTCTTCCTCCTCCACCTCCATCTCTCCAGTCCTCCCCGCCAACTCCCCTCTACACAACAGCGCCCCCTGTCGTTTCTTCCAACTCATTCCTCCCATCTCCCATTTGCAAATCCCACACCTTCAGAGGCACAGGCATCCAGACCAGATCTCTTGGTGAAGCACAAAGAGGGGCACGGGCCGGAACACCGACACCCTGATCACGGGCAAGGGACAATCCATCATTGGATTCCTCCCCTCGGGCCCAACACGATGCTGGGCGCCCAGGCCCGAGAGCTGCTTGTCAAGACAATTTACGAATCTCTACCTTCAGCCTCGCTGTTGTCTCTGCCTGCAATTCATCTCGCCGTTCTCTATATCCTCCGGCTCCTCGGAAACTTTCCACATACTGGCTTCTGATTTACTGCATGCATAGACTATTTCTATGGGAGAGCGGCTAATAAAAAAGGAAAAACTCTAAAAATGGATTTTTGCTGAACACTACTTGCCAATGAGTTTCTTTAATTGCAGCATTAGGAACATATGCAATTACTTTCATTGAGCTGATCTGACATAGTAATTTGGACCCCAGAGGAAGCCGAGTCACACTGAGAGGCCGGGTCCTAAGGGGTTTGGAGCCACTGGCCTACAGATGTCCACCTCCCCCAGTGACTGACAGGCAAGCTCCTCTCTTGGCAGCCTGGCCTGAATCTAGCATCCTCATGTGATGCTTCCCTCCTCTGAGAGCACCTCTGTTTATGATCACACTGCTTTGCTTAAGACAGAAGGGAGGCGGAGATATGAGCCCATTTTAGGGAGTTCATTCATTTTGAGTGTCTTCCTCATGAGGGAGCTTAAATCTCATCCCCTATACTTTTGTCCTATTTGCCCTATATTAGCCCTCCAGAAAGAGCTG
Organism: Potos flavus; assembly: GCA_028534135.1. Lineage (NCBI taxonomy): Eukaryota > Metazoa > Chordata > Mammalia > Carnivora > Procyonidae > Potos > Potos flavus. Next base: position 34,021,270 of record CM052891.1, on the reverse strand, counting down.
AGCGAGTCTGATCTTTTTTGTAGCAGATTTTTGGATTTTTAAGGATTAAAATCCTGTCTCCCTATAACCTTCTCCTTCCAGCATAAATATTTCTAGTTCCTTTAACTACTTTTCATTTGTCCTTGGTTCTAGGTCCGTTGCCAACATAGGGCCTTGCTAGAAGTTGCAATACCCATAGTGTAATGATAATGTAGCCTGCATGTATTAAGGAGGCATCAGGCAGTGGGTTCGAAGTGCCTTACATCCTGCACCGCATTTAATCTTCACGCTGATTCTAGGAGGCAAGTGCCATTATTGGTCCCGTTCGCAGAGACTGAGCTGAGCTAGGAATAAAATCCCGGGAGTTGCGTCCCGGCGCTGTTGCTTTCCAATCTGGGCACATTCGTCCAGTGAGTTACCTTCATTTTGTTCATCTCTAAAATGGGGATGATGAGCCCGATGTCCTAGAGGTGGTGAGGGTTCCAGGAGAAGTGGGCACACAGCATGGACAAGGTCAGCGTGAGGTTTCCCTGGGTCCTTTCTTGTAGAGGACGGCCCCTCCGTCTGTCGGTAACCTTCCCATGTAGAAACTCAGAAAATCAGACGCTGCATCTCCTCTTGCCCAAATCATGCTCCCTTTGTGAAGTGAGCACACCTCCCCTCTCTGTGTCCCATTCCAGCTCTCAGGTCCTCACTGAAGGCCCATGCTACACTGAGTGACGATTCTGGGGAGGGCGGCCTGGGACTTAGACTTGCTTCCGACATTGGTGCTGGGGAGGTGGGGGACCAGGGACCCCCCAAGCCCATCTGCATTGTCTGTAATCCATTTTACACGTTGACAGTGAATAGCCCTCAACCCTTTTGCCACAATTACCAGCTCTTTTAGGAGAGGCTGGCTGGTTTGGGGATGGTGGGACGGCCACCAGGATAACTGTTCCATGCGCCCCTCTCCCCCACATGAGGCCTGGGTCCTTTGGCAGCCCCTCCCTCTGAGCAGTGGCTTCCAACCCCAGGCAGCTGAATTCTCTCCAGTACCTCGACTTTTTTTTTTTTTTTTTAAATGTCAGAGCCAGTTTTCTAAATGAGTGGTTCTGGAAATACAAAACAAGCTGCTAATTTAGTAGCTACTGACTTCTTCAAACAAACACTTCTGAGGCTTAAGTACAGAGGGGAGCATTTTGGCAAGCACGTGCAGTCAGGGCCCAGCGTGGGCCGGGGACACCCGCTGGGCTGGGCCACGCCACGGCTGGACCGTATCTTCCCCTCGGATCTGTATTGGGCTGGATGTTCCCAAAGGGCACCACAACCTGCTTTGGACTTCTTGTCCTTCTTGCCATACATCTACGGGTGTGGTTCCCTGACACATTTTATTTTAAACATCTTATTTGGAGGTAATTATAGATTCACAGGCAGTTGTCAGGAATAACGGCAGGAGACCCCGCATGCCCCTCCCCCAGCCCCCCTCCCAGGGTGTCTTCCCATCTTGCACAACCACAGTGTAGTGTCCCAGCCACGGCACTTAATCCCTGACACTTTTTGACCCTTAGCAGCCTGCATCGCATCTCTTCTCTCCCCTACCCTCCTTTTCCTTTCTTTCTTTCATGCTCCCTTGCCCCCTTTGGTCTTTCTGCTTTCTCTCACCAGCTCCCTTCTTCTTTCGTTTTCCCCTCTCTTTTATGGTCCTTTACTGACGTTTCGCCAGAAGCAGTGCTCCCATTCTAGCTGTCCCCAGGGAGGGCCTAGCATGGGCGCACACTCACCCTGCTGGGGGCCGCCATCTTTCCTCCCGGAGAGCGTTCTCCCATCCTCCACCCTGAGGCAGGACTCCTGTCACCCAGCAGACAGCCGGCTGTTTTTTCCCAGAGCTGAGCCCAAGCCTTCTGAGACCTGAGAAATGCCAACACCAGCCTTCAGAGCACCTGCTGTGCTTGGGGATCAGTAGGAAGGCCTTGGTGCTTTCTCACGCTCAAGTTCCCTTGGATCCCTGGAGACAGTGACTTCCGATATGGGGCTACTAATCGTTGACTCCTCTGTCACGGACACGAACACAGTGCCTAAGAGCTCAGTGTTTGGCTCAGTGTTTGCTCAGATCTTATAATCCTGGGACATTTTCAGACTGTGTGGTTTTGGGGGAGTCATTTTATCTCCGAGTCTCATTTTCCTTCTCTGCAAAAGGAGGCCAACAGGACCTTCTTCACACGAATCTGGTGATGTATCAACACAGTAAGGGGCGTCGGGTTCGGCTCCTTGCTGTCACAGGAAATGCAAAGAGAAGAGTAGCTAACATCATTCAGAAAGTCTTTGGGGTCTGAGAAGCGGCATTTCGTGCCACACACACAGTTCTGGCATTGGGAAAGTCCTTGGATCGGACCTGCCAGACTGAACCCGGGTAGGAGCAATGGGAGAGGGGCTTATGGCAGAACTGGGACGGACTCTCTGAAGAACTCAGACCTATGAAAATAGAATGTACGCGGAAGCCCATACTGCTCACTTTGGAGCATTCTGAACAGTTTTCTTTTGACTAAGTTTTCTCCTCCAGCTCATTATGAGCTCATCTTAGCTCTGCAGCTTAGCTATGGAGACAGAAACCCAGTGATGGCCCAGGTCTAGGCGGTCACCCTGATCACACAGGAAATCCCTGGCAGGTGCAGGGGCCTCTGACCTACTGTGCCTCTGAGCCTATCTGCACTCTCGTCTTCTCAGGAGTCTGGAGCCAAGCAGCTCCCAAGCCTGCCTGTGCCTCAGAGCCACCTGCAAAGAAGAACTGAATTAAAGGCTCCTGGAGTGTGAGGCTGCGGTTTTCAGATGGGGGCTAGGGCAAGGGGAGGCAAGCAGAGTGTCCAGGGCACAAAATTTAAGGAGGCACCTGCTCTCAGGGGCGTGCAAGTGCGGGCACTGCACCTTCCCCTTGTTCTGGCCCCTGGCTTGAGACATCAGCTTTGAGAACCTTGCCATAGATTGTGGTGGGCACCCGGAGGGACCCCAGACTCTTGCCTCCTGTGGCCCCTGATCTGAACAGCTCAGACTGTATGCATCTTTGGTCCTGGTTCTGTGTACAGGAGCTTCCCTGCTCCTCCCAGTACCATGGCCATCTCCATCAATATGCTCATTTCCTGGGAAAGAAAGAGGGAAAAAGAACCCAAATCTGAGGCTTTCCCTCTTCGACATTGTTTTTCTCAGTCACTAAACCCAGTTAAACCCCTCACTGCAGGTGGAAGTATAGCTCTCTGGGAGCGCACGTTACCCCTGTGTCCCCGTTTCCCATTGTCTTTAGAAAACCCGGGGTGGGGGTGGGGATGGCACCTCTTTATTCCCTTCACTGAATACGTACGGAGCATTTCCTGGGTGCCCGGCTCTCTGCTTGGCCCTGGGGCTGGTGGTGACACGGACCCAGTCCCCGTGCTCACAGAACTGACCATCAGAGGGCCGTGCCGCTGGGCACGCACCTGGAAACCGCGGTAAGCCCTGGGACGGCCCTGCGCAGGGAACCAGGGGAGGGGAGAGGAGGGCGAGGCGAAGCGGACCATCACAGGGATCAGAGAGCAAAGCCGTTCCTGGGACACCGGCACCGAGCAGAGGGCTAAAGAGGAACTCATGGGACTGGAAGGGAGGAAAGAACATTCCCAGTACAAAGAACAGTGGCTACAAAGGCCCTAAGTGGGGAGGAAAGGAGCCGAACGTGATTCATTGAGGGCAGAGAAGGGGCAAGAGTGAGACCGTAAATGGAACCACACAGGTAGGACAGGCCCAGAATATGGGAACCTCATGGTCTTTTCCTAAAGCACTGGCCAAGTCTCAGAGAACTTGGGGCTGGTGGCTCTATCTGATTGGAAGGACAGAAAGCGAGGAGCATAGTCTGGGAAGGAGAGCACGATGCCTTGGACCCAACTGCCAGACACAGATGCGAAGCTGGAAGGGTGGAAAAGGTCTGCTTGCAGCCAGTTTCTCCAAGAAGCTCCTCTTCCACTCCTCTCAAGACCACGGTGGCTGCACATTCTCTCTGATCCCACAGTACCTTAGTCAGAGCCTCTCTCCGGCTGCCTCCGTCTCCCTGTCAACTGTGGGCTCCCGGAGGATGGGAACGACGTATTTGTAACTCTCACCCCTGGTGCCTGGGCTGTAGCAGTGCTCAGTCCGCAGCTAATGAATTTCCTGGCATGGGATAGTCAGGAGACTTGACATGGCCAAGGATTCCCAATTGTCACCTGAAAATTCAAGGGTTCGCCCTTATAAGACGCTTCTGGGTTAGGAAGGGTCTAGGAGGCAGGGGGGTAGTTGCAGATCAAGATATAGTTACTGTGGATTGTTTTAATGGTGCGTTTCCTGGTAGACTCCAAGCTTCCTGGGAGCAAGACTGGGTCGGCTTGTTCAGCATGGTGCCCCACACCCAGCACCCCTGCGTGGCCCATTGTAGATGTTGAATAAGTACTCAGTGAGTGAATGAATGCACTTCCCCCAACTTGCCCTAAAACGCTGCCTTGCTCTGGGGTAAACCTTCCTGGTTCTGGGCCAGGAATCCAGGAAGACCCTCTTCCCCGTGGATCCCCAGATGGGTAAAGTGGAGGAAAGGCTCAAAAGGAGGTCTCCAATCAGCGGCCCCCATTGTCTTAGTCCACGTAGGGGTCATCTTGGGACATATAAACAACAAGCAATTTTCTTGATGCAACTTGTTTTTCTCATTTTTACAAGAATAGGAGGCCAGAGGAAGGGCCTGAGGGGAAGCCTGATAGACCTCTAAGGATCAGCCTGGAAAATTAATCAGGGAAAACAATGCCAGTTCATGACTGCCCTGATATAATAGAAATATCGCGGAGAATCCTGATTCTTAACTAAAATACACTCTGTTCCCCTTTATCTGAGGAGCTTGTCCCCAGGCTGGGGGGAGCGAAGAGAAGGGGGCAGGAAGGAGCCATTGTGCAAGGCTTATATTTAATAAACTGCATTCCACACTGCCTCAAGACAGCCCTGCAGAGACGGATCTTCAACTCCCTTTTGCAGATAAGGGAAAGGAGGCACAGAGAGGTTAAGTCACTCGCTCAAGGTCACCCAGCTGGTTATAAAAAAGGTTATAGGCACCCTTCTTCCCCACGGGAGCCTCCACAAGCTCTGAACAAAAGGATCATGATACACAATCCTACTAGAATAAGGGAGTGATCACAGTGGGTTGGTTATTGCCAAAGAGAGTTCCTTAGAGGCCAGGCTCAGAAAGCAATTCTTACCCAGCGAGTAGCATAATAGTAAGGGAGATAAAGAATGATGGGTGTTTAGTGCCTTTCAGCCCACAAAGCGCTTCCAGGGATTTAGGGTGTTGACAGAATCACCCCATCTTTCAGATGCGAAAACTGAGGCACAGAGACTTAAGTAATGTACTCACAGTGATTTCACTAATGCACCAGATTCAGGGCTTGAACCCTGCGCTTTTGGCCCTAAAACCAGGTAGGTTCCCCTCGATCGAGCTCATGTAATCTGCGGACCCTGCCTTCTGGGGTGGGAGTGCTCCCTGGGAAACTGTTGGGCAATAATGCAGAACTGGTTGTGATCCCGAGACAATGTGAGCTTTGCAGCGATGTTGTCCCCAAAAAGCTAAGCATCAGAACAGTTTGGAACAGGACAGGGAGAAATGCAATGCATGGAGTGCGGCTGCCATGGGAGGGGCAGTGAGGAGTGGGGAGATTTGGGAGGCTCTTTGGTGAGCTATACAGTAATGCCCAGAGATGCATGACTTTTCATGAGATAGTGCAGCCTGCTCGGAGGCACTGCCCTGGGAGGAGGAAGAGCAGGAAATCCGGGGCCAAGCAAGTATTTGTGCAAAAAGAGGCAGGTCCGGGGAAGCAGAAGGGAGGGCCAGGCTTGTCTGCATGGAGCCTTTCCTCTGGTCCTGGAACGATTGGACAGGATTTAGAGGATGTGCAGAGAGTTAGTAAATTAGGGAACTGGGGCCCGGGCATGCCTGGTGGAAGATACATGATGAGTAAAGCAAGTGCATGGTTTTGCTGGTTCCTGACTTATAGAACTGCCTAGAAGGCTAGGAGTCAGCGTGAGGAAGGAAAGGCAGGTGCACTTCTTAGACCTTTTTGTCTGCGAGTGCTGGAAACACGTCCAGCAGCTGGTGGGCATGTGTGGTGGTCCTCTCCAGCGTCCATCCCCCTTTCTGCAGCCACAGCCCAGTTCGGTTTTGGGAGAAGGTCAGAGGCACCCACCCTCCTCTACACTCACTTCCTGTGGTCTAGGTGGGGCAGCTCCAGGTCGAAGAACAGGATCTGGGCCTATGTCAACGGGCTAACCATAGTCCCCTGACGTTATGGGTAGAATTCATCTGCTGGGGTCCTAGCCCCCAGGACCTCAGAATGTGACCTCACTAGGAAATAGGGTTGTTGCAGATGTAACCAGTTAAGATGACGGCATGTTGGAGGAGGGTGGGCTCCCAATCCTATAGAGCTGGTGTCCTTATTGTGCAGAGAGAGCCCTGCATGGGGAGAACCCCACGCAAACACAGTGGCAGAGACTGGGGTGACGTGTCCACAAGCCAAGGAAGAGGCACAGAATGGGCTCTTCCTCTCAGCCCTTGGAAGCATCCGCCATCTTGATTTGGGGCTTCCAGCTTCCAGACCGTGAGGCAGAACATTTCTGTTGTTTCAAGCAGTCTGGGCTACTTTGTTACCGCAGTCCTGGGACATAACCACACCTGGAAACTCTGGTTCTGGGCCGGGGCACAAGACCCAAGCTGGTGTAATGATATTTAGCTTTTGCTGGTGCCACCTACACACATTTGGTCACTTTCTGTTGGATGGCACACGAGGTCAGAGCAGCTGCTGCCCTTCTTGGCACTTGAAGGTTAAGACTTCCTATGAGGGGAAGCCATGGAGAGGCAGCTTTGCTGAGAGACGGGGTGGGAGGGTGGGCAAGAAGCCAGGCCCTGGGGAGGCATTTGTGAACTTGCATCTAGCTGCGTCCGAGGCTGCCCCTCCTTCTCGACTATTGAATTACATGAGCCAACAAATTCACTTTGGGCTCAAGCCGGTTGAGTCAAGTTTTCTTCAACTTGTGGCAGAAAGAGCTTTGACTTATACAGTTTGATTTTTAAAAAAAAGAAAAGGAAAGGAAAGGAAAAGAGCTTCCAGGAACAAGGCTGAAGTTGCCTGCAAATAAATGGAAGGAAGAGTTACTGGAAGAATGGCAGCTCCAGAAATCTTGGGAGCTGTGCTGGGCATACCCCTGCTGTATTTTTCTCATCCTTTTTCTGGGGCTTCCTCCTGTGACAGCAACACGGCAGCACAGAGATGTCATGCCGAAAAGACATGACATGACCAACATGGCGCCTACGAACTCTGGGATCACATCCTTAGAGTCCCCGACGAGAACCCAGATAGTTCAAAAATGCCAGGGAAGCATCTAGGTTGGCCCACTCCAGATCACTGCAAAGGCCTGCAGCATGGCTCCTCCTTAGCTATAAAGCTTGGGACTTGGCTTAAAAGCTCCTTTGGGGCCCGTTCTGGGTCTGACACGCAGTGATTCCTCTTGTGGGAAATAACAGTTCTATGGGCTGTTAAAAAATGTTCAGATGAAAGAGTTCTGTGGCCAAATAACTTCTGGAAGACTTGGATGAATGAGTTAGGCAGGTTTCTGCAGGACTTCTCAGAGCCTTTAACATGTTGATGTAGGATAAGAAGTCGAGGGGTAAGGTGTTATACTTATGAAACCTATCTGATGAGAAAACACCGTAATCTCAGAGCATCTAAAGGACCGGTTTTTCTTATGACATAATTTGAGAAATACGATATCCCATAACAGTAAGGGCCATGTTTCCTTCATCTTTGTTTCATCATCTGGGTCTACAGTAGTATATTGCATACACAAGGCATTCAGAGGAATCGCAGAAGCTCAGTGTCGGAAGGGGCCCCCAAATCTGCCTGGCCCCTCAATATTCCACGTGGTATGGGGGTGTGCTTGAGAGCTGCCCCACGACTCTCCCCAGTGTTCCCACATCTGCCCTGATTAGCTGCTTCGGTGCCCATGTGGTGCCTCAGAGCCCCGGGGTGGCCGGGCCGAGCCTGGGTCTCTGATGCCCGGGGGCTTCTGCAAGGCCACCTGATCTGCACGGATGGCTGGTGGTACCTGAAAACCTGGCAGAGGTCCCTTAACCTCACAGTCCCAGGGAAGCTCGTCTCAATCCCTGGGGATTCCGAGTGTTGTTAATGGCCACATGATGCCAGCTAAACAGAAATGACTTTCCACATTTAAAAAGCATCCCAGCCAGTCTCAGAGCCATCCATTGTGTCTTGTGGCGCTGTGTCGTCCTCAAGCTCTAGCATTTCTCCTGCCCTCGGCCCCAGCACGCAGATGTGCCAGGAAATACAGGTGAGGCGACTGGAAGGTGCCGACGCCAGAGGGGACTCCGGTGACCGTTTTGCTCAACGCCCACCTTGCTTTCATTTGTTTGTTTTTTTACAGATGAAGACATCGAGGCCCAGAGAGGGAAAGTAACCTGCCTGAAGCTACACAGCAAACAGGCGTTGGTGTCAAGACTTGTCAGTGTCAGTATCCAGGAAGGAGTTAAATAAATGTTTTCTAAAATGCATTTCTAGGGAACATTGGTCTTTGGGGGATGGTCAGATATGTATTGGGAACACAGATATTGTATTCGGCATTATTTGTTTGGAGAGTACATTGAAATTCTGTAATAAAGAATCCTATTGAATGTCTATTTAACCTGGTGTTTTCCAAATTTGTCTGACTAAGGAACCTCACTTGCCCTTTTTGTAAAAGCCCATATGAAAGAATTAGTTCATCAGATCTTGTTTTGAGGCTGGTCTTTGGGTTTGTCTGTGTCCTGAAGGCACTGGGTAAGGTGGTGGGATGGGCAGGCAGGGAGTGGGGAGTAGGTCGGAGGCTTCGAGGGCCAGCGATGAGAACATCCAACGCTGGGGGAGACTGGGTGGGAGGATCCCTGGACTCTTGGCTTTCCCTGTTCACTGGCTGAGTGGAGAAAGTGAGGCCAGAGCAGGAGACCTTAGGGAGGAGGCTGATGCTAAAAACTAAGTCTCAGTAGTGGTGGGGGTGGTCAGTCCAGCGGGGTCCAGGCTATTGTCAAGATCTAGGGAGGTGGCGACAGAGGCACCCAGAAGGCATTGGCAAGATAGAGCCTCGAAGCCAAGGGTCAGGGTGGTGACATCATGCAGACACAGATACTCTCTAAAAAGGGTGTGATAGAATAGAGAAATAGGACCTAATACTGGAGAAATGGTGGGGTGGCAAGAATAAAGTAGAATGTCATTCTAGAAGGCGGTGAGGACATCAGGCAGGTGATTCTTCTCTGTCCTGAGCGCCAGTGCCCTGGGGCACACAGACGTATCCCAGGCACCCTGGAGATCTGGAGGAGGTGTGTGGCCATTAGGTGCCCAACTTCTCCGGGGACCTCTTGGGTAAGCCTGGGTGTGCCTCGGAGAAAACTGAAGGCCGAGAAGAGCAGGCTGCTAGCTTGGAGCAAAGGTGGTTTTCAAACTCCAGACAGAGGGCAAGGACAATTCGCCAGTGCTTTAGCATTTCCAGGAGACTGGCAGATTCTAGCCCACGGTTTCCTGAACACTCAGTGTCCGTAGCTGGAGTGGACCAGACTCCAGGCTCATGGAGTGGTGGGAACCCCATGACCCAACTTACAATTGCAGCCATGCCGGGAGACCACTGTGTGCCCCTTGGGCATCAAGTCCATTGACTCTGGGTCCCACCGTTGACGGCTTTACGATGAGTTGGCCTCAATGATGTCTTTATCTCCTTCTATGACTTTTAAATTCTCTGGCCACACAACTAGAGTTCCTGTGGGTTGACCTGTCTGCTTGTGTTCCTGGTTCCACACATCATTCTTCCTCGTTTCAGTGTAGATTTAAGGGGAGTCTCTCATCCTAGAACTATAAAAATGGGAAACTGCAGTTCCGTCATGAACTTACTTTATAACTCAGGGGAGGCACATTTAAGAAATACAGCTTTCCTGAGGAGGCAAAGCCGTAATATCGTGTGAGTCAGCCGGACCGGAAGCCGCCCCGTGGGAGAGTCAATCGGATATTCAAGTCGTGTATCAAGCACGCACGCTATAGCGTGCTGTGCCCACGGGAGAAAATGGTGATGATGGTGACAGTAAAGTTGCCAGATTCTTGAGGTTAAGAGTTGTGATGAGGAAGCAAGCAGGGTCACTGGAGGCAAATGTTCACCTCCTCTATTGAATATTTGGGGCTGCTACTGCTGGAAATCAAAATGGAGATACCCCCAGTGGAGCTGGGGAAGGTTCGGCTTCCGCACATCACCGGTGGGTGCCATCTCATTCTGCAGGCAGCAGTGAGGGGCTGGAGCAAGATTTCTCTCCTAGGAGCCAGTGTTCCACAAGAAAATCGGTGGAGACGTTGACTCACTTTGCTCCAGTAATAAAGGCAACCCTATTGATAAAAGACAGAGCCTTTGGGTCCCATCTTCTCTTGATCTCTTGTGCTCTGTGGCTGGCCCCCAGAGCCTCTACAGCCTGCCTTTTTAAATTTTTAAATTAAAACCCCTCGGCGGTCAATGAGTGGTTGGGGTTGGAAGGAAAGCACCAGCGGACAGTTTGGAAAGGGCCCTGGACGGTTCTAATCCTAGTTCTGCTGCCAACAAGCGAGCTCAGGGACCTTGAGGAAGACAGTTTCATCATCTGTAAAACAGGGGTCAGGTCTAAGGACACGACCGGCTCCACATTCCAGGACCATATGAGAGATGAGGAGAGAAACCATACCACACGCATCACATCGGCCCCCCCTAGCTCAGGGAGCACGAGACAAGAGGGCTGCACGTCAGACACACTGGGAACGGCCTCCATCCCCCGGCCCCATCAGGAGAACAGGGAAGGGGGCATTTAAGGAGAGGCAGGTGGAGCTAGGGAGGATCTATCTGTGCTTCCCAAGGGGCCGATCCTCAGCCTCGGAAAAATCCCCTAAGAACCGGGCAACTGGGGAAAGGGAAAATAACAGTGACAGCAGTTGGCATTGATTGAGTGCAAGGTTTGGACAGCCATCTTTCCCACCCCTCCTCTCTAGTTCCAGAATTTGTTTCCAGATATTCACCACCTGATGTCTGCTCCTCTTCTGGACATACCAGTAGAGCGGCCTCCAGAGTGGAACACAGTATTCCAGTTGGGGTCTAAGTGGTCTTGACTGTCAGACCGCTGCCTTTCTTAACCTGCACACTCTACTGTTATTGATTTAGCGTCAAACTGCGGTTGCACATGTTTTATGCAGCTGCTGCCTCGCACTCTGGGTGACTGCTGCGCTCCTGGTCAGCTCATCGGCCCCGCCCCTGGGGGTTTCCTTTATCATTACCGCACATTGGCTCTTCCCATCCTGTCCTTGTGATTGATTCCTGGGCTCAATACTGTAGAACCTGTCATTCATCTCTGCTAAATTTCATCTTGTTGGTTCGGGTCCATTGTTGCTAGCTGTTAAAGAGAGTCTGAATCTACCATATTAGCGTCCTTTCCCAGCTTTGCGTGGTGGTGTGTGGGGTAGAGGGTGGAGTTGGCTGGGTTCGAGCTTGGAAGGCGGGTTGCTACAGTAAGGACCGGCTCTGGTCCGTGGAGAAGGTGGGGAAAGGGGGACAGGAAAGGTGGGGTTCAGGAAGCAGGCCTGGCTCTGGGCTGGGATAGGATGTGGAGACGAGTTCAATGGAAGACATCTTACTGTGTGTGAGTAAATTTGGGTTTGGCGATTGCTCGGAAGGCGGTTCAATATGGCGGGTGAGGCACATGAACTGTGGTCCTAGGAAGGTGTAATTCCAGAGGTTGAGGGCACTAAGAGTGAGACCCAATCAGAAACTGGGAGACAAGAGGCAAGAGTCCAGGTCTCTAGAGGAGAAGGAGTGCTGCCAGGGACTAGGCACGGTGTTAACCTAGACCGTTCTCCCTCCTTCCTCTTATATCCAACAAGCCACCAAGACCTATTGATTCTACCATCCAACTCTCTGCAGTTGGCCTCCTTCCTACGCTCTGCTTCTTCTCCAGTTTAAATGTTTCCATTTGCTGTTGCTAACTGATCTCCTTGCACGCTCCGTATGATGCTTTAGGATCTTTCAAGCCTACAAGCCTGGCCATATCATTTCCTAGTTAAACCCTTTAATGGTCCCCCATTGTCATTAGTACAAAGTACAAACTCCTTAGCACATTGCAAAGACCCTCTGTGATCTGGCTTTTGCTACTTCCTCAGATTTGGCTTAAGCCCCAACCATCCCAAATGATGGTTGGACATCAAATCTTGCTAGCCTTCCAGACTTAGTGCATCCTGATCCCTCTGGCTAGATGGCCCACTAACCTTTCTTTCCCTCATCTGTGAACTCTTTCAACCTGGTGTACCCTTCTCATGGAAGCCCTCCTGAAGCCAAAGGTCCATGGTCTGGGCCACCCCAGCAACAGAGGTAGCAGCTCTCAGGGCTCATGACGTTTTATTGGACAGTTTATTTGTCTACCTCCCTCACTAGACCACAAGTTTCTTGAAAAAGGGATTGAATTTTTTTATCCCTGCATATAATATGTGACCAATGGCTTCTGATGAAATGGAAATGAATATTAAGGTTTCCAGCCATGTACTTATTTGGGGGGTTAAGACAGGGTTGCAGAATATTGGGGTCTAGGAGTATAAGACAGTGTTGAGACAAAGAACAAAGACATTAGTGTGTGTGTGTATGTGTGTGTGTGTGTGTGTGTGCGCGTGTGTGTGTGATTATGAAGAGTATCATGCTTTGGAGTCAACAAACCAAGGGTTACTGTGTCTGCTACTTTATAGCTGTGCTTCTTTGGACAAGCTCATTGATTTCTCTGAGACTCTGTTTTCTTGTATGTAACGTGAGGATAGTGATGGCCAACTCTGAGATAATGTAAGTTCAAAAACACAGTCAGTGCCTGGTATGCCGAAGGTACTCAATAAATAGCATGCACTTGCTTATCTTGGTTGCTGTGCTCAGCAAATGTAAGTCAACACACCAGCTGGAAAGGACAACATCTTCCCTGTAGGAGTCCAATTGTCATCAAATGGCTCTTCAGTAAATTAGAGCAAAGGAGGGGACAGGATCTAAAGAGCCAGACCCATTAAAGGCTCATCCTGAAGTCCTCACTGGGACAGCTAGTTAAGCAGCTTGGAACACTTGGGCAGGCCACTCAGGACCTGCTCCTCCTCTATAATGCTGGGGTCTCACTCCCCATACCGACTCTTCATTTCTGCTCTGCCTAGAGTGCTTATGTTCATCCCCAGAATTGGTTGTCTTTACAACATGGCCTTCTGACAGGCAGGTGGGGGCTTCTAAGATTTCAGTTTATCTTCCATTAGCTGCTTTTGAAACGTATGCCTTCCTTCAAGTACCCTGTGTTGAAACAGAGCCCGGGCCCCAGCCTGTCCTTATCGGCAACGCCCTAGCAAACCATCACTCTGATCATGTGTACCCTGGGGAGGTGACTGATCTCATTTCATTGGTTGAAGTTTCCTGATTTCCTACCCAGATTCTGAAGTTCACCCTCTTTGAAGAATGAACATCCTCTTACGTTCATTTGTCATTATGTTCATTATGGCATCCACTTACACCAGGGATTAGCAAACTTTTTCTGTAAAAGGCCAGATAGTAAATATTTTAGATTTTAAGATGCCTGTGGTCTGTCACATAGTCTTTGTTATTTTGTTTTGCAACCCTTTAAAAGTGCTTAAAAAAAAAAAATCAACCCATTCCTAGTTTCAGGTTATACAGAAACAGGCCATGGTCTGAATATGGCCCCAAAGTAGAGGGCCATAGTTTGCTGACCCCTGCCTCACACCATTCACTAAATAAATGCTTTCATAAATGTATTTCACGTCCCTCTTACCTTTTGCTCCCTCCCTCTCTCTGTTTCCCCTTTCCATCTCTTCCCTTCCTATCATCCTCTCCCTCCTTCCTCTCTCCTTCCTCCATGTTCCTCCCTCCACGACTCCCTCCCATCTTCCCTCCCTTCTTCCTCCTCCCAAACAACATTTCCCAAAAGCATTCACTAGGTTTTGGGTGCTGTACTGTGGCCCAGGGATATCAAGATGAGTAGGACAAGACCCCTTTTCTCAAGGAATTTTCACTATTTGAGATGATCAAGCCTGTAATGGTAGCCAGCAACGTGTGCCAGCATGAATGACAACCTGGCTACTTTGATGACGTGCAGTAGAACTGTGCTAGGAGCATCAGTGGGATGGCTGGTAACTCAGGCCATTTCATGCAGCCCATGGAGCTGAAAGACACAGGGAGAGGGCCAGCCTGGATGGTGGGTGGAGCCCGGAGAGACGGGATTGGGAACTGGACCTCAAAGCAAGAGTCTGCCTAGCAGTGCTTTCCAAGCAGGAGACACATTTAAGCAAAGAGGCAAAGGCATGAAAGCAAGTGAGTTGTTTGCAGAGAAGAATTCACAGGAAGTCAAGTGGGGTCCAGAACATTCTTGGAGTTAGGATGACGCAGCAGGTAAGACCACAATCTCTGGAGTCAGGGTTCAAACCTCAATTCTCTCACTCACAAGCGGGGCCTCTGGGCCAGTTCTTACAGTGCCCTAAGCTTGCTCTTTTTGATTTATGAAGTTAGAGACAACAGATAGTGCCTCTCTTAGAAGGATGCTGGGAGAAATGTGCGAGTTGGTGAACGTCAAGTGCCTGGCACAGAGTTCGTGATCAATAAACGTCAGCTGTTCTCAGCAAGAGAAAGGAGGAAGGCGGTCCTGAGGGATGACAGTAGAGGCTGCTGGTGCCAGATCACACTAGCCTTCAACTGACTTTGGACTTTAATACAAAGGCGGTGGGGATCCTTTAAAGACGTTAAGTCAGAGCATCAGATTCGGTCCGCCCTAGGCTCTAATCTCCTTTCTGACTACGGACATGGGCAACATCTAAGGGGTAGGTTTGAGGGTTCCCAGTTCACAGAAACGACCTCTTCTTCAAGGTCAACTGGCTCACAAGCGGCAGACCTGAGCCTCATCTCCTGCACTCGAAGTTCTGTCCTCTTGCCCTCCCACACCGCTCGCTAACCAACTGACAGACGGCATCACGCCAGCCTTGCCCCAATTAGCAGACAAATCAGAAGTGGCTGGCGAGGCTTCAGGCTTTGAGCCTGCTGCAGTCATGTTTATCGTGCATCAGAGGAGAGAAGTGATATGCCAGGCTGGTGAGTCAGACCCCCACGGAGGGAAGATTTACGGGGGAGTCAGACCCCCGCGGAGGGAAGATTTAGGCCTACGGGGCTGGTCCCGGGGACTGTAATTTGGACTGTCGACTATGCTTAGGAACAGAATATTTCAACAATTCACTGAATATGGTCCTTGTCCAGGGAGAGCCGGGAGCTGTTAAGGAATTGGGGAAAGCAAGTCTAGCCCGGCAGCCGGAGGCGTGGGTTCTGTGCCCGGCCTTGCCGCCGCACAGGGGGGGAATGTTCATTTTGTTTTTATTTCTTGGTTTCAGTCTCCTTCTGTAAAACAAGGAGTTTGGGGAAATTCAGATTAGTAGTAGGCAATGTTATAATGAAGTTATGGAAAAATTCAGATCTTTTCTCCTTAAACAGACCTCCAGCGGGAGGGAGTGGCTGGGGCATCGTAAAGACAGTAGGAGAGAGTCTGTATTTGAGTCTGGGCTTTTCCCGAAACTGGCTGTGTGACCTGGGCTTCTCCAGTCCTGCCTCCGCACCTGAGTTTTTGCACCTGTGCGCCAGGTGAGTAGGGCCAGAGCACAGATCCCTAACGGATGAACCGTGGGTTACATTTGACTTGCAGAAGAGAGTTATTTGGTTTCTGGACAGAGCACTCTCTTTCTAATTCTCATCCATCCCTTTAATGAGCCAACATTTAAATACTGGGAGATTTCACATCCAGTCCTGGATTCTTAAGGCTTAGCCACACTGGCCTCCATTCCTACCAGAAGCACACAATGGAAGTGGGCAGCAATGGTCCCCACCCAGCACACAGGCTGCTAGACTCATTCATGTCACCTGCTTCTGGAAGCTTCTGAGGGTGCCACCCTGGACGAGGGCCTGTTCACTCACATTTACCTGACCACAGGCACAGACCTGCCATTCTGCCTTCTGAGTCCAATGCTCAGTCCTCCTGGGGTCCATGCACCGCCCCCCCCCCATAAGGCCAGAGTTTTGTCTGCTTAGATGACCATATTAAAACACAGGAATTATTTCAGTTTTTCACATATAAATTTGCATTAGCACACTGAATATGCTTTTCCAAAAGTACCATCCTCTGGGAGATGCTGACATGCTCCCCTAGGGGACATGAGCCTTCCCGCGGCCGGTCCCCACCCCGCCCCATTCCCTTGCCAAGCCATCACCCTGAGACTGTAGTGATCACGTTACTTCTTTGGTTTATCAGCTATACCCAGAGACTTGAATCTCCATAAAAAGCAGGAGGAGGGGAAGCCACAGTTGCAAGGTATGATTCTCCAAGACTGGATATTTCCTTTACTGAAAGCGGTCTTTATTTCTCTCTCCAGCTCGGCAGCCACCTCAAACTCAGCATGTCCCAACTAAACCCATACTCTTGTCTCTGCCGCTGTCCTTGCTCCTTGGTGGCCCCTCTTTCAACAAATGGCACCTCCCAGTCACCCAAGTCTGAAGACAGGGAGTTGTCCCAAGGCCTCCCTGTCACACTCCTTAGACCATGGAACCCGAGCCCTAGTGACTCTACCTCCCTGATTGTGTCCCTTCTTTCTAGTGTCACTGCCCATATCCAAGATGAAGCCACGACTGTCTCTTGCCTAGACTCCTGCGTGGCCTCATAATTTGGTCTCCCCTGATCCACGCTACTACCCTCCAGTCTTGTCCCATCCACACACCGAGTGGTCTTGGAAAAACCCAAATCTGAACACAGCCTGAGCCTTTTCAGAACTCGTGATAGATTTTGGGATAAAGCCCCATGTCTCTAAGAAGGCCTGTATGTCTCTGTAGGATGTGGGTCCTCTCCGAATGTGATAGGCATGAAGGAACCTCCCTTCTTGAAAGGCTCACACTCCCCAAAGAGAAATGAACTGAAGCTTCCAGGCAGCGGCTAGTGGAGCTGAAGCAGCCCAACCATGTCGTCAGGAGGCCCCATTAGACAAGCTCACCTAGGGCTCCAGGAACTCAGCCTGACCCACATCAGTGTGAAATCTTCCCGCTGCTCTCCGCGCTGAAAGAGAAGGGCCCTTTGTTATGGCAAGCTCCTTACAAGCCACCTCCAGAGGTGGAGCCTCTAGAAATTGGCAAAATGTGAGTGGATCACTATTTTGACTTAACAGCAGAGATAGATGCCTCCCTGTGTGCCAGATGCCAAGGCAAGCTGGTCATCCCCGTGGTCAGCTGACCCTTGTCTCGTTGTCCCGTTCTTAGAGCCTTAAGACTGAGGATTAGAATACCTCTTCCCCCTTATTATCATTGTTCTTGCCTGGTACTGGACCTGGACAATTAATCACTTTAAGATAGTTGAGCATTTAGAGAAATAAAAGGAGAAAAGATAGATGAAGGAGTCCAGGAGGAAGTGAAGGGAATCCAGCAGATTTTAAAAGAGCCTAAGGTCCTGACATGTCCTGCTGGCCCTGCTCATCCCAGCCCAAGCCTATGTTCTAAGATGTCCCAGGCCGTGTTCAGTGTCCAGGTATATCCTTCCATCCTGACCCCCTCCCGGGCCAACCTTCTGTGATGCAGCCTACGGAGACAGCTGCAATTACTTCACCGCCACCACCAATCAGAAAAGACTCCATCAACATTTATCAATGGCAGGGTGACCTCTTTCTCCTGAAGAGTGGGCTGTGAGTGTTGACAATTGTCAGTGCCAGCAGGTAGCCCCAGCCTCTACCTGTCCAGGTGGGAAACCCGAGGGCCAGGGACGGGAAGTGACCTGGAACGTAAAGCATCAGGAGAATCTCCAGTGCCCATAAAGTTCTCTCTTCCCTTCCATCATCTATTTCCAGAGAAACATCTCTGGTTTCAGGCCTTGCCTGACCCTCGGCTTCTGCTTCCTTCCCCCACCCCTTGAGCTGCTGGGGCTTAGCCGTGCAGACTTAGCTCTGCCCTAGGCCCCCAGGACCAACTTGGAGGCTTACAAAGCCTTGGATCCCCACTCTGAGTCTTACTTGCTTCTCTCGTTCCAAACTCCGCTCTGTTCTGAACGATGGAGAGTTAGTGTCCAGCCGGGTCTGGAGAGGCCTCCCGAGACCACCCCGGGCCCAGCCATGTCTGACTTCTCGACGCATGCCCACAACTTGAAGTTTGTGTCACTCACATGTTAATTACGAAAGTTACTCATCATAGTGCGAGCATGTGTGTGTGTATGTGTTGCTGTGGTTGTTACTGTTGTTTCTTCAGCTAGACCGGTGGTTCTCAACCTGACTACTTATTCAGATCTCTTAGAAAAACTATTTAAAATGCTGGTATCCAGGCCCATCCCCAGAAATTCTGATTTATTTGTTCTGGAGCAGACTCTGGGCATTGGGACTTTCAAACAGCACCTCCGGGTCCAGCTGGCGTCGAGAAGGACTGATGTGGGTTTCCAGGGGCCAAGGACACAGCTTTATCCATTCCTGCCTCCTCGGAGATGCCTGGGTCAGTACTGAGTCCACATCCATTGACGAAGAGTCACCTCTCTGGGGCACTTTGCTTGACCCACCGCCCTACCCCGTGCCTGGATCATGGGCTGTGTGCCTCTCTTATTACACTCTGTTTGATTTCCTGTTTACCCGCCTGCTGCTCTCAAAAGATAATGGGCTACCTGCCTTAGGGCAGGACCCAGACTTCCATCTTTGGATCTTTTGTCAAAGCTTTCACGCATCAGGCTGTATCAGTGCCACATGGATCTAGGAACATCTTATCCCTTCTTGTCTTCCTGATGGTTAATGAAGTCCCTCCTTCCCACTAAATATTGTCTCTCTGCTCCTGGAAACGGCTCTCAAGGCTTGTAGCCCCTGCATTAGTCATCTCTTGCTGTGTAACAGATTACCCCCCCTCCCCACTTTGCAGCTTAAAACAAATTATTATTGCACTGGTCTCGACAGGTCAGGAACTGGGAGCCCCTTAGCTGGGTGGTTCGTGCTCAGGGTCTTCTGTGAGGTTGCAGCCAGAACATGAGCTGGGGCTGCGGTATGAGAAGACTTGACTGAATGGGGCTGGAGACTCCTTGAAGCTCCTCTCACGGCTGTTGGTAGGAAGCTACTGCCTCTCCATTAGCCTGCTCATGGCATGGCCTTCCCAAGAGCAAGTGATCCATGGGACAAAGGATACATGCAGCTAGGAGACCAACCGGGCTAGAAGACAGTCTTTTTAACTCATAGTTCTGCTTCCCCCATAGGCTACCCAGAATAAGCCTGGTGCTGTGCAGGTAGAAGTGCACAGGGAGGTGGGGGTCCCAGCAGTCATTTTCAGGGACGACTACCGTAGCTGTCATCAGGAAAGCTGGTCTGAGATTCCAAAGAGGGTACGCTGTGCCTGTCCCAGCCTCTTGCGATCACGCTCTTGAACTATGAACGTATATTGACGCCTACGTGTGGGGATGGTGCAAGAGGTGAACGAGCACCCTGGCCTCTTTTGGATCTTTCTGGAGAAAAGCTAGCAAAATAATGCTCCCTTGGCTCTCAGTCCCAAGCTCCTTAATAATACCTGAACTTTCTGTAGTTGTCAACTTGTAGATTGAGACCCAGGAGTAAACCAGAAGTTTCAAATGTCTCCGGAGTGTGAACTTACTATTTATGGCCACATGCTATGAAGACAATAGGCGTGAGAGTGAAGGAGAGGCAGAGGAACGCTACCCACGTGGGCTCTGAAAAAGAAGAGGGTGGGTTGATGGAGCCCACGCCCCCCCCCACTTCTGGGCTGCCCCTAACACATGGTGGGACAGAAGTCAAGGCTAGCCATGTGAGCAACCAGAGCTGAGCTCCCCTCCCCGCCCCCCACAGCCAGGAAGGCAGCAGGTGTGCTGGGGGAGGGGGAGGGAGGAACGAATGCCAAGCTCAGGCAGATCTGGGTTTGTTCCATTTCTGCTTTTCACCTACTACGTGTCCTCCAGTAGTTGTTCTCTTCCTGGGGCCTCAGTTTCCCCATCTATAAAATGAGGTTAGACTGCTATACTATTTAGACTTTTTTTTTTTTTTAAAGTGGTACCTACATTTCCCAAACTAAATCTTATAACCAAGGAGGGGAATATAGTATTGTTACCTAATTAAAATACAAAACAGATAAAACTGTAATGGCTACCTGCACTCATGCTTGGTATATCCTTAATGGCGTTCTTAAATGCTTTGTACACATTAACTCATTTAATTCCCATAGTGGCTCTGTGAATTGGTTATTATTACTTTTTTATCATCATCCCCCCTTTTTCCTTTTTTTTTTAAAGATTTTATTTATTTATTTGAGAGCAAGAGAGAGAGAGAGAGAGAGCACGAGCGATGGGGAGGGGCAGAGGGAACAGGAGAAGCCGGGCTCAATCCCAGGACCTGAGATCATGACCTGAACTAAAGGCAGATGCCTGACTGACTGAGCCACCCAGACGCCTCTATCATCATCCCATTTCTATAGAGGGGAACGCTGAAGTTCAGAGAGGGGATGTAACCCACCCTGGGTCACACAGCTGGTAAGTAGCTTGGACTCATGTGGGGAGGCCCCAGGGCCTTGATCTTGGTTCTCTGCTGAACAAATAGAAGGCTAATTGCTCTGGGGGAAGTAAAGGAGGATACAGAAGAGCCCCTTCCCTCCCCCTCCTCTGCCCATGAGCATCCCCCTAAGCATAGCCGCAGACCCCTAACTCCTGCGCAGCTTTTCCCGCGGCTCTAGATGAGCTTTGACCGTATTTCTCCAAGTGAGCCCTGCAGACGCCTGCATCCCAGCCATCTGTGATGCTCATTAAAATACAGATTTCCAGGCCACTTTCTAAGTCTGCAGGATCCGAACCTCTGAGCAGACTCCAGGAATTGCCACGTTAATGAGCACACCAGTGGGTCTCAGACTCCCCGACGAGGAAGGTGAATTTGAGACCCATCATGAGCCAGGCCAGGCAGCTCGATCACAACTATTTGGCTTAGAAAGGCCTAGAGTTAGCATTTCCCTAAAGGAGGGGGGAGATCAGGATCTAAGAGGTCGGCCGGGGGTCTTGCCTCATGGGGTCTCCACACACAGGCACTGTCAGGCCGTCTGTCTAACCCGACCTCATCTCAGGCCACTGAGCCGGGTCGTGGCAACCCAGGTGCGCGACTGCCCTTTGCCCAAGAGCAAAGCCCGGGTCTCAGTCGTTGTGCCATTCCAGGATGCAATTAATCAGCGCATCTGCGAGCACACCAGGTGACTCGAGACCATTTTTATGCTTCAGAGAGAAAACAATCTTCATTACTGTTCAGTGTGGCCCAGAAATCAGAGAAACAAATGGTGTTCAACATTCCTGTGTTAATTATCGCTATTCCTCGAGACTCACCACCCAAGTGCCGCTTACAAGCTCGACCGCAGAGACCATCTTTGCAATGGGAAATCTGGCTTCTTATGGCCTCTCCTGGGGGCTTTCTTGGTTGTTAGACCTTGGGGAAGGCCATTAATAAAGGCATTTTGGTCACAGGGCAGTCGTGTCATGCTTATGAGGATAGCTGCTCGACATAAAAGAAACACAGCCCAAACACAAAAGAACGATCAGGGGAACTGGGCAGAATGACAGGGAGGGCGGGAAGCATGAAAATCAGTCCTGTGTGTGGACCCAGAGAACGTACTCGCCTCTCCTATTGGATCATAGATACGTCACGCTCCAGCATTTTCCCAGGAAGTGACACCTCCAGCGACTTGGGGGTTCCCCGGGCAGTTCTGGTAATGAGGGCACCCAACTGTGTTCAGCACACAATCCTCCTGGAAAGACAGTTTGGTCCTTGACCGCTAGAGAGAAGCAACGAGTCCACAGCCAATCCCCTCCTGCGTGGATGGATGGAGGTGGGGGTGGCCTCACGGGGCCCTGAAGCTTGGCCTTTATTGGCATCACATAAATGTGCCTTTGAGCCTCATTTATTTTCCTAACACCGAATTCTGAGACAGCAGAAAGTTCCGTTTCCAGGAAGCTCTCCCTTCCAAACCCCTTTCCTAGGGAGAAATTACAGGGCGTCTTTGAGAATTGATGTCCAGGCCCCGGGTGTAAGCCTCGGGAACCAAGAGGGCAGAGGATTTTTGCTCCATGCTTTTGGGTGGGTGGGGGCTGGAATGATGGTGGGCTTCTTTCCAAAAGCCGAAACTTTGTCTAGAAGTAGCAGAGAGTCAGAGAGAAGGTGCTGAGTCGCCATGCTGGCTATGTCAGCCAGAAGTCTGAATAATTACAATGATAAATAATAATATCATCAAGGCAGATTACAGTGACATGTCCCCTGTGGGTCAGGTGCCACCAAATAGGCAGGCATCACACAGATGAGGGACCTGTGGTTGAGTCGGGTCAACATGGTCTCTTGGCTAAGTGGCCCACTGAGTCTGGGGACCCAGGCCTGGCTGAGTCCATATGACATTGTCTTCTGGGTGAGAAGTAGAGAGTAAAGGCCTCTTGGGGCTTAGGGAAGGCCCAACATCTGAGTCTGCTAAGGAATATTTTTTGAAGGATGAAAACTAGGCAGAGGATGAATCCTTGGGCCCTGCCTGAGGAGGTGGGAGGTAAGGAAGGCCACTGGCTAATGAGCCCTCCATTGACGGTACTCATTCCTGACGGTGATCCCTGGGGACACAAGTGGTGCAGTCGCCATGGTGACTGCAGGGACAGGAAGGCCTAGTTCTACTGTGGCTAAGGGGACCATGGCCTCACTTGACCTCTGGCACCCTGGAGACCTCTGGCACCATGCCGCCAGTGAGTCAGCCCCTCCAAGTGGAATGCACGGGGGTACCCACGAGCACAGGACTCCAGTGAGAGCCTGCGAAGAGGGTGGCAGAGAGGGGAGAGGATGCTGGACCAGACTGTTAGAGACAGATGGGGTCTTTGAGAATATTCTAGCCCAATATCCTCACAACACAGGTGAGAAGCTTGAGTCTGGCAGCGGGAGGAAACCCTCCCGGCCCGTACTTGTTGACGGCACTGCTGGGACTGGACCCCAGCTTTCCTGCCCCCAGTGCCTTCCCCTCCTTGCTACACCTCACAAGACCTGCGTCTCATTCCAGCTCCTCAGACCCCTGCCAGGCGGCCTCTGAAGACATCTGGCCAGAAAGTACTGGGGCCACTGCTCTGGGTGGCCCTTCTCTGGTGAGCTGGCTCTTTGCCCAGAGGCTCTTTGCCTAGTGGCACCCTGGGCTGTACTTTTAGGCCAGGGCTAGTGCGCCCTCTGCTGGGCGGCTGGGGCCCGGCCCGCCGGAAGGGGAAAGGAACGGACGGGCCTGGGGTAAAGCCCACCGGCTGGGCTGGGACCTGGTGGCCAGTACAGGTGAGCATCCTTTTAAGCAGGGTCAGTGATGGCCTGAGCCACCTGTCTCATAGTCCTCTTGCTCCTTCCTGTCACTGTGGTCCCAGCCAGGTGCCCCGTCCCCTCTCTCAGGACCCCCATTCAGGGCCTCTCCTCCTGGCCTGAAAGCTCCCGTCCATTTCCTTTGTTCTGCCCCATTCTGGGTCCTGCTAATATGCCACCTACTCTTCAAGGGTAAATGGATTATTTCCTGCCTGTCCTGAAGGGTGACATTTATGGAAACTAGGTCCTACCCCAAAGGACTGACTAGAGGGTAGAGGCCCATCGCTCTCCGCTCTCCCTGCGGGGCGAGGCCCACGGGCGGGGAGGCCTGGCAGTGTCTTTGAAGAGCCATCGATTTGGCAGTAGTTCCAGACTTTACTAGTTCTTTGACTTGGAACAATCGACCCTTCCCAACCGACCCTTCCCAACCCCCCGTTTCCTCATCCGGAAAACAGAAACAGCAATTCCGATCTCTCGGAATCACCTTGGCTATAAAGTGAGATGAGACAGCAAAGCTTTTGCGGTAGGACTCAGGAGCGATTTCTTTCTTTCACAAAGATCCTTAGTTTGTTCGTTTTTTTTTTTAATCTGTGAAATAGGAACTCCTGTCTGCCCCGTGAGGTTGTAGGCTGGGGCGTCGTGCTCTGGAAATCAGGGAGCGCCCCACAAATCCAAGCGTTATCCTTCCTGGAGGTGCTGGGAATCTCAGCAAGAGCGGCCACGCTGGAGGGCCAGCTTCCGTGTAGACGCCAAGGTCCAAAGCGGGTCTCCGAGAGGAGAAGGGATCTCTACCCTGCAAGCGAGGGGACGGGAAATGTCAGAACCCCCCATTCACCAAGCAGGGCCTTTCTCTCTCAAGGAAAAATTGGAGTTTGGAGGCTCGCTGTGAGTCAAACTGCAGCTCTGAACTTAACAGCCTCTGTGATTTGGGGCAAGTACTGGGCCTGTCTGAGCCTTTGTTTCTTTATCTATGAAGTGGGCAAGTAAAACTTCTGCGGAGGGTTGTTTAGAGGAGGAAAGTAGCAGGATGTGTATATGACCCTGGTAACAGGGCATGGCTCCCAGCAGGTGCCCCTTCCCAACGGAGCACTGAATCGTGGAATTACACTTCTCCCTTGTTATAAATACTCTGGGAGCCACCCAGTTCTGTGCCCGTGCCCCTCTGTGGTAACTCTGCCAAGCAGTCCTCTGGTCAGTGCTGGCATGCCCCCAGGGACGGGGAGCTCACCACCACACAGTCCAATGGGGACCAAGTTCTGACTGTGATGCTGTGAATTCGGTCTCTGTGGGATTCCCACTTGCCCAGTGCAGTCTCAGGGGCTTTACTTAATCCTTCTTTCCCCAAATCAACCATTCAGTGACGCCTGAGGCTTCTCGTCTCTGCCAACCAAATCCTTGCACGGATCAGCCTCAAACTTCACACCCCAGGGCCACTGCTGAGCTCGCCTGCAGTGCCTCAGTGGGCTCGGAGCCATCAGGCTGGGCTCAGGGGTTTATCTTCCTGCCCTCGGCTCACCTCTGAGCTTCTGCCCAGCCCTGGCTAACTCCTTCTTCCAAGAGCTCAATCCTTAGGAACGCTCTGGAACAGATAGTTGGGCACTTTTCTACAGGAACTTTAGATAGGATCCTCCTTCTTGCCCTTCCAGCATGCCTTCTGGGCGAGGATTACTGTCCCCATTGCACGGATGACGAAATGGAGGCTCAGGGAGATGGAGTGACTTGCCCAAGGTCAGAAAGCCAATGAAGGGTGGAACCAGGAGTGAAGATGCTCTGCTTGATTCAGAATGAGAGAATGCCTTCTTCTCGCGGGTGTGATAGAAATGTGAATTTACGGGGCTCCTGGCTGGCTCGGTCGGTTAAGCGTCTGTCTTCAGCTCAGGTCATGATCCCAGGGTCCTGGGATTGAGTCCTGCCTCGGGCTCCCTGTTCCGCGGGGAGCGTGCTTCTCCCTCTCCCTCTGCCTATCTCTCTGTCTCTCACGAATAAATAAAATATTTTTACAAATGTGAATTTTTGTAAAATGAGACTAGTGATCTCTTACTGCCTCTTACTTTCTTACTGATCTCTTACTTTCCTCTGCTTCCATCCACGCAGCCTCCTGTCCTGTTTTCACCTTCGCCAGAAGCGAGTCTGGCTAAGAGCACAGTTGGTGCGTGGAGAGTCCAGCATCTCCTTTGGAACGTCAGTTCCAGGGCACAGGGAAGGCAGAAGGCCCCACAAGCCCCCTCCAAGCCAGCCTTGCTAAGCCCCTCCGTTCTTCTCTCTCAGATTCACCCACCTCGGCATCCCCCCGGGGCGGGCTCCAACACATTCGGGTCCGTCTGTTTCTGTGGCACATTCTAGACTGACCCTGTGCCAGGCACAGAGTAGGCACTCAATGGAAAATGGGGCCAGGCTGTCCTCTGCTCAGGGCCACGTCTGTCCTGGTTGTGTGAGGAACCCACAGGAACAGCAAATGGGTCAGTATCGGAGGTCTGGCCGGGAGGCCCTATTTGCACGGCATCTTCGAGTGACCCAGGCATGCCCACCTCCCCCCGCCCCTCGCCATACATCCCCGCCTCCCCGCGGTGGTCAGTTCTGTGGCCGCGTCTGCTGGGAAGGTCAGTTCTGATGCCCGTGCCGGAAGCTTTTGTGAATCTCTCATGGTGGGCACATCTGTTTCCTAATCAGAACACAGGCAGGTTTCTCATGCTGGGTCCTAATTTGTTGAACTCGTGCATAATTGAGACAGATTATCTCCATTTTCCAGCTAGACAATTTGTCACTCACTCTCTCAGCCTGGCTCAAGGTGTGGATGGAAGCCACCCCCCACCACTTGTGCAGGAGGCGTCGGCAGCCTCGTTCCTGCCTCCCCCTGGGGTTTAATCCAAGCAGAATGCAAGTGGGCACCTTGCCTAAAAAGAAGAAAGGACGAATCCTGTTTTTCAGCAGATGTGTGGGCCAGGGAGGAGGTGATGGGCAGTGGGGTGCGCTGTCCGGTGGGCGGATCTGAGAAAAAGAGACTTTCTCACCTGCATCTTCGAGGAAGGCCAGATTCAGGGTCCTGGACCCATCCAAGGGCCAAGAAACTGCTAGAGCCTTTAGGCTCCAGACTGGACTCTCAGAAGTAGCCAGAACCAAAGTGACTTTGGCTGGATCAATTACAGAACAAGAAACCCGATAAACTCTGGGCTGGGAGCCAGGGCCAGGGTGCAGAGGTGAAGTTCAAGTGGGTGAGAATGGACCAGGAGCTGGGTGTTGGGTCTCCCATGTTATGAAAATCTTATTTGCGACGACCAAACCAAAAGAACACCCTTTCATCAGGACTACCTCTTAATGAATACCCCCCTCCCGCGTGCCTGATGTCCACGGGTACTGGGGTTGGATTTGCACACTTACTTTAGGGGCGGTGTGGACAATGACGTGCACCTGTCAATCAGGGCAAAGGGAGGCTCTGCGGGGTTGGGGGAAAACCAGATGCAGAGTCAGGAAGCTCGTTCCACCCCTCCTCCACTAGATAACAGCAGGCAAATCGCTGTCCCTCCCCCGGTCTCTGACTCCCATGGGCCAGAGGAAAGAACTGACCAGGGAGTCTCGGAGGGCACTTAGAGCTTTGACATCTTCTACGGGAACAGAAAGAAGGATGACAGACACTCCCAGAGGCCCTACTGTGTGCCAGCTGTGTATTTCACATCCTATCTCGGGACTCCAGAAGGGAGATGGTTTTACACTCCCTTGATCAAAGAGCCAACATTCAAACAGTGAAATAACGTACCCAAGGTGAGAAAATGTAGAGCCGTGAGCACCCTTATGGCTCCACCACTAGGAACGAGATGGTGGGGGGCGGCGATTGGGACCCAGGCCTGGCTGACCCCACGTGACCAGGATGGGGGAGCCTGGGCACAGCCCCTGGGGCTTGCCATGTCGTTTCCGTTTCAAATCCTGACAAAGCTTTGGGCCACCACCTGGGGCTTCCCGTGGGGAAAGGGAGGCCAGTTTATTTAATTAACACCTTACTGGGCCTCTGGAAGCTTCCCTCCAGCCACAGAGGCACCCAAGGGGGACCATCTGTGACCCTGATAACATCGGGGTTGCTCCAACACAAAGCTTTAAGGAATTCATTTTATACACTTATAAATAAGTCAATAAAAAAGATGTTCGACATAATTTCCCCAGAGAATGGAAGGAAGAAAAAGCACGCGTTGGAAACTCCTATTATCTCCTGTTGTCTTGTCTCTGATGACAGATAACGGTGAGCGGTAAGGAGGACTGGCCGAGGGGGTGGGGACAGTAACGTTTGGATAAAGATTGCCTTTCGAATGTGTCATCGTGCATCTGACTCGAAAAAAA
>CM052891.1:33911595-33993042 GCA_028534135.1 Potos flavus | reverse complement strand
GTTCTTTGGCTGGTGAATAAAGGGGCCAGGTGGTCAATGTGCTTGGGCTTTCTGAGTCCCTAGACATACAATTTCTTGGCCCTTGGAAAGAACCTGACTCTGAAGAAAGAGGAAGAGAATCAATCCTTTTGGTGTCCATGAGCGAGAGGCAGCTAACAAATATGTCACATGTCATGGGATAGCCTGCGTGTTGGATCAATTGCAATGCACAAAACTAAGTGCTTTGCAGACCTAATTAGCCTGGGAGCTTCTAGAAAAATAAAACCAACTTTGGAATCATTTTTGGACTTCATTCCCAGCGTGCTCTGGATGTAAAAGAAAAAAAAAAAAAAAGAAAATGAGGGTCAGTCCCCTTCTGCTGTCAGACCCCATGGCCAGTGAGGGGACGGCGGGGCAGACGGCAGTGGTCACTCTAGAGCTGTATACAGACAGTGCAGGGCCTTCTGATGACACCGCTTAACTGGTGTGAAGGGATGAACGTGTGGGTCCCGTTTGCTCGGGGCAGAGGCTCAGATGGGAGCCTGTGCCTCTGGGCTCCCACCGAGTGTTTTCCTCTCAAAGACTGTGTTGCTATCAGAGCCAAAGGAGAGAGCACTGTAGCTAAGAACTTGAGAGAAAGCTCACGGTCCTCCCTAGGAAGCCGGAGATGGGCCAGCTTCCGGCACACCAGGACCAAGCTAGCAGGTAGCAAGGTGTTTTAGGAGGCATCTCTTGGATGTCTCCGGAAGCCACTCGTTTTTGTTAAATTATTCATTCACTCATTCAATAAAGTTTTTCTGAGTCCCTACTTTGTGTTTGGTACACCAAGTCCGTCCAGTGTTCCACTTGATTTTATTTAACTAGATGGGAAGTCTCAGAGTCAAGGACTATTTTCCCATTTTTACCTGTGGATAAACAGAGTCGAAGTCGTAGCCCCAAATCACACAGCAAGACAGGGTCTGAGACACCTACTGTCGATACTGGGCCTTGATCGGTGGAAGGAGTTTGCAGCAGTGGTCTCCTGCCCCAGTGGGACAAACACTCCAGAACTGCCTAGGACACAGGTGATAGGACATCCCGGCAGGACCAGGTGCCACTGAGAAGGAGGAGGCTCTGTTTCGGGTAGCGCTGGGCTCGATAAAGCCGGGCAGGGGACAGCGGGTGGGGACACGGCAGATCCGAGTTGTCTTCTCTGTGCCAACACCACATCTTGAGCAGACAGGGACCCTGGCAGAACGAGAGCTCGGACATCAAACACGTGGGCCCCAGTCCTCTCCTTGCCTCTAGAGCGATGTTTGACCTTGTAGAGGTCAGCTCTCGCCATCTGGGGTTCGGGCCAGATGGCTGCCCGGTCTCTGAGAATCAGGTTGGCCTGATTCTTTGCGCTCTGGGGCTGGTGTGTGCCTGGACTTGCTGCTCAAAACCCTGCAAATCGCAGGGAAGCCGACATAAAAGACTTTCCCTTTGTACCTTTGGAAGCGCACGCGCCTGTGCACACACCTCTGGTCTGGCCACATGGCCATGGGCTTGTCGCGTGGCCATTGACGGGGATCCTTCTGTCCTCCATCCTCTGCTTCCCCCCCGCCCAAGCTCAGCTTCCTTTTCTGTGACCTGGGGGTGCTGGTGGCTTTCCTTAAGTTGCTAAGAGTAGGGTGAGAGACATGGAGAGGCATTTCCCTGCCTGTGTCACAAATGGGCCCGGTCACACGGAATGACCAGCCCTTTACCCTCTTCTCAGCCCCACTCTCTGTCCATGGGCTACCTGGAGGGGACAAGGGTATCACTGTGGAAGGGATGCCCAAGATGGGTATGTATAGAAGGGTGGAGGGATCACAGAAGGCTCTGTCAAGTCCTATCTTGTTTATCCACCGTTTCCCCCCTGCTCCCTTTTTGCTGAAATGACATAAGGGAACCCAGAGCCACACCCAGCCCATCCTTCCATTAAATGTGCAGCAGAGAGGTCAAGTTCACCCAGATGGGGCATCCGTATTACCCCAACAAGTGTGTGATGCCCAACCGGGCTAATCCATGAGGCAAGGGACACGCACTCATTCACTCAACACATTTTTAAAAGTATCTCCTGCGTGTTAGGTACTGGGCTGGACCCTGGGAACGCACCAAAGGAAATGATTCACATGGTCCCTGCTCATAGAGCTTGTAATCTTGAGCCAGAAAATGGTAGGAAAGGAATAATGCCACAAATCATTATAAAATCCAAATCACAGGAAGGGCTGTGACTGCCTTGTCCCTCCAGGACCGAGTCTGAATAACAGTGAGGGAGCCATGGATGGGTCGGTGAAGGATGTGGGAGGCGAGAACCAGCCCTGAGTCTCCCCTTGCCTCTGGCTCTTGGGGCAGCGGAGGGAACAGGAGAGGGAAGGGAAGAAGATGTTATGAAAAAGTGGCTTGTAGCCTGAAGGTGTCGGTACAGGGGAGGAGGAAACCACGTTCTGTCAATTCCAACTCTTGCACGTCACTGATGTCGGTCCCCTCCACCCTGTCTCAGCTCAGACCCTCATCACCTGTTCTCTGGATGGCTGCGACAGCCCCCTGCCCCCACTGTCCCCCACAATAAAGCCTCCGTAGTAGTCATTAGAGGGCCTGTCCGCCTAGGGCAGAGTTTCTCAGCATTGGCCCTAGTGATGCTCGGGGCTGGACAACTCTTTGTTTTGGGGAGATGTCCTGAGCATTGTAGATGCTTAGCAGCATCTCAGTTAGCAGTGACATCCAAAACTGTGCGCAAAGATTGCCAAATGGGCCCTGGGAGGTAAGATCACTCCTGGTCAAGAAACACTGGCTTAGAGATACTATGTCCTTGAACTTGACATTCACGGTTCTCCTTGATTTGATTCTAAACCGCCTTTCGGCACTCTCTTTCTTTGTCTTTGTCCTCACAGCCTCAAACATGGCCACAATCAAATATACAAGCTTTCCTGACAGTGCCCTGCCCTTTTCTCTTTGCTTTTTTGGCCACGCTGTTTTCTCTGCTTGGGGCGTCCTTCTCCCTCCTCTATTAAGGAAAATCTACAAGACTCAGATCAAAATCCACTTCTGAGAAGCTTCACTAGGTACCTGGATTCCAGTTTTCTCATCTGCCAAATCAGAATAAAAAGCCTGTCCCATGAGTTGCGCAGAATCACAGAGTGTCAGGGCTCCAGGACCCTGGACAATCACCAATGTCCCCCTGCAGAGGGACAGCCACAGACGCAGTGAAGGAGAGTATCTTGCCCGAAGTCACACAGCCAGTTGGAGACTCAGCTGGGCCTAGAACCTGGGGCGTAAACTCCCGGGTCACCATTCTGACCCCGTGTGCCAGCTTTTGCAAGAGGAAGGCACTGTCCAGTCAACAGGAAAGTTAGCTTTGCGGCTCCGAGTACACAAAATTCTCCTCTCTGCATACGGCGAGGCTAAATCCGATGCTCTCCATAGGTCATTCTCTGTGCCATTATAAGTCGATTTTTTTAAAGAAAAGATTGTCACCCAAGCACAAGGTATTCTCATTATTAATACTTTCCCAATCCATCCCACTGTGTTGAAACCCCAGAGCTAATTCCTGAAAAGGTTAGCATAACGGTCTTGCCACCTATCATAATGACGCTTTGCACCCCGCCTTCACATCATTCCCCAGCATCATTCTTCAAATTCAAACACGAACCAGAAATGACAAATGATTCTTGTAATACGCTCTTTGACACAAATCATTTTGGATTGCTTGGGACCCCGGACAACCTTGAGCGTGCAGAATCAAAAGGAGAGCGAGACATCTTGGAAAATGAACAGCTTTGCCTTCTTGCCAATGAGAACCCTCTGCCCACGAGGCAGCAATGGTATGTCCCGTTTCCAAACGGATCACTTTTGAAATGAGGCAAATCTGTTTGGGGAGAGATCCGTGCGGCGATGTGTCTCATCTCCCTACCTCCTAAGCAACCTTCGTAATATCTTCTGACGCCGGTAAGAAGACGGACATTCATACGTGTGAATTCACTGTGTGTGAAGCTCTTGTGTATATATGTGATGTCTTACTCATCCTCCCGGTGAGCTTGGATATTTATTGCTCTCCTCCCTCTACAAAGGAGGGAAGGGAGGCTTGGGGGATTCCAATAACTTTGCCAAAGGACCCAACGTGTGATGTTAGATCTGGGGTATGGCTTCCTGTGCCCCACGGGGCACCTCCAAGGGACAAAATTCTCTCACAATACTTTTATTATTTGGCCTCATTTTCTGTGGATTGCAGATGAAAGCTTGGGGTCGGGGGGGCAGGGCATACGCTGATGTGATATGGGCTTATCTGGAAAATACTAGGGGTAGACAGAGTTATCATAAATATTCCTCTTGGTTCAAATGTATTGAGTGTGGCAGAAGGCAGTCCCCGTGCTTTGCAAGTATTTCCTTTCCACTATGAGATAAACACTAGGACCAAGGAAATAGTGACTTTGAGTACTAGTTAAGTAACTTGCCCAAGGCCGACCTGGGATGGGGGACCGAGACAGAGCTGAATGGTTGTCCACCAAGGATTTGTGCCCCCTTCCGAATTGTGAGGCTGTTGCTGAGACATGGTGGCCCAGCCAAGGATGGCACCTGTCCTACGACAGATGAGGCCAAGCTGACCAGTTCTTAGCCATGAGTTCTCGCAAATAGAGATGCCACCTCTTGGTAGAAGTGGTTACAAAGCAGGCGTGCCTTCTCCTCTTTCTCCTTTTCATCCTGCCGGTGGAATTCATCCCTAGACCAAGTTCAGAAGCTATGTTTGGACACGGTAGCACCTTTACCAGCCTGGATCCCTGTCTGACCTTGGGAACAGGGTTCCCACCTCCGTTCTGGCCTCCCACACACTGCTGGCTGCACTGTACACAAGAGAAGCAGGGACTTCAGTTGGATTTAGTCATTGAGATAGGGAGTTATTTGTTATAGCAGCTAGCATTGTCCTGACTAACACAGAGACCAAAAAAAAAAAAAAAAAAGAAAGAGTCTCATTTCAGGGGTGCATGTTCTTAACCACTACATCATAGAGTGGCCCCAGGATTGAGTAGTTTAGGCAGAGTGTAGAAAATGTTCCCCTTCTTCCCCAACCCAAGAGCAAGGACGTGGTGATATTACTTCCCCCTGTGAAGCCTGGAGGATAAAATGGAGTGACATTCGTGATTCTGAGCCCCTGCCCAAACTGACAGTTTTCTCAGTCTTTCCATCCCAGTCAATGGCACCACCAACTGACAGATTGTCATTCATCCTGGATTTGTCTTTCCCCTGCCTCTCATCCTCTTTTTTTTTTTTTTAAAGATTTTATTCATCTATTTGGAGATAGAGCAAGATAGAGAGAGATAGAGCACGAGGAGCAGGGAGCAACAGAGGCAGAGGGAGAAGCAAGCTCTCCACTGAGCAGGGAGCCTGATGCAGGGTTCGATCCCAGGACCCCGGGATCATGACCTGAGCCAAAGGCTCAGTTGGCTCAACCAACTAAGCCACCCAGGCGCCCCGCCCATCCTTTAACTCTCAAGAAGTCTTGTGAGCTGCGTCTTAAGAATGTAGGCAGTGTTGTGCTGGAGTTGGCTCCCAGCTCGCTCGAACTCTCAGGAATATTGCAAGCTAGTTGACACTGTGTTTGCAGCACGAGGCAGTTCATGGTGGGGTTATTTACACCGTAGGAATTGGCAGATGCTACCAAGCAAGGTTTTCCTCCTTCCAGAGAGCTGATGACGAAGCAGGAATCAGGGCCTGCCAGGAGAGCTGGGTGGGCTGACTATGACCAAAGAGCAAGGGGCAATGGGGGAACCAATGCAAGAATTCAAACAAAACAGAAAATTCTAAAGTGCACTCGGAAGAAGAGTGAAAACCGGGTTTCAGGTCAACACCTCCCAATGGAAGGTCAGAGAAAGTGGGTCAAGGAGGGGCAGTTGGAAGAGAATCTGTGTAGATTTATCTAAGGCCCCTTTGTTAGGGCATCAGAGAGAACCAGTCCTGGTCTATAACTTTCTAGCTGTGTGACTTTGGGGAAGTTACTTAACCTCTCTGAACCTTGGTTTCTTCTGTAGAAAAGGATATCTTTAGTGATATCCTCCATGGCTGGTGTGATCCCTAAAGGAACAAATGTATGAAAGCCCCCGGCACAATGTGTGGCATGCAGTAAATGTTCAATTAAAGCCCAGTAACTGCTAATTTCCATATCTTTTCTCCACCTTCCTACCTATGAATGATGCTCCTTTTATTGCTCGTATTCTTTAGTTGGAACTTAGAACCAGGAACTGTAGGGTATCAGAGCTCAAAGGGACTTGGCCATGAAAACTCTGGTTGTCTGGGGCTCCTTGCCTCCCCCAACAGGCAGAATGGGGATGGACAATGAGGTCAGAGGGTATCAAAATCAAGGGGTAATCAAAACCATACCTGGATATGGCCAACGGGAGGGCTTGGGGAGGCTCGGGTAAGAGCATAAACTACAGCTGTGAAACTCGTCTTGAAACTGAAATGACAGTCCCTTATACCTACAAAGTGCTTTTCAGTCTTCAGAGTCCACGCAGACCCGGGTTTCCACGCATCCCCCCAACAAACCAGCCTGTGGGGTAAGCGCAGCGGAGAGTACTGATCTCATTTGCAGAGAGAAGACTGAGGGGAAATGAGCACCTCTGATGAGCCATGTGGCCTTAAGCCGGGGCCTGAAGGGAGGTGACTGTTGGCCACTGTGGTCCCCACTCCTGCTACCTGAGGATGGAGCCCACGAATGCCCCCAAAGCCGTTCATTTCCGACTAGCAGACTCCTTCTCAGATACCCAGCAGGTGCCTTGCATTTTAATGGGCCCTGGATGCTTATTACTTGCAAAGAGGTCAGGTTTCTAAATGGACAGCCAGATGGAGAGGCCTTCTGGACTCTCCCTGGGGCCAAGCGAGGCTGCTCCTCCTGTTGGCTCCTGCCTTCCTCGCCCTAGAATGGTTCCAGCGCCTTCCACGCTAACAGCTAACTCCTCCTGAGCCCTCTTCGGGGCTCTCCGGCTGGATTCCAAAGTAGAGGGGAGAAAGGCTGGAAACACATGCAGTGTAGCTCCAAATATAAACATTTCAGGGCCCAAATGCAAATTCTTTTTTCTGTCTGCCAAGAAGACACACACAGACAACTTTAATATGCAGTGTCTTACAGAAGTGCAGCCGTGAGGATTGTTGCCTACCCAATCCAGTCTTGGTTAGGACACAGATAATCAAACCCAGTCTGTGTGCCCAGAGCTTTCTGGCTTACAAAGCACATTCACCATCAGCCTCTTACTCGATTCCCGTAGGAAGCCCAGCTCGACACGCTGGGTGGGAGCAGGTGTTTACCGAATGCTGTGTCCTTAAGGACCTCACCGTCCAGATGGGGAGACAGGACGTACCCGGGAATTACATGAGGGAGTGTAGGCCACAATATGAGACCCATATGGTGCCGTGGGGATGTGTGACAGGGGACTTCCCTTGAGTAGGTGACATCCAGGCTGGGGAGGAGTTGGCCAGGTGAAGGGGTGGGCAAAGAAGGACGGAATAGCAATGTGGGGTCCTTGCCTTGTATAGGTTTTCCTGGGCTGCTGTAGCAAAGAACCACCAACTGTCTGACCTCAACAACAGAAACCTTCTGTCTCATGGTTCTGGAGGTTGTGAGTCCAAGATCAAAGTGTCAGCAGGGCCGGTGCCTTCAGAGGGCTCTGTGGGAGCAACTATTCCAGGCCTCTCTCCTAGTCTCTGGTCATCTCAGGCCATGCCTTGACTTGTAAATGGTACTCTCTCTGTGCCTTCATATCACCTTCCCTCTGCGTATGTCTGTCTCTGTGTCCGTATGTCCCCCTTTTAATAAGGACATAGTCATACTAGATTACGACCCGCCTTCATGACCTCATCTTCATTTGATCCTCTGCAAAGACCCTATTTCCATTTAAGGTCATATTCACGTACTGGGGGTTAGGACCCCAACATCTCTTGGGGGGACAGAAATGAACCCATGACAACACTGCTGTAGGGACGGAAAGGGATGTAGAGATTGTAGAGGGGACAGCAAGAGGAGATGAGGTTAACTGGGTCTACAGGGGCCTCTCAGGGAGGGCTCCTAAACCATGGTGGAGACCTTGTCATTGACCGCAGGGCAAGGGGGAATCCATCTTTGTTGCCCCCACAAAGACTTAGTCACTCTTTTGGGTTGTTGGGGCCTGATACAGCTCCCCAAGAGCACTTTCTTGGTGGGTGGGCAGGTGTAGGTTTCCCCACTCAATGGCGAATTCTTTGAGGGCAGGACCTAAGTCTTATTATTCACTAGGACCCCCAGCCCAGTGATCAGCCCAGAGGGTGTCCCCTAATAAATGCTCTTCAATGGAGGGAATTTAGTTCAGTTCTCGTATCAGCTGAGCACAGAGTGGCCTCTTAATTTGTATGTGCTCTTCATACATCTTACATCATTGTTGCTATAATACACAATCCCTTTCGTAAATCTTTTTGCATGTTCTTGATTTCTCCGACTGAAATGTTTATCTCATCCTCTTAGAACTGGCATCTTTTGTTATGTCCTCCTGGAATCCCGTATCGCATAATATGTGGTTTGCAAAACAGATGTGACTGGATGTTTTGTTATTTGTCTTAGGAAGAAAAAAATCAATAAATTATTTGTGTGTCTTTAACATAGAGGGAAGTTTCAGAATTGGTTTGCCATCTTAAGGTTGACAAGTTGACACTTAAAATGCAGTCTATCCAATCCCGGCATTGTTAGAGGTTGTAAGTTTAATGATCTACTCCTAGGATTTAAGATCTGAGACTTGCCTGTCCTTTCTCTCTCTCTCTCTCCCTCCTCCCCCCACCCCTCTCAATTCGACTCCTACAGGTTTGCTCAGAGAAAAGCAGGATTTTGTAGTCCTGGCCAGAGTCTTTGGACTTCTGAAGGAAGGGGGATCAGGAACTCCGGTATGCCTCTTCAAAAACAGAGCCCCCAAATTGCTAACGAATCCAGTGACAAGCAAAAAGAAAATGCCACTTGCTACATTACAGCATCCCACTGGAAAGGAGCCCAAAGAACAGCTAGATCTGCCTGCCCATTTTACAGCGCGAGAGAGACTCAGGGAGGAATGGGGACTCCCTGGAGAAGAGCCAGCAGGTAACAGGCCAGGAAGGGAGACACTCAGTGGAAGCTCGAGCCATTGCTGCAAAGTGCATGGTTGCCTGCGCTCAGGTGAGGATGGTATTGCCAGGAGGACTTCATCTTTCTCAGGATTTCGGAGCTTGCTGGCCCCCTGAGCAGCATTTGTGGGAAAGGGTGAGGAGTCTCACGAGGTTGCCCAGGGCTGCTCTCAAGGAGGGGGAAAGGAATACAAAGATAGCTAGGTCCTAAAGCATAGCTCGCCCTTGGTCCTACCTCTGCAGGCATTAACCTACTCTCAGGGACTCTAATGCCAGTGCTCCTTCCCGAGGCAACCTTTTCTCCAGTTCACCGCGCTGCAGGTACCCCGTGTCCAGGCACGGGTCCCCACGTGCTCGGCTCCCAAACATTCTGCCTTTGCGCTGGGTTCCCAGGTCCTTCCCTTGGGCTAATGTATGATTAAGAACCACTGGACCAGGAGTTCAGGGTTTGAATCCGTGTCCTAACTAGCTGTGACTTTGGACAAGTCCCTTTATCTCTCTGAGTCTGTTTCCTCATCAGTTTCACAGTAATGATCATAGTTTCTACCTCACCGGGCTCTTGTAAGAGCATCAAGTGCAACGTGCTTAACGTCATCCCTGTTCCATACAAAGTACTCGATTCATTTTGCTCTGTGTAGAAGACTCAAATATTAGTGGGTAGCAAAAGCCAATTCAAGTCAACCTTCGCTGTGTGCGCCAGGGACTGTGCTCAGCCTCCCAGATGTCTCTGGGGTCCCTGCTCAAAATAACTTTCACCCAGTATTCTCTCCCTTTCTGTAAAGTTTCCCGGAGTGAGATGGATAGCGTGAGCAGTGGCAGTGAAGGCTCGAGTGCACAGACTGTAAATGGCTCAGGCTGGGTCTCCCTGGAGCCCCGATTTCAACAGTGTTTTGATCAGAATGACGGTTTCAGCCACAAGCAATTGATTGGCCTATACAATTCTGTCATCCCAACAACTGATTAATTCCTCAGTAATGAAACTGCCTGTGGTCCCTGCTAGCATGCGAGCTACATTATTGAGCATTTACTCCTTGTCAAGGTCTCCAAGTACTTTACATATATCATCTCACTTAGTTCTCACAGCAAAGCCCTACTGAGCGGAGCCTTGTTATCTCCGCTCTGTGCCTGGGAAACCCGGGGTCAGTTCAGAGAGGTTAAATTAGCTGCCTAGGGCACACAGCAGGTAAGAAGAGGAGCTGGGCTTTGAGCTCCGGTCTTTTCCAGTCTTTGAGCCACATTTAATAAAGCCCCAGGTTTCCCGAGGTACGATTTACATATGACAGAGTTTCTATTTTTTAAGCAGACAGTTCAATGAGGTTTGACAAATGCATAGTTGTGTAACCGCCATACCATCAAGCTAGAGAAAGCTCTCCAACCCCAGGAGTTCCCTCTTGGCCCTTTGCAGGCAACTGGTTCCTACCAACCCCAACCCCAACCCCAATCTCAGGATTTATTTTCTGTGCCTAGAGTTTTGCCTTTTCTGGAATGACATTATACATGGAATCAATCATGCAGTCTGGAGTCTTTTGTACTGACTTCTTTCATTTATCAGAATGCTTTTGAGATTTGTCCCTGTCATCACGTGCATTGGTTTGCTCCTTTTTATTGCTGAATGAAGGTCCATGGAGTGAATGAACCACCCTTGGTTGATTTGTGCACTAGTTGATGGACACTTGGATTTTTTCCAGTTTGTGGCTATTACGAATCAAGCTGTGATAAACATTTGTGCACAAGTGTCTGCGTGAACATATGTTCACTCATTTCTCTTACACCATTTCTCCAATACCCATGAGTGGGAGTTCCGGAGTCTCAGGGTAAGTGGGTATTTGACTTCATAAGAACCCGCCACACTGTTTTCCACACTTTCTGTACCTTTCTGAATTCTCACCAGCATGGCGTGGAAAATATTTTCAGCTACGATGAAACATCCTAGGCTCAACCTCCACCTCATTCTGAGTTGCTCTGAGTTGAGAATGATGAATGTCACGTTTCATCGACTCTAAGGGGCCATCCATTTTAAGACGTACCATTATTTTACATCCGAATAAGAAAAAAGGCTCTGACAAACTGTGACACAATGCTTTCTTATCATTAGGAAAAATACTTTACACTTATTACAGCAGCCTATATATCACTCTTCCACCAAATGGAAAACAAATGGTTAGGGTATTCCCAGAATGTATCCACTAGTAGAATTTCCTGAATCTTGGGGCGCCTGGGTGGCTCAGTCATGATCTGCCCTTCAGCTCAGGTCATGATCTCAGTGTCCTGGGATCAGCCCCGAATTGGGAAATCCCTGCTCATCGGGGAGTCTACTTCTCCGTCTCCCTCTGCTCGTGCTCCCTCTCAAATAAATAAATAAATAAATAAACTCTTAAAAAAAAGAAAAAAAAAAGAATGTTAGACTTTCCAGACTTTTTTTGACCCTGTTCAGTGTCCGTGTTTTTCCTTACAGGGTTTCAACTCTGTACCATCCACTTACTAATGATGTAGTCTTTTGAAAAAGAGTGCTCTGTTATTGTCCCCGGGATTTTCTTTCGAGCAGATCTCAACACTATGAACTTTCTTATTTGACTACGCTCGCATTTGACCCCCACCACCGGCTGCATCACAAAATCAAACAGCTTCCGGTAAAAAGAATTTCAGTCAATGGATAGTTGATGTTACTGTTTTGTTTTGTTTTGTTTTGTTTTGTTTTGTTTTGTTTTAAACAATGTGATGATTTCTCTTGCCCTTTAGTAGTTGTTGGGTCGACATGTCAAGGAATGCACAGAACCCAACTGGGCTTCTGACAGTATCAGCGGTCATGGCAGCAAGCCTACACATGGGTGGGCTATGATGATTTTCTCATGACCTCCTGCCTGCCGGTGATTGAAAAATGTCTTCATGTGTGGGAGACAGCCTCATTTTAGGGATGTGAACATCTAAAAATTGGTAAAATACAGCATATTTTACCCAACACTTGGATGTCTGCCATGCTCTATTTTTTATGTCCCCCCAATTCCTTGTCATAGGAAACAAAGACAGCAATTTCATCCTCAACACTTCCTTCCTCCCCGACCACTTCCAGTCACAATGATTCTCCCCTTCTTACCCACTTCCGTCACTTTCATTCAACCCTCTGTTTTCTCTCCTTCAAGCCATTGCAAAATCCTGGCATTTATCTACTTGCCTTCTAGCAATTTCTTCTCCTTCAGTCAATCCCATTCATTACCCCCCTAGTGATCTTCCTATTACACAAGTCTGAACATGTCGTTCTCCTTCTAAAAACTCTTCCCTGGATCCCCATGATTTGAAGAATAAAGTAGGAGCAACTTAGCCTGACATTCAATTTCTCCTACATTCTGGGCCCTGTCTATCATCCCAGTATTACTCTTATCACATCCCAATCCAGGCACATCTGATTATCTGGTGTTCTCCAAAGATGCCTTGAACTTTTCCCCTTTGGGATCTTGCATATGCTTTGTCTAGAAAATCTTTCTCTTCCTTACTCTTACTGAAGACTATTCATACAAGTGAAGCACAATGCTTACTTGGTCATATTAGCATGGCATATTTATGGGTAAAGTTTCTGAGTTGCCCATAATGGAGGATTAATATGTATGTATATGTATATAATGTAAATATACATACACACAAATAGACATAGAGATACAAATATATACATATACATGCATTCAACCAATTCATTCTTGTTATGTCCTGTACTCTTTGTACTCTTTGATCAAAATCTTTGTGTTTTCTCAACACCTGCTTGTACCTTCAATTGTACTACCTTCTGTTGTGAAATGGATATGGGAGGGCTACACAGGCGTAGTTTAAGAATAGTCTGAGAGTTCTAGTATTCTGCAAGCATAACAAAACAGACCTAGTGTCACAAAGTGTAACAAAACAGACCTAGAACTTGGCATCAGGCAATCCTGGGTCAGGCTGCAGCTCACTCACTCTCTCTGCAATCTTGGGCAAGCAATGTGGCCTCTCTGACTTCAGGTTTCTGATGGGCCTGAGCCAATGTGAGCCTCCAGGTGCCTTATAGAAGCCCCTTTTCCAGCAGAGGATGCTGGGAAACCTGCCATGTGCTTTTTCCAAGTGTCATGGGTATGACAATTCTGGCCACCCTCTTTCCCCCTCAGACCCCTGTTTCGTGGTCCATGGCTGAAAAACATCTTTTCTCCTCTTCCATATTATGTGCTTATATTTGTGAAGCCGCTGGCTGGCATGGGACCTCATTCTCAGCCCTTCTGGCAGCAAAACATGGCCACACGACTGGCTCTTACCTAAGCTGTGGGAATGCTGTTGAGATCAAGGCTTTCCATCTACACGTGTCTCCTCCATGCTTTCTTTCTGCTTTTGCTGGCTGGATGCAGATGGCAACATGACCCTAGACCACTGGTTCTCAAACTTGAGAGTGTGTCAGAACTGCCTGGAGGGCTCATTAAAACATAGATTGCTGGTCCCACGCCTGGCGTTTATGATCCAGCAGGCCCAGAGAGGGGCCTGAGCAGGGGCATTTCCAAATGGTTCCCAAATGAGATGCTGATGCTTTTAGCTTGGGGGCCACGCTTTGAGAAGCGCTGGCCAAGGAGACAGCATGCGACAGGGAAAGTGTCTGGGTACATAAGTGGCCTTGGACGGCAGGCAGAGAAGCCCAGTCAATCAGGGACAACCACCTGTGACTATTACATGAACAAGAGATAAACTTTTATTGTGTTTCAGAGTTTATAAATTTTGGTGACTTAATGTACTCTGGAGCAGGTTCATCTATCCTTAAAAGCACCATCCCGATTCCTCAAGGGGTCAGGGCCCAGACTCATTGCCTGGCTGCTGTCTTCCTCTCCATATTGTCTGGACCCACCTTTGGCATCCCTCACATCCTTCTAAGTATCTTATCTGATCGCAACCACCATCACTCAGAGTCTGAGAGTCCCCATTCCCTGCAAGTCCTCCTGCTCCCTGCTGCCTAATATATGGACAATCACTCCATCCTCTAGAGGCCTAGAGTTGCCTCTATTCCCCTGGACTTGGTAATGAGGGCTTCTGGCCTTTCCCTGCCTCGAACAACTCATCCCCTCTGTCCTAACTAATTCCCCCTGGTTGCTACGCTGGACAGCTCCTACCTATCCTCCCCGCTGTGTCTGGGAGCCCCCCAGCTTCCTTGCAACAGGGGACAGAATGTGAATAGGGCCTCATCCACTCTGTACCTGATTCCTCAGCACTCAGCACAGCTCCTTGCACTGAGTAGGTTCCCAATGCCTAAAATCAAAGCCACAGCGACCGATCTCTCTGAGCGAGAGATTTGGACATGTTGCAGAGTGAGGGAGGACAGATGGCAGGGGGTGCAGTCTAACCGGTCAGTGATCAAAGCCAGGAACAAGATACGGTCAAGTATTCTTCCAGCCAAGTTCCCGAAGCCCCTTCTTGTCAGAATGTCTCTCAGACGTAACAGCACAATTGTGTGATAATTAAATAAAAAGAAGTCTAGCAAGTATTAAGAGATCACTAGTTCAATAGGCATATGAAAGCTCAAAGCAGGATTCATGCCATTAACTCAAATTACATGAGCCGTAAGTCTGCCATCGCCTTCCTTTTAACCAGTGCATCAAGGAAAAGAGGCACTTTCACTGGATTATTAAAAGAATTTAATTAACATGGAATATTTCACAGGCAGACAACCTATGACAGAATAATTAAAGTATAGTTTGTTGAAATGCACATTAATTGGTTACTAATTATCGTGTTTCATTCCCCTTTAAGGGATAAAGATACGCTCAGGAGTAGACACTGCTCTATATAGAAGCATATCGCTCTGTTCATTTGGCTCAGCATTTAACTAGATGGAAGGGAAAATTCCATCACTCTGCAATTCTAGAAAACTGGAGCAGAAATCAGAGGGAGCGAGTGAGGCGTGTCACGGTGCATTGGGCATGCAGTGTGGTGGCTGACTGGGAGTCTACAGGCCTGGGTGCTCCTCTCCTGCTATGTTCTCAATTCACTATGTATCCTCCCTGCTTAAAACTCCTCATGGCTCCTCTTACCATTACATAAATCCCAAATCCCTGCTGTCTGGTAGGTTATGGTCAGGCATTTGACTATGTTCCCAGGATTCTCTGCCTTTGCCCATTCTATGCATGCTGACCTTCTTGCTATACCTCGAGCAAATCAAGTTTGTAATCACCACAGGACCTTTGCACTTGCCATTCCCTCAGCCTGGAATCTCTATCCCTGAATCTTCATATGGCGCTTCTCCCCATCATTCACATCTCAGTTCAAACAACTCCTCAGAGGCCTTCCATAATCACCCAGTCTAGTGTTGCCCCCTTTCTTCTCTATCACATCACACTGTTATCTTTTATTCACAGATATCACACTATGGAAGTATCTTAGCTATTTATTTGTTCACTTCTTTATTATCTGTTTCTGTTGACTATCAAAGCTATGAAAGCTGGATCCAATCTGTCTTCTCAGTGCATTGCATTTCTAGCACCTGGGACAGCGCCTGAAAATTAGTAGGCATTTGACAAATATTTGTTGATTGGATGAATGGGAAGTTGAGTACAAAGCCTGAAGGGAGTTGAGTACAAAGATCTTTGAGAGCTCATGCAGTTGCAACATTTTAGGATGCTTTGAATTTAATGCAGAACCAAGAAAGACGCAAAGGCTGTGAAAGACGGAGTATGCCTTAACTGCTTTTTGAACTTTCCTTCCAGCCCTCAGCAAAGCCTTGTCCATGATGGCCTTTGAGGAAGTGTTTATGGATTGGGGTCCATCCAGATTTGCAATTTTAAAGCATAGCCTCTACAACTGGAGCTATGACTCCTGCCCATTTCCCATCTTCAAAATTATAATCATGAGGGCACCACTTTAAAAAAGTGAGCTTCTCCCTTTATCGCTCATTACCTGCTTCATCGACCTGCTTCATGGGATGCTAGCAAGACAGAGACTCTCCCTTTGGGACTCACTTTGCACGCTAGTCTGGATCATGGCTGACGTGCTGCCTGTGGCTGGCAGGTAGGCACTCTTGTTTGTAGGATGAAGAGTCCAGATCTTGGCACCATGAAAGCACTTTCCTGGGTTATGCATCTAGAGTTCTATCCTCCCCTTCTAGAGGGCAATCTGTGAAATGCAGTGGATGATAAAGCAGGGTTTCAATCTTTTTCCCAAAGGAGGCAGTAGTCCTCCCTACTAGTGTTTAGCCTCCCCACCCCACCCCCGAGGAAGGTGTGTGATCACATCTTCCTCCTCGACCTCAGTGACTTGGATCATAATGAGATCCACTCCCTCTCTGCCCTATGTGGACCTTCTCCATACGGGGTGCCATAGGAGGTGGTCCTAAGGAGCACATCCACGTAGGATGAGGGCTCATACAAGTGACATGGGTGGGGCAGGACTGATTGATCATGCTGGTCAATTGCAGGGATATCAAGGGAGCCTCACAGCTAACCCACATTTTGGGACAGTTCTTATTTACGTTTTGGGACAGGTAGCATCTGTCTTGAAACTCTACTGTGTAATGGTTACATGGCAAAAAATATAGAGCCAGGCAGCGTGGATTTGGTCCTGGCTATATCACCCCCTGGCTCCTATCGAGCATTGCTTTCCTCATCTGGAAACAATCTCTTCTGGGTGAGGGGATCAGGGTTTCTAGAAGAGGTACATTTGAAATGGACCTCAAAGGATGACTACGAGTTCAGTAGGAAGACAAAGCCATGATGAGGATGGGGTGTGGGTAGGAGAGGAACTGATGGTAGGAGGAAGGGGAAGGGGAAGGGGCTACATCTGGGGGAGGGAACAGCATGTCTGAAGCCTGTGTGTTGCTGGCCTGGGAGCTGGAGATCAACAGGAGTATTAATGCGCTGGTCTAAGCTCTGGATGAGCTTAGAGCAAGGCTCAGGAATCTGGGCTTTGTTCTGCGCAGGAGGATTTTTCTTTTTTCTTTTCCAGGTGGTATTTTTATGCCTAGAAAAATAAACAATATTTATCTTATGCTCAGGGCAGAGAACTTGGATACCAAAAGTGCAAAGGAAAAACAATCACATGTAAACCCACTGCACAAAATA
This sequence comes from Potos flavus, assembly GCA_028534135.1. Lineage (NCBI taxonomy): Eukaryota > Metazoa > Chordata > Mammalia > Carnivora > Procyonidae > Potos > Potos flavus. The sequence continues at coordinate 33,975,889 of CM052891.1, read as the reverse complement.
ATTGCTGTTCACATCTGGTCGTATGTCTTCTCGGGACTTTTTTGGTGAGGAGGTATGTTAGTGTAGCTTTACAAAAATGTCATCTGAGGCAGCTTTTTCAGCAGGAGAGAATCACAATCAGGCTCGTGTTCCTAAAAATCTCGGTGACTGGTGTGGACAAGAGGGTTGGCAGAGACTGTGTCCCAAGGTCAGATGCTGTTAGGTCTCGCTCTGGTCCAGGGGAGAGAGGAAGATGGCCTGGGTCAAAACAGGGCCAGTGGGACCAGGGACAAAGGGACAGATGCCCTCCTGGGCAGAAACGCTCCAGGAGAGAAAACTGCTACTTTTGTGAAGTCGAAGCCAAGGTCAGCGGTCAGTCAATGACTATAAGATTCTCTTCTCCGGGGCCCTGGTCCACGTCCTAATCAGACACACACAGAGTCGTCTTCCACCCTGGAAGATGCTCTTCATCTTGAGAACAATTAGATTATAGATCTCCTCTCCTGGCACCCCCAGATCTCCCCCCAAACCCGATTACGTCTCTTGCAAAACTCCATGAAGATGTGCACACTGTCAGTCTGAGACATCCCAGCCATCAGGTCCTCTTTGACATAAAAGCCAGATATTGTCCTCACAGGGAAGGTTCCAATGGCTTCCCTGACTCAGCAGGCATCATGCTGCTGGTCTCTCTGACTCTAGCAGCCGGGCAGACAGCCACAGTCCTTCCCACCATCAGCTGCGTCTGCCGCCACCAAGCTCTGTGCACAGAAAATGAAGGTTATGGAGATGGTGCCCGAGGCTGGTCTGAGATAGGAGATGTGCTGAGGCTGGTGGAGGAAGACGGAGAGACCGGATAATTGAGGGTCTGAGCACAAGGCTCTGCAGGCGGCCGGGATGAGCTCACAGCATGGACCATATTAAAATCCCATCACCTGGGGCGCCTGGGTGGCTCAGTCAGTTAAGCCTCTGCCTTCAGCTCAGGTCATGATCCCAGGGTCCTGGGATCGAGACCCTGCATCAGTGGGGAGTCTGTTTCTCCCCCTGCACTGCCCTCCCCCCCAGCCTGCTCATGCATGCACGCGCTCTCTCTCTCTGAAATAAATAAATAAAATCATTTTTTAAAAAATCCCATCGCACACCACTTCCCAGGGCCTCAACTGCCTTGTTGCAAGTGCTATTTTATAAGCAGTGTTTTCAGAGAGTTAACAAATCTGGAGGGGCCCCGAATAGCCTCTGTCGAATAGCTTTTCTCTTACCAGAGGAAAAGAGATGATTTTCCTTGTAACCCTATTTCCAAAGCCTATTATTACAGAGCATTGGGAAGATTTGTCTCCTGCCAGGCCGAGTGGGGCCGGGCCGGCTGCGAAGGGGAGCTCAGAGATCGGCCGGACAGCCACTGGGGGAAGGGAAGGTGGCTGAGGGGATGGGGTCAGCACTATCTTTCCTCGACGACACAAGGGCTTTTCACCAACGCGCATGTTTGGCACTGATTTTCTTTTCTGAACGTGAAATGGGAGGTAGCATGGTGGAAGAGTGACAGCACGGGCTTGGTATCCCACAGCCTGGGGCTTTGTCCCTGCTCCTGTTCTCTCTTAGCAGCCACCTGACCTGCGCATCCCCCATCTGGACAAGGTAGGGCTGCACCCCTCTCCAAGGCTGCTGTCAGCAGAAGCGGGGCAATATGTGCAGAGTGTCTGGTGCGCTTAGGCCTCAGCCGACCGGGTTCCAGTCCCCTCTCGTCCATCCAGGGATCCCTAGAATATTATTCATATTATTCAGCCAAAGATCAGCCAATGTGATCCGTTCCTTTTTTTTTTTTTTTTTTGGTCAGGTAATAACTGTAGGGCAGTCACATGCAAGAATCACCCCAGGACGTTCTTGACAATGTCAGAAGCTAGGTGACCAGTGGAGTGAATGCCACATCAGGTGTCCCAGTGGTAAGACAGGTGTGGCTGTTGACTTTAGAAATGCTTCCCCAAGGAAGTGCTGATGGGCCCCCTAGGACTGCCCAAGAGCTGGGTGGGGACAGGTACGTGTGGCGTGTCTCGAATGCCTCCATGGCCCATGTCCCGGGCCCACTGGACAGAGTGTCTCCAGGGGCCAGGCTCTGAGCAGCAGGGACACTGAAGTCACTTGTTCTGTGGGGCTTGGGGCTGTCGGGAGAAAGGGTCTCCTAGAGCTTCGGCAACCCCACCCCTACCTTGGACTGGGAGAGGTCATGGTGGAAATGGGGCTCTCTCAGGGTAGACGGAATCAATCACTGCAGCAGAGTGGGGCGTAGGACCCACAGGGCGAGGGTTTCTCTGGTGGAGGGGCTGCTAAGAAGATGACTGGAGTAAGTGCATACGGGCAGGTGGTAACTGACGATGTGGTTATTTGGGGCTCTAGCATAATAAGCGATCAGAAAAATAACCAAGGAGACTCCTCCTCCCTCAGAGCCCTCCGAGGCCCCAAGCCAACCACGTCGTAACTTAAAGTGAGAAGTAAGCCTGCCAGGGGAGACTTGCAAAGGGAAGTGGGAAAAACTGCTTCGTGGCTCTTAATCTCTTCCCCCTGATAAAGATTTTGAGGGGAGAGGATCCTTTATTTATTTTTTTCCAAAGACTGTATTTATTTGAGAGAGAGAGAGAGAGAGAGAATCTGAAGCAGACTCAGTGCTGAGTGCAGAGCCTAATATGGTGCTTTGACCCCACAACCACAAGATCATGAACCTGAGCTGAAACCCAGAGTTAGACGCTCACCCGACTAAGCCGCCAGGCACCCCTTGGGAAGAAAGATCCTTTAATATCAGCTAACCTTTACTGAGTTCTTTCCACGTACCAAGCATGGTTCTATGTGCTTTATATCTTTAACCCAATTAACTGTCATAACAACATCATTAAGTAGTAGATATTATTAGTATTTCGCTGTAGATAAGTAACTTGAGGCTGGGAGAGAGAAAATAACTTATACTTCTGTCTCAAATATACTTGGGAGGCTGAAATGAGTCTAGGAAGTACCTTACAGAGTAAAAAGACCCAGTAAAGGTCTCTTGCCATTGTTCTGCATGAAGCCGGCGGGAGTGGGCCCCAGTCCCCCTTTCTTCTTTTCCTGCTGTCGAATTGGCTTTGCAAGCACAATGCAAGCGTCCCTAAGCAGAGGGGCCATCCGGCAACAGATAAACTGGGTGGCAGCTGACAGGCAGTAGGGCTAGGGGGAGAATTAGAAACTATACAGGGTGGCCACGAAGAAGGCCCAGCTGAGACAGTGCCTGAGGAAACACTTCGCAAAATTGGAGGCTGATGCTTTAAACCGCCTTGGAGAGTCGCCTGTGGGTGGAGTTGTCTTGTTTGGAAAGTCTCTTTAGCTGGAGGCAGTGTTACTCTGCTGGGTTTGATTCTATGCAAAAATGACACAGAGTTTCCATCCTAAGTGAGTTTGTGGTTTAAGGGACGGGGGAGGGGGGCAGTCATGAAATTAGACCATTGTAGCACACACAACAGTGTGTATGTGTGTGTGTGTGTGTGTGTGTGTGTGTGTGTTTTGTGGGGACTAATTGAAGGCAGTTGAAGGCAGGACCATGGAAGCCTGGGCTATACTAAAATAGATATTACCTTGCAGAAAAGAGGCTTAGGGGAGAGACATTTCAAGAAGTAAGAAGAGCCTACGGAAAGGTGTGAAATGGCCTGGGGGCAGCCAATTCAGGACTATCAACCCCATGACACTGAATCCTTCTAGTGCCTCTAGCTGGGATCCTTGTTCATGGATCCTCTAAGTTCTGTGCTTCATGTGGAAGGGGCTGATGGGCAATGGAGGTGGGCTCTGAGAAGAAGGAATGACCTAACTCTTAAACACAGGAAGCCACCTCCAAAGGGTACGTATATTCCCCCTACAGGGAGGGCTCCATGTCTGAGGCTGGCCAGGGACTGAGCGGGTGGGAAGTAATGGTGAGTGACACTTCAGGCCTTGCCTTGCTGAGAAGTGACTATCGTTGGGACTTCTGAGCCTGACACACATCTGAGATGTACTAGCAGCCCCTGTGGACCATGAATGAAAGGGAGGGAGCCTATTACAGGTCAAGTGGGGACTGGATGTTTTATTTATTTATTTTTTTTAAAAAAAGATTTTATTTATTTATTTGACAGAGAGAATGATCACAAGTAGGCAGAGAGGCAGGCAGAGAGAGAGGGGGAAGCAGGCTCCCCGCTGAGCAGAGAGCCCAATGCGGAGCTCGATCCCAGGACCCTGAGATCATGACCTGAGCCAAAGGCAGAGGCTTTAACCCACTGAGCCACCCAGGTGCCCCAGGACTGGGTGTTTTAAATGCGTTCTTTCGTAATCCTCTCAATGGCTCGGGGAGCTATCTATTATTATCTCCGTTTCTTGGGTTATCAGGAAGTGGCAGATCTGAAGAGCAAATGTAGGTCTGCCTGGCTCCCATGTCTATGCCTCAAATGCTAATCCTCTCCCCTTCTCTCCAAACATTCGATACCCTCTCCAGTTGTCTCCAAAGGTTGTGGGTGCAGGGTAAAAGAATAAGCCTCAGGTACCCAATCCACAATTCTCCAAGTTACCCTTGGAGCTCTCTCTCCAAACTACATCTGCATATGCTTTAGGTCTGCCACTGATCACATGGATGGGGCTTGGAAGACACCCCTTTTCAATCTGAAGAGAGGTCCAAATCCTGATAAGGAAACGATATATCATATATTCCCAGTTGACACCAAAATGTCTCTTAGGAATGCTATTCTTAGTTTGGGATATACCAGGACACAGTCTCAGGAGGGGAAAAAAACTGGCCAGGGATATGTGTATTAAGAGGCAAAGAGAAGATGTGCTTGTTTCTCTATATAGGGAGTGCATTAGTCAGTTTTTCAGAGAACCAAAACCTATAGGGGATAGGTAGGTAGGTAGGTAGGTAGATGGATAGATGGATGGATGGATGGATGGATGGATGGATGGATGGATGGACAGATAGATATGAGATTTACTATAGAAATTGGTGGTTTACACAGTTATGGAGACTGAGAAGTTCCTCGATCTGCCATCCGCAAGCTATAGAACTAGGAGAGCTGGTGGTAGAATTCAGTCGGATCTGAAGGCCTGACAACCAGGGGAGCAAATGCTGTGACTACCAGTCTGAGGTCAAGGGCCTGAGAACTTGGCAGGGTGAGGGTGGGGACTGTTGGTGTAATTCCTGGGCTCCAAAGGCCTACTGATGCCCAAGATCAGGGGAAGATGGATGTCCCAGCTCCAGAAGAAAGAGAGGGAAAGTCTGCTTTCCTTTGGTTTTTTGTTCTCTTGGGTCCTCAACAGATCAGATGATTGCCCCCCACCCCCATTGGTAAGGGCGATCTTCTGTACTCAGTCCACCGGTTCAAATACTAATCTCTTCTGAAAACAGAGACACACCCAGAAATAATGCTTTATCAGCCATCTGGGCATCCCTTAGCCCAGTCAAGTTGACGGATCAAGTTAACCATCACAGGGAAGGAATGAAAAGAGGAAACAAGAGAGGTCATAGGGAAAAAGAGATGGTGAAAAGCTGAGGCGTGTATGATGGCAGCTCAAACCTTTAGCAGACTTACTAACCTCGCACACTTTTTAGCCCAAATGGCTCTGTTGTAAGCCTAGGACAGGGCTGAGCTTAGGCTCCATTCCCATGGGGCAGAAATCAGACCTCGGGTGTGAATATCAGGAACAAGATAAGAAAGTCAGCGAGGGTATCAGTAGGCAGGGATCGACGTGAAGAACTCTGGACTCCCAGAGGTCTTGATTTGATCTGGGGGGTGAGCAGGCTCGCCTACATCTCCGAGGGATGGAGAACTCAGGCAGGCACTTGAGTTCTACCAAACTGAGCATCTAGCACTCTGCAGAGCAGAGCGAGATTCAGCTCACATCAAAGCATTGTGTTTTCGGGGACCTAGAGTCCAGGCCTGTCGTGAAGGCTAGCAGGAAGGCATCTGTTGGTCACAGATCAAGGCATCTCATGGAAAAGACACTTGTTCGCATATTTCGAGGATGAGAGCTGCCCATTCCTGCAATGAGATGCCTCAGCCCTAGAAAACACAGGTTTCCCAGGCATTTCATCATGACGGGAGATACGCTTAGTAACTGAGGGTAAAAGCCCACAGCCAGAGGTTAAGGTCAGAGGGTGGGTCACGGTGTCGCTGCTTTAGACTGTCAATCAGCCTTGCACCTGAACCAGAAACCTGGGGAGAGGGGACAGCATTAAAGAGAAAGTTGCGCAATGAGCTAAAAAGCTGATGTTCCCTTCCTGGAGGGGCAAAGGGCATGAAGCAGGGAGGCTCTGGAGCCCAAGGTCACCGACAGGGTGCAAGTGTGGCTGCCTCTCCATCCACCTTGGCCGGAAGCAGAGAGCCAGTGGGAAGACCTGGGAGTTGGAATAGTATTAGAGCCAGTGTCTTTCCTGTCTCTGGGGCCTTGCAAAACGCAGGGGCCGATGGATGATTATTTATTTAAAGTTTAAATACATTTAGAAAATTAAGCATAGCCCTCTTCTAGCTGCTTCAGCAAAATTCCAAACATTTGCAAAGCACAACTGAATATCCTCTGCGAACGCAAAGTTTTAGGGCCACACCAGACTTCTGTCCAAATTTGGGAAGCGGTGTGGCCTGTGGAGCCAGGAAGTTGCTCACAATCATCTTGGAGGGAAGGCCTGCCCGGAATTTGTAGGTCCCTGTATTAGTATTTACACACCAGCTGACTCCCATTTTCCTTTGTATCTTTCCGTTAGTGACCTCCATGGAAAAGCATTGCTGGTCCCCTAAGCATAGGCCCAGTTCCCACATGACGCTAAATTGTTCCCATAAGCAAATTCTGTTGGACAGCCACGCATGTCTTGGTCTGTGATGGACGTGAGTGCAGGTGGGGGGGGGGGGTACCCTTCCTGAAATGAGTTCTCCTGCGGTTCTGTGCTAACCTTTCTGGGGCAGCCTTGGTCTGTTCCTCAACATCATCACATCAGCTAACATTGACTGAGCATCTTCAGTAGGATAGGCACTAGAAAGTGGTCTTTTTTGGGGGGGCGGGCTCTATTTTATAAACGTTAAGCCATTTATCTAAATTCTTGGCAAGTAAGTAGAAAGCCAAGCTTTTTAAAATGCTTTTTTTGGTGGGGCCTGGGGGTGGGCGGCAGGCATTTTGTCCAAGGTCAAGGTGTTGTCTCAAGTCCTCGAACTTCATAGGACTCAGATTGCAAAATCCCCTGTGGATCTTGTTGAGGTTTGTGTTTGGGCTTTAGTAGAACAGATCTAGAGAAGTCCTTACTCTAGGACTGAGGTCAGGAAACTTTCTTAAGGGCCAGATGGTAAATATTTTAGGTGCGTGGGCCATGTGATCTCTGAAGCAAATAACCAACTGTGTCACTGTGGCTTGGATACAAACAAATGGGCATGAGTGTATTCTAATAAAACTTTATTTACAAACATAGGTATGTTTATAAATTATATAATTTACAAAATATATGTTATATTTTGTTATATATACAAAATATATATACAAAAATATATGTTACAGGAGCCATAATTTGCTGATCCCTGCTCTAGGGCACAGTCCTTACTCTTAAGGCCTGGTCTTAACTAGATCTTTCTGATGTCTTAACTAGATCCCCAGGTACGCAAAAGGTCTCGGCACTCGGGTTGGGTCAGAACTCCACCACCTCCTAGAACTTCTCAATCTCAAGTATTTCCATCCCATTCCCAACCTTGGAACAGCTTCTCCTGGTAAATTTTGTGTAGACTTTTCCCATGCATGTGCAGCCTGCCCTCCTATCGCACAGAGTTCTGGGGACATACCCCCTGCTGCACAGCTTTCTTCCTCTATCGTGGTCTGCCCCACAGATTCTAGTCCCTTCTGCAGTCCCCTAGATCTGACCCCGGTATCCTCAGGTCAGTGGCAATACCGTGATCTATTTGGGTTCCACTTCCCTACATCACAGTTAGAAAATTGTCCCTAGACAGAGAAGTGAAGAAAATGAGATCTTGCTTCATGATTTTCTCTTTTTTTCACAGGTCATGGTCTCGTGTTGCCCATTGTCAATGCCAGAAAGCACCTTGCTTATATATTCCACCCATTTCTACAGCTATTTATGGCCTGGGGTTAGTCCAGTGCCAGTTTTCCCATCGTGGGCAAATGCAGAAATGCCCACATTCACACCTGTCCTCATCACCTATTCTCCACTCCATAGCTGAAATGATCTTTCCCATTTAAATATCTAATCATCCCCAGGACCTTCCCTAAAATGGTTCAATGATTCCCTATTGCTCTTAAGATCACATCTAAGGGACAGGATCTGTTTGTGCCCAGCAGTGAATCCCAACACACAGCATGGAGCCTCCCCTATGCTAGGTATGTAATAAATATTTTTGAGTAAATGAATGAATGAATGAGAAATGACATTTTTGGCAGAGAGAACACATAAGCAAAGGCAGGGAAGCAAGAGACAGCGTGGGGAGTAGTGAATTATTCAGCAAAATTCCAACACAGGGTGCTGACTACAAATGACTCAATGGCTTCGTGTGTAGAAAATATGATAATTGAAGATCAAGGCATTAAATTACCATTTTTCAATTATGCAAGACCTTAAACCCTGTCCTCAGCATGAAGTTCTTTGGTTGGATAGGGCTGTCTAAGTAAGGCAAGGAAAGTTTTCCTTGGACCTGGGGTGGCTGTGCTCACAGACAGACAGGCAGACAGACAGTTGGACACGTGTACAGGCCAAAGGAATCATCAGTTTTCTAAAAATAATACCCCAAACAGTTTTTCATGGAAACCTGAAAAGAAGAGAAAACAGATCGATAGCAAGCACACCATTTGTGCAATGTTGACGTCTTGCCCACATTAGAGAAAGTGAATCACCTTGGAGACCAAGTTCTTTCCCAGACAGGAGAGGAAGTGACTAAGCGAACTCGTACTCTGGAACCAAGACCCCAGAGTACTCACTCATGAGTTGATGAAATGCATTTGATAACAAGTTTTAGATACAGAAAATTGGCATTTGTGATATTCAGGAAAGGGAAACACAGGGTTTGGGCAGAAATGTCCCAAGACCTTTTAGGAGGTGAAGTTCAAAGAAGTTCAGAGGAAAGAAAGGCATGAGCCTGTAGCTTGAGGTTGGAAGGAAAAACTCAGGGGCATCAGAAGTCCTCTAAAATGTTGTTTTAACTGTGCACTAGCAAATCTCCCAAGTGAGAAAGCCAGCGACTGTGATGAAGGAAAGGCAGAGGCTGCTTGGGTACTCCCTTAGGAGGTCAGAAGAAGAGGACAGGCATCCAGATTCACTGAGTCCCCTTGGGGTGAGGCCACACTGCATGGGGCTTTCATGAGTTAGCTAGTGGTACCTTCACAATAACCCTGCAAGTTAGGTCCTATCATTTCCATTTTAGAAGTGAAGAAACTGAGGCTTAGGTAGGTGAAAGCATCTGAAGTCACAGACCTAACAAAACAGCAGAGTTGGGATTTGGACAAGTTAAATTTGTCTAATTCCAAAGCTCATGGTCCTTTCTAAACACCTGATTGTCTCCCCGGGGTACTGTGTCTTTATGCGGTGGGTGGTATGTTGGTGGGCAGTCTTCATTTTCAGGACTCAGGTTCTTCTGCTTCCTGGGTCAGAGGGCATTGAATGCAGTGTCACGAACAAGAAGGACCTTCACAGTGATGGCACGTGTGTCATTTCAGAAATGAGAATGTTAGACCCACTCCTTTACCGGTAAGAATCTTTTCCATTCCCTTACTCTTGGGTATCAACTTTAGGATTTATGTATGTCCGTATACATGTCATGGTCAAAGACCCAAGTCTGGCTGTACCCAGGGGTCCTGAAGGAACACGTGCACATCCATGCAGGTGTATGTGTTCTTGGCTGGTCACACTTGGGTTTTAAAACCAATTAAAAAGACGCTTTGGTCTAACGTAGGACTGATAGCCCTTGAAGGTGCCCACTAAGCTTAGTTCCTTACAGTGCAATGCAACCTTTATAAAATTCCTTCCACCTGTAGCAAGGCCAGCCCACTCTTCATCTGCTAAGAGTCCTCAGCAAGGAAGTCTGCGTTAATGATCAGCCATAGAAACAGAAACAAAGTGTAGAAACACATGGACTCTTCTACTATCTGCATTGTCTGGAGTGCTGTAATTTGTAGATCATCTATTGTCTTTCACGCTCTAGTGGTTTTTTTTTTTTTTAACATTTTATTTATTTATTCATGAGAGATAGAGAGAGAGAGGGGCAGAGGCAGAGGGAGAAGCAGGCTTCCTGCAGAGACTCGATCTCAGGACCCTGGGATCATGACCTGAGCCAAAGGCAGACACTTAACCGACTGAGCCACCCAGGCACCCCCACGCTCTGGTGTTTTCATTCAGGAGGGCATAGGAGACATATGCTGGTGAGTTTGGGTATGTGTGCTGAGAGGAGAGCAGGCAGGAACCCGGAAAAAAAAATGTGTGCAAATGTGGCAGGGAGCAGAAAGCCCAGCAGGGATTGCTGGTTTCCTAGCAATTGATGACCGATTTCCCTCTGGGACTATTCCCAGAAGTGTAGATCATTTTAAAAATAGATGCAGGTCCTGGTTCAGTTACTGACACCGCTCTACTCAAGGCCGTGTGCCAGAGCATCCCTCCCAGAAGATCTTAACATCTTAGGTTTGGGTGTTCACATTCCTGGGACTCCTTTTAGAAGTTTGTTCCTCGTTTGCTAGACTCCTTGGATTTTATCTCAGGGAAGGAAGCAGTTCCAATCCAGGGCAATTAAAAGATTTTTTTCCCCCCAGGGAATCAAATAGGGGCAGTTGTTATTCTCACTCCTGAGAATCGGACCATTCTCCAAGACTCAGCTCCCAGGCCACTTCCTTTGTGAAATCCTCTCTAACCTGTCTAGGTCAAATGCCCTTCCCATCTTCCTCTGCACTCCCAGATTTGACCTGCTCTCATGGCACATATTTTTCTAGACAGCCATTTTTGTGCATGCGCTAGCCTCCGCAACAGACTGGGAGCTTCTCCACTGTGTCTTACTTGTCACTTTCCAGTGCCCAGCAGAGACCTTGTATATAACAGGTGCTCCAGAATGCTTAGTAAATGACTGACCAAGTAGACAGAGTCCCAACGATTTCCCATCTTCCCTCAGACTGCCCTCCCCATCCCTAATCATCAGCCCTGTCTCCTGCAACCTGGATGAGAGCAGACGGCAAGACCACACTGTCCAGGACTGCAGATGTCATTGCTGTGCTGGTACAGAAACTAGAATGCTCCAGTCCTGGAGGGCCATGCCCTTGTGTGTCAAGAGTGAGTCCTGCCTGGAAGAGGGAATCATTCTTGGCACCAAGTGCCTGGGGGAGAGCTGCTTCTCAGACCAGAGCTGGCATCTATGAGCCCCTGGGCTGCCTGTAGGAATGGGGTTCTCTACGCTTAACCTTGAGGGGGCTGAAATATCACGAGCACCTCCTGGGTGAGCTGGTGCCATCTATTTGGAGTCAATCCAGAAGCTAGGAGGTGGGATATCAGGGAAGGGGTTGGGGCAGGTGGCTGCCTCCAATGGCATAGAAGATCCCTTACTGAAAGCAGAGGAGAAACTGAGTCTGAGTGTGTCTCTCTTTGTTCATTCTCTGCCTTCCTTTAAGATTTAGCCAACTCCCCTGCATACTCTGTCTCCTCCCAGGGGCTTCACTGGGAAGCCACAGGGTTGGTCTGAGACCAGGCTTGGGCTAGTGGGCTTTAGGAAAAGCTCGTGCAGGAAGAGAATGCAAAGGAATAGCTAGAGCCAAAGGGAACCATGATTGCAAGGCCAGCTGTCCCTCACATCCAGGAGCTTCCCTCTGAGGTTTAAACTCTCTGGGTGTATGCTGCTTAAAATGAGGAGGTTTCTCTGCTTCTCAGAACTCAGCCTTCTGAGAAGCTGGAAGGTAGCGATGTTTCAGCTAGCACAGAATGAAAGGAAATAACACTTACTCAGTTTTTGCCCTGCATCAGGCATTTTAGATACTCATCTAATCTAACCTACTCAACAGCCCTGCAATGTAGAGAGTCTTCTGTCCATCTTACAGCGGAGGGAGCAGGTCTAGAAAGAAGGGAGCCCTGCCGCAGAACTAGGGTTTTTGGATCCAGGCTTCCACTATTCCCAATCCTGGCCCCTTCGGCTTCCTGCATTTGAGACATCTGCAAAAAATGCATCATATAGCTCTCCCCGGAGCCCATCCCGGGGACTCTTTTCACTAAGCGCTGGAGGCACATTCCACTTTTCCCTGTTCGTTATCTTTGTGGGCTGTGGGACCCCAGGTCTGCTCCTGAGTGGCTTGACCAGACTCTCAGAGTGCCACAGGCTGAACGATTGAAAAAGCCCTCCACCCTATCCCATTTTGCAGTTGCTGCTCCCAATCCAAGAACCAGCAGAGGGCCTGAGCTGGAAAAGATCACAGAGCCCAACTAGTGGAACCCCATTACTTTTGATATGAGGATCCAAGATGATGGAGAAAAGTGACTTGTTCAAGGCCACACGTGGTAAATGGGATGGGTGGGGCACTGGATCCTGGCTCCCCAGTCTCAGTCATCTGCCTTAGTCTGCTAAGGTCCAAATTGGATATTAGGGCTGCCACTGGAACCACCTGCTCCCTGCAGAAGGTCAGGTCTGACTCTGGGGGCGATGCTGCGCCAGCTCCCCGACAAGGCTGAACCCGGGCAGGCATGAAAGTACGACATTATCACGCGAAGCTAAGATTAACTGGATAAAGGCACAGCACTTCAAGACACGGAGGTAACTGCCCTGTGTCTGTCTGCCTTCTTCTCTCATTTGAAAGCCTGTGTCCCTATCGCCAAGTCAGCAATCCAATTAACTGAGATTTTTGAGGAAAGCCTCAACAATGAAAAACGAAAATCTTGATTAGGGAGGCCTGCCCTGCCTCATGAATCCACGGGTCCGTTTGCAGCAGATTGGGTTGAAGTTGGCTTCCCCACCCTCTCCAAGACGGTTCTAGAATGCTGATTTAAGGAGCTCGAGCCCTCCATCCTAGAGATAAAGATCTTTGCCGGCGGCACCAGCACAGTCCCCGGGTCAGTAGAAAGTCACAAAAAGTACACCACTCTGCTCGGGTCTCCTGAATTAATTATCTTTGTCATTTGGTGTCTTTGGGCAAACAGGAATATCCAAGGCTTGAGAAAGGCACTTGTGTCCCCGGGGAGCAGTGGGAAGAGGCACTGCCTGCCATCCACACCTCCAGGTGCCAGCAAGCCGCTCCCAGCCTTCGTCCCTGGCCTGCCCTTGACTCTGACTCTGAAGGCTCTCTCATTAATAATAACCGACTTCCTCACATGAGCTGTCACACTCCTTAGGCTGAGAACCTCTTCTGCCTCCACTGTCTTGCTTGGGTTTTGAGACAATTACAGGAGATCCAAATGCCCATTTTGTAGGTGAGCATAGTGAGATTCAGTGAGGGGCAGAGCTGGGCTTGAAAATAGCTTCTGCCTCCATATCGACCCCCTTCTTTGTCTAGGATACCCCCTCTTTACTTCCTGTGCCATATCTTTTCCCCTTTGGTGTTCTCTGGAATGGTCTTTAGAGGTGGAGTGGACACTCTTAGTCTGCCTTCCCATGCATATCCACCTTCCTTCCCAAGAGAACCTGGAATCTGTTCAGACATCCATGCCTCCCCAGCAGAGGAAGAGGGACCATGAACCCCACCCGTAGAATGGTCTAAGGGTCATCTCATTTCCATTGGCAACAGGAAGGGTCAAGTGACCCAATTCTGGCCAACAAGAAGGGAGGTGGAGTCTTCAGAGAAGATTCTGGTAAAATCTCTCCTCTTTTTTTTTTAGGAGAGAAGGAGAGGTTCCCCTTTTCCCTCTGGACATTGTCCCATTCATGTGTGGTACCCAGGACTGCTGCGACTTACTGCCTAGGGTCATCCTCCCTCCCCACTGATAGTCTTCCTCACTCAGCACTCATGTCCCTTCTGCCTCCCTCTGCCACTCTGCCAGGAGCCTTACATTTACACAAAAAGAGCAGCCTAAAGTAGAGAGGATCTGGGCACTCTCTTATCTCAGGACAGACTTGGAAGAACTGAGACAATTATGATTTTGCTTTTAATTTTCCTATCACTTGTGTTTTCTGGCCATATACACGGTACTCGACAGCCTCGGGGGTGGTGGATACTCCTCCAATTAAGGAACGGCCCTGTCCATGGTCCCTGCTGGAGACAGGGAGGGCCAAGGAGTCATGTTCATGTCCCAAGACCTTCTTTCAAACCGGGACACAATTGATTGAATAAGGCAGCAGTATCTGCCTTAAGAGAGAAGCATCCCAGCTACCATTTGGCCAATAAAACATGGTCTCTCTTAACAGACAAAACAGGAGTCAATCAAATTTCTTTTTGACTGAGTAATCTGAACTAAAGACGCAGAACAAAGTCACCAGCCAGCAGAGGAATGGACGTGAACACAGCTGGGAGGGGTGTGGTCATGACACCAGTGCAGTAATCAAAAGATTTGCAAACTCTTAGGAGCCACCTGGAGTCCTGAAGCTCTTTCAGCTCTAGGGTCAGTAACCTCTATCTCCAGGATTCCCTTTACCACTCCTTGTAATAATCTCCCATTATCTGAGATGTCTTCTTGCAGCTGGAGCTCCCTCCCTTGGCACGACTCATAGGGCTCTCAGTGATCTGGCTTGCTTTGCACACCACTGTGCCCTCCCCGCACCTGTGCCCTCCTGAGTTGCCTCCACTCCAACAGAAATACTGTGTTCTTCTCCATCTTCGGTTCATGCTGTTCTCTCTGCTTGGAATGTCCTTGTTCTTTGTCCACTGGGTGAGATCATAATCATCTTCCAGAACCCAAAGCCAGCAGCCCCTTGGTTCTTTCAAGCATATATGTTCACTCCTTCCCTGGTGTTCTCTCACGTGCATTCATGCAAACACTACTTATTTAGTGCCTGTCACATGCTCTATGTCATTACTATGAAAAAATGTTGGATAAGGAAATTGTAGTGCGTTAAGGGTGGTGCTATTTCAGTGAGGGCATCATGGACTGCATCTCTGGGCAGAGTCTGCATGTGGTGAGGCAATGACCTTGTAAAGATCTGGGGCGGGGGGCAGTTCTGGCAGAGGGAGCAGCAGAAGGAAAACCCTGGAGGTGGGAATATGTCTGGTGGGGGAGAAAGCAAGTGTGGATGGAGTGCAGTGAATGAGGGCCAGAGGCATGGTTAAACAGTAGAGCAGAGCAAAATGATGTAACCTCTGTGGGTCACTGCTAGGAATCTGGATTTTGGTCTAAGCCTAAAGGGAAGCTTTGGTGTTGGGGGAATGAGAGAGGAGTGGGTACATTTTCTGATCTGTATCTTGAAAAGGTTGGCCCGGTTGCTGGGTTGTGGGGAGGTGAGCATGGAGTCATGTTCCAGGCGGAGATGATGGTGGTGGCTGTGTGGGGTAAGGAGCTGCAGGACTGGGATCTCCTTTGGAGGAAGAGCCAACAAGACTTGCTGGGGGTTGAGTGTGGGGGGAGAGGGTGAGGGAAAGGGCAGAAGTGACTTTCAGATTGGGGCCTGGGGAATTTTGGTGAATGGAGACACCAGTCATGAGAGGGAAACAATTAGCAGAGGAATGAGTTTGGGAGCGGGAGTCAAGATTTGGGTTTGGGCATGGCACTTATCAACCATATTGCAAGACTTGGTTACAAATCTCGGACTCCTTGAGAGGAGGGGCTGTGCATTTTCTAACCTCTGTCTTCCCCACTCTACTAAGCACAGGTCCTCACAAACAGTAGATACTTGACCCATTATTGATGAATGCTTTGATGGCTGCAATGTCCTTATTCTTAAAAAATTGCAAATGGCACCCAGATATCATTGCTTTCATTAGCTTACTTGATGACCACCAAGCCATCTCATTCTAATTTTTGATGACTCTTCAAATGGGGGTGACCATCACTCTTTAGTTCCAAGTCTGCCTGATCTCCCCACTTACCTGTCCCCTCTATCAGCCCTTTCACGGTCAAACAAAGTCCAAATGGGTTCCAGGGGAGCCCTCAGGTTAAAGACATACTTTGGTAAGTTCTCTATTAGCATGCCTTGGTTCGGGGAGGTATTATGTATGGTCTGTTCCCGCTGGGTTGTGCCAAATTGGCCAATCAATCACCGCTCAGATACTGAACACCTATAATAAGTCCTTGCATCCACCTAGCACTTTGCAGCTTACAAAGCATTTTTATATATCCTCTCATTGGACTTGTGCAACCAACCTATTGAGTTGACAGGGCAGATCTCTGGATATTAAATTCCCTATTTCATTTCAACTTCCGTAACTTGTGGCCAAGGATTTTAACTAAGACTGTTCCTTCTGCCTGAAGCGTCCTTGTTTCTCTTTTGGCCTGGGAAACTTCCACTTAACCTTCCCGAATCTTCTTGACTGTGAGATGACACCTTCCCTGACCCTCTAGCAGAGTTAATCACTCATCCTTTCCTCCCCTGTGTTATCTGTGCCACGTGGATGTGCCTATCTATTTAGTTATTGTGCTGTACTGTATAGCCATAGATAGGCATAAAATGTGTAGGACATGTCTAAGTATCTGTCTCTTCGGTAGGTAATAATGTTCTCTTTGAGGGGAGGGGATGTATCTCATTCTTCTCAGGGTCCCAATGCCTGATATATTCTCTTACACATAGTCAGCGATCAATACATGAACGACAACATGGATATTTTAAAAGCTTGAGGTCATATTGTGGGGGACTTCTGCTTATTTTGCTAAGGAATATGGACCTCAGCCTACAGGCAAAAAAAGAGCCAATGGAAGCTTGATTTATATCACAAAAGGCAGATGGCAGGCTCATTTCATACGATTTATTTCCCTGAATGCTGATGAGGTCTGATTTATATCTTCTCTTGAAGGTCAGGTGATGGACTGTTTGACTCACTCTGTCATTCTCTCTGACAATGGCTTTCATGAGGATGTGATGGTGGAGGCTGGTGTCACTGATACACAACCTGTTTGTCCTAGTCAGGGAACCTCATGAAATTTCATTTCAACTCATCAAGGTTTTATTGAGCATCTACTATGTGCCTGGCAGTGTGCTCAATGCTGTGACAATAAAGCGACGCGGTTGGGAACCCCCTTTGCCAAAACTCTGGAGGAGGGGCCTATGAGGCATGTAGAAATGTGACAAGTCTGGGTCTTGGTTCCCTGTCTTGCAGCCTTCATCCCATGCTGCTGTGATTTGCTCCCAGAGGAGCTGGAGCCTGGCTGTGATCGATGAGCTCCTGTCACCCTCATGACACACTCTCCTGAACCATTTCACCAACAGTCAGGTGAACCTGCAGTACCGGGCTGATGGGATGGGCCCCAGGGAGTGGGGCAATGGAGGGCAGCAGCAATGATGAATTTAAGTGTCAAAGCTGCTCACCAGAAAACTTAATTGACTTCCTCAGGCTGTTCCTTCTGCCACATAATCATCCATTCACCCATCTATCCATGCATGCATCCATTCATTTATTCATATACCCATTCAGATCTTCATGTTTAAAGTGTATTATCTATGTGTCTTCTTTATTATATACTCATCCATCCATCTATGCATCCATCCATCCATTTCTTCTTTCATCCATTCATTCAGATCTTTATGCTTAAAATCACATCTGCCTGTCCTTGTTGGTGCAAATTCATCTGTTCATCCATCCATCCACCCATCCATTCACTTAAATCTTTATCATTAAAGCATGTATCTTTCTTTGCTCAAGAACCATGAGTGGCTTTCATGTGCCACAACCTAGAAGTAAAGTCCCTTATCTCAGCATTCACAGTTCACCTTTATTTTCTGATCACGTGTATGTGAGCACCCCCTTAGCCAGACAGGTCTGCCCATCCCCCCCTGGCAGGCTGGATCTTGCCTCCTCTCCTTTTTTCCCATCACCCTCCCTTTCTAAGTGCCCTCCCAGTCATTCCTATCTACTGCTTGTTTGTTGCTGTCCAACTCTTTATCTGCTCAAATCTTTGCCCCCTCATGAGACTGTCCACTCTAATCCAGCACCGACTGTTTATCTCCTGGGTGGTCCATACCTTCTCCAAACTCCTAAAGTTCTCAGCATCTGACCTACCCTTTGGGCACTTGGCCCCTATATCTTATATTTATCTTTTTATAAATGAAGATTTTCTCCCCTGAAAAGCCTGCCTTTGCTCAGTACACCTGACCCTTGAACAAAGCAGGGGTTGGGGCACTGAGGCCTTGCACAGTCAAAACTCCACTTAGAACATTTGATTCCCCAAAATTTAACTACTAATAGCCTACTGTTAATGGGAAACCCTATGGATAATACAAACCGTTGGTTAACACGTATTTTGTATATGTGCTATATACTAAATTCTTACAATAAAGTAAGCTAGAGAAAAGAAAATGTTATTAAGAAAACCGTAAGGAAGAAGAAATACGTTTATAGTACTGCACTGTATAAAAAAAAAAAAAATCCACGTATAAGTGGACCTGCACAATTTAAGCCCACATTGTTCAAGGGTTGATTACGCTACTGAAGACTGATTCCTTTGACCCTGTCCCCTCCAGTCCTGAACCCATCAGGACTCAGAGAGAAGAGTCAGCAATGAGGCTTGTTACTCTAAGCCTTGTGACCACTGTTGCAGGCCAGAATCCTGGGCACCTGTGGGACTCTGGTCTGAAGCCTCCATTCTCAGACCATCAGGCCATCAGGCCATACAAGGACAGTGCAGGGTGGGTCTCACATAGAAGTTAGCTTGGCCTTGACATCTGTGTCACTCTTCTGGGACCTAGCCCTGGGATGGAATCTGCTTCCCTTACTCCAAATCTGATGAGTACTTTTCGTCACTGACTGGTCCCAAGGAACCAGATATACACCAAGGAACCAGCATACACCATTGCTGTGTGTATGTCCTTGAGTGTGACCTTCCATTAGTTACCTGTTACTGCATAGACACTTCACAGCTTATTTTTTTCTTGTGATCTTGTGGGCTGGCTGACTGGTTCTTCTGGTCTTGCTTGGCTCCATTCAGGCAACTACAGTTAGTGCTGGGGTTTCCTCGATGGCTCTGCCTGTATGTCCTGGGCCTCAGCAGGGGTGACTGGAATAGTTTCTCATACCCAACCTGGGCTTTCTCCATATGGCCTCTCCATCCTCAACGAGGTCCGACTAGGTGTCTTCAGCATATGGCAGTCTCAAGGTTCCAGGAGTGTGAAAACAAAAACTGCATGACCTCTTGGGACCTTGGCTCTAGAATTAACTGGGTATCTCCTCCACCACATTCTATAGTCAAAGCAAGCCCAGATTCAAGGGTGGGTTGAGATGTCACTTCCTGATGGGAGGAGCTCTAAAATATTGGGACTGGATTTTTAAATCTATCCACTTCATCTCCCCTGGCCCACCTACCAGATTGATCTCCCTCAGGCGGTACATTGTTCCAGATTAAGCCCGAGTTCACAACTTTTGGAAACAGTATACAATATCATGGACTACTGTGTCTGGGTCCATCCCTCGTGCTGGGTCACCTAGCGCATCTCCCCGTTATGATATTCCCAAGTTGAGTATATGGTCTAGGAGCGAAGGAACTGCATCTCAGTCCCAGTTGGTCTCTACAAACTATCTCACTGCATATTTTTTACAGTAGTTAACTACATCTAAAGTCTACCTTTTGTTATTGCATGCTGCTTTATTTTGTTTACTTGCACGTCATTGGTCTCTTCCACCAAAATGAGAACTTCAAATAGGAACTTTGTTTTTTCACCAACAAATTATCAGCACCTAGAGGCATGCTTAGCACATGGTAGGCATTCAGTAAATATATGCTGAATGGATTCAAGCTCCATGAAGAGTGTGATCGGCACTTACACCCACCCATTCATAGCCCCTCTCCCAGCTACTGCCAGTAGAAGATGACCATAAACATCTGTTATTTGAGGATAAATCATTCATTGATTATGCATAGTGTGAAATGTCATGAAGATTCCGGAGACCCTCTTTATGTCCATTTCATAAATGCTTCTAAGAGTCTTGCATCTGTCCGGAGAGTGTTCTGGTCACTGAAACACTATAATTTCTTTGGCGAGACAAAATTTGAACATCTGGAATGACAAGAGAATGTTGTCCATTTCATGCAAATTCCTTCAAATAAATTCATCTCAGCCATTCCGATGTATGTTGGGTGGACATTCAGATGTATGTTGGGTAGACATTCAGATGCATACTCAGTAGACATAAAAAAAAAAAAGAGAAAACCCTGCCACTACTATCCCTCAAGACTTTTCAGGTTTTTGTTCAGAAGGGGCTGTTCACCAAGGTGAAGTTCGAGGTTATAGGAGACAGGATGTGGGAGAGATTTTTGGTCTTTTCTCTGGCAGGAGATGGAGGCTCTATAGTATTCCCTCCTGAAGCTAGAGAATTCAGTGCTCACAGTCTATACTAGCCAACTGACCCCACTGAGCAATGCATTCAGTTGACACCAGCCAAGAGATGGATGGTCTTGCTAGCACACGTACTAGCAGGGTTTTGGTGGAGGTCACTTATCAGCCCTATTGAATGTGGCTTCTTCACCCAGGAGTTTGTATGGAACCACTATTGGTTCAGTGCCCCGAAGGCCGCAGAGAGATCCTACACGGCACGGTCAAGAATGGGGGGCACAGCGAGCCCACTGCCCTTATCACATCTCCGCCCCTGGCCATAAGTAGAGGAGTTCTAAAACTGGGGGTAGGAAGCTTCTGACTCCAGATCCAGTGATGATAGGAGCAGATTTTCAGGCTTATCTATAAATCAAATCTTATTACACGAGGCCCAACTGCTCAACTGAATTAAGGCTGAATCAGCGTGAGGGAGGAGCACCAATAAGCATTTCTATGTATGATAGGAGACCGCCCTTATGGAGAACCCCAAAGGGGTGATTGGCACTGTCCAATATACCTGCTCCATGCTCTCCATGAACTGGCCTAGTTGCAAGCTACGGTCTCCAGGAACAATCCCATTCTCTGCCCTCCACCTGCCTTCAGCCATCTGCATTGCCTGTGCCCCATGATGGGCCCACTCCCCCTGTCACTGATGTCCCCAGGGAATGTTACAAGCATCTGCATATTAGATCTTGAAGGTGACTATGGAATGACTTGGAATCCTGAATCTTAGTTATTCCAGAGAAATAAATTTGTTCTCAGACTCTGAAACTAAGGCCTTCCCAAAACACACAGATACCAATCTTCAGAGGGGCCACAAGACTTATCACGAAGGTGAAATATGGGCTTCAGGGCACACCTTTGCCTGGATAAGCCATGGCCATGTAAGGGATTCAGAGTGAGGATAGCAGATTTTCCCCTTAGGAGCCCTCTCTTGAATGCCCTGCCCCAACCTGAGTTAAATGGGTCCACTAGACCATTGAGAAGACACTGCCATTTTCTGTGGCATTTTGTCTTATTTTTATTACAAATATACAAAAATATAGAGAATAAGAGAGTACCCACCACCCTCCTTGGGTAATGAAACTTTATGCACACAACAGGAACCCTCTGACTCTCCTGGCTGTTATTCTCTCCCACTTTCCCTTCCCCGGAGATATCCATCATCTTGAAATGGACAGTCCCGTGCTAGAATTTATGTTTCTAGTATAGGTGTGATAATAAACATCAGCTTTGTTAACAGTTTTGTTTGCCAGCCTTAGATCTTTGTATGCATAAACACTCTTTCAGGATTCACTGCAACTTCTTTTTTCCTCAAGCTCTTGCTATCTAACCACGTTGATGCACGCTATTTATTAATTTAATCATCTACTTCCCTTGTGATGGAATGTTAGGTTGTCTCTAATTTTTTGCTTCTAGAGTGCTGCCATTAACTTTCTTGCTCACATTTCTCTCTGCACCGGGAGGTGGAGTTCTCTTGGGTAGACTTGCTCCATTTAGTTATGTGAAGCTTCAATTTAGGTATTGCCAAATTGCTCCCTAAAGTGGTTGTACCTCCATTCACTTGGGTTCTCATTACTCTACAACTCAGCCAGCACTCTGGTACTCTCACGCTTTTTAAATGCCTGCCCATTTAATGGTGGGAAATGGCGCCTTATTCTTGCTTTAATTTGCATTTCCCCTGATGACCAGTGAGTCATGCTTATGACCATTTCTGTTTCCACTTCTCTTTATCTTACCTCTCCATATCCGTTTTCATTGTTCTATTGAATTGTTGATCTTTTTTCATGTTGATTTATAACTGGGTGTCTTAACACTGGCACTATTGACATTTTGGACTGGATGATTACTTCTGGGGGACTGCTCTGGGATTGCAGGAACTTTAGCAGTGTCCCTGGCCCCTTCTGGCCAGATGCCAGGAGCAAGCCCTCCCCTCTCATCTCATTTGTGACAAGCATGTCTCCAAGCAAGCATTGCCAAGTCATCCTCAGTTGAGAATATTATAGGAATACTTTATCTTTCATGGATGTTAATCCATTGTCGGATATACAGACTGAATATATCTTCCCAAAGATATTCTGGGATAGTCAGTAGATCTGCTTCTTCTTTTTCTCAGAAGCTTTGCTTTGGAGAAAGGAAGAAAGAACAACCTATACTGTGTCCAAAGTGCTGTGTGGATCTCTGTCTTCCCATCGTTCCTTCAAATCTACTAAGTATGTGTTGATATCCGTACTTTACGGATAAGGCACTGAATCCAGTAATTTGTCCAAGAGCACTCAGCCCTTCTAGTAGAAACAGTATGAATTCAGGTCTAATAGAAAGAATGTGTCACAAGGAAGGGGGAGGTCTGAGGTTTTGTCTCGGCTCTGTATGATGATGACCTGTCCTCCGTGCCTCCATTTCCTCATTTGATGAGGAAGAGGCTAGACGGAGATCTCATTGTGCCAGTTCATTCTACCAACAGAGAAGTGTGGTTGAGGGTAGAATCCAGAGCCCAGGGCTGCCAGGATTAGGACCTGGTTCTGCCACTACCTATTGGGCGATGGACTGCTGACCCCGTCCATGCCTTGTTTTCCTCATCTGAACACGGAAAGTCATATAGCACCAAACTCCTAGTGCTTTTGTGAGGATTAGATGAGACAAGCCATGTAAATTACTTAACACATAGAGCAAATACATGCCCCGGAATGTCATTATCATCCTACAAATGGGTGACTATGGAGTCTGGATTAGGAAGCAGTGAAGAATGCAGACTGTGATACAAAGAAACAATATTTCACTATCTTTAGATACAAATAACAGCACTCAGGGAAGTATCCTCAGTAGGTAACCCTCTTTAATTGAAAGCCGAGGAAAAGAGCTCTGTGATAAGCTTGTAGTTTGCATGAACGACGGCACTTTAAAATTATTCGAGCCTACATATGGCTTGTCCTCGCTCTCAAGAGAATTCCCCATCCCTCCTCTCTCATTTGTGGGCAGCATTTGACAACCGGGCACTGCTATCTGCAAAAACTCTACAAAGATAAATCTTAACCCAGGGGCACTCAGGGATCGCAGAGTCGGAACCTGGGTCTAAGTGCACACCTGCCTTGCTTTCCTTTCCATGAAAGCCATATTTAAAATGAGGGCATCGAGCTGCTCTGGACTCAGTAGACTCACGGGGAGTGGGTCAGACTATCAGCAAGCAGCGGCCCCCTTCACAGAGGGAGGCAATGGGGGCTGTTGAAGCACGCATGCTCAGAGAGCTAATGACTCTGCAGACTCTGAGCGGGGCTGCCTGTCGAATGCACGAGTGATTAGTTAACAGGTGGAAATAAAAGCCCATTTAGAAACAGAGCCCATCCTTTATTTATAGCAATCCAGTGCAAGTTGGTTTTTTTTTTTTTTTTATTAGACAGAGAGAGACACAGCGAGAGAGGGAACACAAGCAGGAGGAGTGGGAGAGGGAGAAGCAGGCTTCCCGCCGAGCAGGGAGCCCAATGCGGGGCTCGATCCCAGGACCCCGAGACCATGACCTGAGCCGAAGGCAGAGGCTTTAACCCACTGAGCCACCCAGGTGCCCCTGTTTTGTTTTGTTTTTTTTTTTTAAATAAAAACACTGGACACGGTTCCTAGTCAAAACCAAACCATCCAAATAGCTCCAAACATACCTCCTCACTCACTCACTTTCTCTTTTACCTCCTCCTAGAAGTCCACCTGGACTGACCTGGCTGAGCCCTGCACCCTTCAGCTTTCAGGCTTTCATTGATTGTCCCCCAACCTTTGTGCAGGGGCCACACCTGGATAATGTTCTCTGATTCCTCTGTGCCTCTGTCTTTGGTAAATGAAAAGACCATAGGTTTAGAGAGAACCCAGTTCAAATCCTACTTCCAGCACTTTCCAGCTGTGTGACCTCAGGCAATAGACACTCTTGGCCTAGGCTTGCTGCAAATAGAGGCATTACTTGTGGTTAGATGGATGGGGCCCGCAGTCTGGTGCTTCGCAGAGAGCAGGGCACCCTTTTTCCCTCCTGGGCAAGCTTGACATCTTTCTTTTTCATTCTTTCTTAATTCCTGGCAGGAAAAGTAGGAGGGCATATAAAGGGTAGGCGCTGGAATTGTCTTGCCCTGAGCTCTGCGATACTTCTGACCAGCTGTGGGACTTTGAGTGACTTCCGCTCACGTTGCTTCAATGGAAAATGGAATGATCACGGTCCCTACCTCACAGGGTATTTGTGAGCGGTAAGTGAATACTCAGTAAAAACTCAGAGCATCCCAGTGTTCTTGGTACCAGCAGGGATGACTTGGGGGCTGGGGGTGACTACCTCCTGCCCACAAGCACCATCCTGAACCCTGCTGAGAAAGGAAAGGGCATCTGCTTTTTGAGTTTGACCTGAACTAGAATCACATCAGTTCCCACCAGTGTGGTCCCCGGGGAAGGTACAGAATGTCTCTGGGCTTCTTTTTTTTTTTTTTTTTTTAAGATTTTATTTATTTATTTGACACAGAGAGAGAGAGAGATCACAAGTAGGCAGAGAGGCAGGCAGAGAGAGGGGGGGAAGCAGGCTCCCTGCTGAGCGGAGAGCCAGATGCGGGGCTTGATCCCAGGACCCTGAGACCATGACCTGAGCCGAAGTCAGAGGCTTTAACCACTGAACCACCCGTCCCTGGGCTTCTTGTGAGGCCCTACAGCAAGGACTCCTGACCTACAGAACTGTGAACTAATACATGGGTAGAGTTTTAAGTCACTGAGTTTGTAGTAATCTGTTAAAACAGAAAATGAACACTGTCCACAAGATCAAAGATGCTACTTCGGGAGGGGTATTGAGGACTTGTGAGCTCCTGGAGGGCAGAAACTGGTGTCCCTTATTTAGAGCCCCCAGAACCTGGTATACAATAGATACTCAATGAGAATTTATAGATGAATCAATGAATACATTTTTTTAAATGAGGAAAAAAAAAAAAAAATCCAGACTCAGCCTATAAAGAAGTAACTTTCCAAAAAGCTGCAGATGCTAAAATGTGCTCAGCCGAGAGGCAGGATAGCTGACAAGTGAGTGCTTAAAGAGCAGGCATGGTGTCTGGGGCTTGAGGTCTAATCTCAGCTCGGTCGGCTAGCTGTGTGATGTTGGGCAAGTTACTTAACCTCTCTGTGCCCTGGTTGTCCCATCTGCAAAATGAAGATAAAATAGTAACTACCTCACAACGTTCACAGAAGGATTAATTAAGGGACTGCATAGCAAGCTCTTAGAATGGTGGCTTGCCTGTCGTAAATATTCAATAAATATTTGATATTATCTCACAGATAGAGTCAGAACCCTCCAAACTTAATCTTCATTTTTCCAACAATGGGTGTGAATCATCTCCATGCCCCATCCCTTCATACACGCTCCAAGTCTTGTTTTTTTCTTCTGTATAAAATAAAGAGGTAACCTTAAAAACATGCTCCGATCTTAAAACTTGTATCACTTTAAAGAGCATCAGACGCTTATTTTAATTTAGGCAAACTCCCTTACTTCTTCCTACTGTTTGCTTTTCAAAGTGCAATTCATCAGCAGACAATAAATATCATAACAAGAGGGGTGGACAGCGGGTTGTCTGGCTGTAGCCCCATTTCCCACGTGGAAAGAGTCTGGGGACACTAGTGACTTCCACAAAGCTAAAGGCCCAGACCAGCAGTGGCTTGACCTGTGCCAGGCAAATCTTCCCTCTCGATGGCCTTATTGATTAGCTGAGCTGGGAGGAGAGAAGGCTATTAGTTTTGTTGCGGTTGTGTTTCTTTATTGGACCCACAGTGCCTCAAATTCCCTAAGCCCATAATCCAGAACTGGGCACAATCTATTCTTAATTATACAGGGACAGCTGATCTGGGTTGCAAATTGTCCATAGCAAACCTTGCTCCAAATTATTGACAAGATTGTCATTTACCCTGCCTAAGTCTATTTTGGCATGAATGGTCCTATTTCTGACGGTGCACATAGCCCTACATTAGAACTATTTTGGGTGTGGCTATTTCTCTACCCATCTCCCTGCCTAGAAGACTTCAGAGGGGGCACCCAGCTATCCGTCTGTCAAACTGAGTTTGATTTTATGCCCCGACCATGACCTTCCTTCCGGTATGGAAGAAGGGGGCTGGCTCATCATAGCTATGTCCACGTTCCACTCAAAGCATCAGGATTCAAACTCCAGCACAGTGCCTGTCGTGCTCAGACTGGTGCTTTGCATCAGGGTCTGGGGACAATCTCAGTTTCCACATCCTCCCAAGCCGGGTCTTCCGCATGTCATTTCCAGAACCTTCTGAGACTACTGTGACGTCCAGAGCAACGAACGCACCAATGTTCAAGGTTAGCACTCAGACAGTTTGTGAAGCCTCGTGCAGATCACATAAATGGTAGTTGGCTGCCACTTGCCAGTTTCATTCAAGCACGGCGGTGACAATGAACCAACTGTGTTTGGTTGCTCTATGGCTGAGAAAGGATACTGACGAGAGCACAGCTGAGCTTACAGGGGTCCGGCAGGCATGTTCTGGGCCCCTCCAGCAGAGCGGGCTCGGGTAAGCCTCTGCTTGGGTTTAGCTCAGCCAGAGCTCTGAGCCCTTCGGATTCTTGCCTTTCCCTTGTCTCAGTCCTGAACCCTTGGCAAGGTGCGGGAATTGGTTCCCATAAAACCCAATTTATTTTTCCATTTATTTGATTAATTGAAATTGCTAATACTCTGGCCTCAAGGTCATAAACACTGGGTAATAAAACCCCCTTTACATCTGTCCAGTGCTTTAGTGTTTGTTAAGCGCTCTCACATCTATTATCTGATGTGACCCTTAGAACAGCCCTGCAAAGGAGGCAGGGAAGAGATTATAAGGGCCGGTTCATAGAGACAGAGATGTGTGTTGCCAATGGTTACACAGGGGAGACCGAGGCTGGTTCTTATATTTTATGTCTAGCTCTCTTGTCGGGTGACTGACCATCCCAATTTGCCCGGGACTGTGGGGTTTCCCAAAGTCTAAGGCAAACTGGGAGGAGTTGGTCACCCCACTTCAGGACCCCAGGCTGTCTCTCATGATGGAGCCCTGTTACCCTCACCAGGTTCAGCTGACAGACGTGTCCTGTGGCCTGGCCCAGCCAAAGCAGATGTTGTACCTGGATGAGTCATCTGGGGGTGTGAGCTAGACAACAGTCAACCGGGAATGGTAGATGACCCATCTGAGCCAGATCTTGGGTTGGGGTGGGTAGGTTGTGGAGGGGACGGGAAGAAGGGTCTGGACATATGAGTTGCCCTTCCTGCCTGGGCCGCTTATGGAGATGGGTCACCAGAGAAGGATCCTGAGAGCCTGAGGGTGCTTTTCCAGAAAGGGGACACTAACAGGAACTAGCTGGTCAGAAGGACCTAAGATAGAAACACCAAAGACCTAACCACAGGTGGGGCTGAGACACAACAGATTGATGGGACAATGGAGGGGGAGGGAAAGGATCAGAGAAGGAGTGGGCAGAGAGAGGGGTACACATGGGGTAGTCTTGGCCAGAGATGAGTCTTGTGGCCACCAGCAGCCTTCCACAGTATCTCTCGCCTTTGGGGGCTGTAGCTCCCTCCTAGCCTAGAAGTCAGCCGCTTCCTGATAGATTAGCCAATCCCATTTGGCTGGGAAGGGAGGAAAGGGGAAGTGACTTGCCCAGAGTTACCTGAGCCTGGGCTGGATACTGAGTACGCCGGTACTCAAGGCATCTAGCCTTGACCAAGAGCAGGAGCCGGGCTGGCCACCCCTGGCTTTTTTTCATCGATATGCCCCCCCCCCTTGTTTGCTTTGTTCTGGCCTTGACCCTCTCCCAGGTCCTCTGTCCCCAGGAACTTGGCCATGTTCCCCTAGGGCTTCAGGATGAGAACCTCAGGGCTTGGTTCCATCCGCCTTGCTTATTAGCATTTTGATTTTAGTAACGTGAGCAAATTCAAATCTGATTGGGAAATCAATGAGCTAAACCAAGCCCAGCGCAAAGCAATGGAGTAGAAAATTGTGAATACCAGTGGCAATTTTCCCTCCCCGCCCAGAGAAGGAGAAACACTACTGCTGGGGTCACTTCAGAGTCAGGCAGGGAGCGAGGGGCCCTCATCGTGGACCCCTCCACTAGCTGTGTGGCGATCACCACGTGGCTGGCAGGAAAGGCCCACAGGCTGGAGTAAATACGGGGAACCATCCAATGCTGGTGGAAATATTGTAAATAATACAATAGGAACTAGCAAACAGATGGGGTTTCCCAGCTTTAGTGCCGGCAACCACGCAGGATGTTATTACCCACATTCTGGCTTTCTCATCTGCCCACTTGACCTTTCATCTGATTTGTATTTTCCTTAGGCTTGATATATTTAATTTACATCTTTCTATTTTATTACCTGTCTTTCTGGAGGCCTACTGCAAATCCTCAGTGGGACAAAGTGAGGAATAAATACACAATCCAAACAACCCCTCCACAAACGTCTTCTTGGGAATACAGCGCTCTAGTGTAAGCTGAGGGTACAGGGGGAGCGGGATGGCGGAGTGGTGACTGCATGCCTCACTGATCCCCCATCCCAGCCAGGCTGCAGCTGGGAGCAGCTGGCTACCTCTCGGTTGGGCCCCCTCTTGTCTCAGAAGGACCCAGAAAGTGTGCACGGCACTCTGTGAGCTGCCAATGGGTAGAGAGGTCAATGGCAGCTCTGGGATCATAGTGCCAGGTAACCCTGTCTCAGGGCCTTATTGGATCAGGGCATCCTGAGTTTCTTCATAGAGAAGCCTATCTTTCTAGAACTTTCTTTCCTGGTTCTTCCCAAGTTTCCCCCCTTCAGCCTATCTCTACCCTCTCTACCAATCCACAACTTGAGTGAACTGAGACAGCCCTTATAAAATTCTTGGGCTGTTGAGATACCCTACCTTCCCAACTGGCTCTCTGCTCTACTCTTGCCTCCTTGCAGTCCATGCACCAGTCAGCCTGCTGGTGTTAAAGCCTAAATCCTTACTCTACACTCTGCATTGCTCTGGCAGTAAAATACCTGTTTCCTCCCAGGCCTTCCAGGTCCCGCTTGCTCTGGCCCCTGCCTACTTCTCTCTCCCTTGTTCATGCTTCCCCAGCCTCCCTGTGGCCTCCTGGATGCGCCAAACTGAGCCCTGCCCTCAAGCATCCAGTTGCTTGTTGCAGAACCTTCCTACTTCTTCATATAGCAAATCCCTTCTCATTCTTGATGTCTGAGGCGCCATATTCCTGGAAATGCTTTCTCTCACCAGCACATTTCAACTAGGTCCATCGCTCTGCCCAACCTCAAAACTTGATCATATTGTTCGACTTCCACCACAGCCCTTATCACAGTCTGCAGTAATCTTCCTTATTTAGTCATTTGATATGCATATGTCTCCCTGAGCGGTGCATAAGCTTCACAGGGCAGAGGCCTGATATGTTTGATCCCTGCCATATCTCTTGCACCTACAACCCAGACTGCAACATAGGAGGTTCTTAACACATATTTGTGAGATAAACGTATTCACTACTGAAACCAGGAGTTGGCAAACTATGGCCTGTGGGCCAGGCCAAATGTGGCCCACCGCCCGGTTTGTGTAAATAAAGTTTTATTGGAATGCAGCTTAATCAGTTGCTCATTATCTATGGCTGTTCTAATGCTACAATGGCAGACACTGAGTACTTGGAACAGAGATCATGTAGCCCACAAAGCGGCAAATATTTACTATCTGGCCCTTTAGAAAAAAAGATGGCTGACCCCTGGCTTCTACCATAATAATAGCTCAATCTGTATAGACATTCAGAATTTTATTTCCCCAGAAACCAGAGACAGAAGAATTCAGGGTTGGTTTAGTGGCTCAGCGAGGTCATCAAAGACTCACAGTCAGTCCTGCTATTCCGCTCTCTGCCTAACAGCGAAACCTTCCCTCAAGATTCCAAGATGGCTACCACAGCTATGACCATCATATCCTTGCACATCCAACCTCCAAAGAAGGAGTGTAATGAGAGCAAAAACCGGCTTTCTCCTTTCCCAGGGAGAAAATCTCCCGCAAAGACACCAGCTGAACTTGTCCTTGTGTTTTATTGGCTAGAACTGGGTCATATGCTCATTGTTGGGCCAATCACTGTGAAGGGGAAGACCACTATGATTGGCTCAGGCCAATGATGTTTCATGCCTTGGGGTTGGGTACATTGCCTTCAGGAATCAGAGAAAAGGGAGGACGTCTATAACATATATGAAATGAAGCATGCCCCATTTCTTCACACTAGAGATGGTTGTGATGAAATACTAATGTTTGGGGGCTCCTGGGTGGCTCAGTGGGTTAAGCCTCTGCCTTCCGATCAGGTCATGATCTCAGGGTCCTGGATCGAGCCCCGCATTGGGCTCTCTGCTCACCGGGAAGCCTGCTTCCCCCTCTCTCTCTGCCTGTCTCTCTGCCTACTTGTGATCTCTCTCTATCAATAAATAAATAAAATCTTAAAAAAGAAAAAAAGAAATACTAATGTTTGTTCACTCTCTCCTCTTGATAGAACTAAAAACAGATGGGCACATTATTACTCTTTTTCCTTTTCTAGCTTTCAGGTAGATCTTGCCTCTCCTCTTTTACCTTCTTCACCATTTTTTCTCCCACAAGCCACCAACCTTGGTCCCAACTTCAGAAACGCAGGTTTCAGCTTACTTTATGACAATCCCACTTGATTCAGATTTTCCTAAAAAAGCCAGCCTAGTCTGATGATAGGATTTGAGGGACACCCAGAGGGAATGTAAAATGCCCCACATATTATTCTCCACCAGCCAATTCCAATGTTTTAAACCCAGTTATATAAAAGACATCTTGGTTTAATGCTTTGTTCTCTAGAATGCCTCTGTTAAAATGGATGTTACTTTCAAAAGGCCATGCATGGTGAGTTTATGACTTAATCCCAAAGGTATGAGGTCATACATCATCTTGGACAGCAGAAATACTGACCTTGAGGGGAGCAGAGAACAGTATTATAATGGAAATAGAACCATGAGCCAATATACCCGGATTCTATTTCCTATTGTTTATTTATTTTCTATGCACCTAGGAAAATTCACTTTTTCTCTTTGGACTTCACCTTCCTCATCTGTTCCACGAAAGGGTGGATTTAGTGATCTGTAGGAACGCTTCCAGCTGATTAAAAGGGATCAGCTATGCACCCTATACAGTTTCATGCCCACATTACGGCATTCGTTCACTCAACATTCCTTTAGCCAATCTTTCAATATATACTTATTGAGTACTTCCATATGCTAGGAATTTTGCTAGATGCTAGGAATGTAGCAGTCCCTGCCCTTATGGAGCTTACTGTCTAGGTGGGAAGACAGAAAGAGTACGCAGGTATGCATAACATCTTGTGACAAGCACGATGATAAGAAAGATGCTGGATCATTGCAAGCTCGCGGCAGTTCAGGGAGGGGAGTAGATACTACCTAGGATAAGAGATCAAGGGGGCTTCCCAGAGATGGTGATGTCTATATTAAGACCTAAAGGAGGAGTCTAAGTTAACCACGCTTGAGCGAAGAAGTGAGGGAAGAATTTCTCTGGTAAGGTTATTAGCACATGTTGAGAACTGTCAATAAACTATTTATCATTTATTCCACTTCTGAAGTTCAGTTTTTTCCCAGTCAATCCAGTTGCTATGTTACTTTTTTAAAATTATGGTGGAAAGAACGATCAGATATGTTGAAAAAGATTTTGAGTCCATTGTATCCAACCAACCACTATTGTGATAGTAGTTGGGGTCTGTTTCATTTATTTGAAACATACGATGTTCATTTCAAACACAACGTATATATGTCAGATCCACTGATTTAAAACAGAATTATCAAGTTGTCACAAAGTGCTAGGAACTTGGCTCGAGCCAGAGATATAAAGTAGAGGAAGATACAGTCCATATTCTCTAGGAGCTCACACCTTAGTGTGGAGATAGTCAAGTACGTTAATGATCAGAGTACAATATGTCCTAGGTGCATGGAGGCTGGCGTTCCAATCAGGCTGGATCAGGGAAAGCTTTCAGAAGGCCGTGAGCTCTGAACTGAGTTTGTTTTCTTACTTATTCATTCATTCATCTTAATTGTTGTAAAATACACACACGTAAAAGTCACCATTTTAAGTACACAATACAGAGACATTAAATTCACCCGCAATGCTATGCAAAGACCCCCACTGTCCATCTCCAGAAATCTTTCATCATTCCAAATAGAAACCCTAAACCTATTAAACAGTAAGTGTCCATTTCCCGCTCCTCCCAGCCCTGGAAAACCTCTGTTCTATTTTCTGTCTCCATGAATTGGCCCGCTTTAAACACTTCATGTAAGCTGAATCACACAGTATTTGTCCTTTTATTTCACCCAGCACAACATCATCAAGACTTATGCATGTTGTACATGGAGAGCTACTTTGTTCCTTTTTAAGGCTGAATAACATTCCATTATATGCATATGCCTCGCTTTGTTATCCATTCACCTGTTGGTGGACACTTGGGTTGTTTCCACCCTTTGGTGAATAACGCTGCTCGGCACATTAATATTCAATATCGGACTGAGTCCCCGATTTCCATCTGTCTGAGTCTGTTCCTGGGAGTGGCATTGCTAGATCATACGGTACTTGGAACCGAACTTTGAAGGCCAAGAAGACGAGCAGGAGAGGAAGCATGGATTAGCACCAAGGGAGGGCACACTTCCCCACCCATCACATAGTCTCTCACTCGTCCTCCTCTCAAGAACCATGCTGGGTGTCCACCGTGATGACCACCACCTAGGTCAATCCCATTTCCCTAGAAGTGGGATTCTGTTATTCCGCTGCTTTCCTACCTCCTTCCCCAGTTCCATCTGACCCAGAACATCCTCGGTCTTTCCACGGTTGGTTACAGCCCCCTGCCTATGTCACTGAGTTGTTTTGAAGAGCAAGGAATAAACCCCACAAAGCAGTAAGTCGTACAGACGCTTGTGATCATGGTTGCTATTGTCCTCACTGTCATTTTTGTTAGAACACTTTGCCGTGGTGAAGAACAGATTCCCTCATTGACGACCAAGTCATCCGGGCCCATGGAAAAAAAAAAACACAACACCAAGGATGACATCTTAAATTGCCGTATCTCTATACTACACCCCAATTCCTCCCGACACCAAAATCTGTGATAATAACAGGAGTGGAAATTCATGTGCCACATCCTGAGCAACACAAAGGAAGCCAGGATGCTTTTCTCACTTAGAAAGGTTGACAGATGTATCTGGGAGAATATGTTAGAAATTCTGGAGCAGAAGCCTCCTACCTTAAAGAGTTAATTCCCTAAGGCCTGGTTTATTTGTTTTCAAACATCGAAAACGTATTTAATGGTAAATAACCGAGAGCTCGGCACATTGCAAGGCTCTGGGTGGGTACAGAAGCCTCCTATGTGGGGTCCTAGCTTTTAGCCTGCTGGTGCGCTTATCCTGAGGTCCTCCAATGCTCCGTGTCTATTTCCTGACACCTCAATTCCTGTCCTATCTGCTAGTCTGGGCTCTAAGCGTGACTGTCCATCCTGTCAAAAGGCTGTCCTTTTAAGTCATTCCTTTGCTTTTGTTCGGGGAAGCTGACTTTTAGTTACTGGCTGCCTGTCTGGTTACTACCTGTAGTCAGTGAAATCATTAGAACCTATCCGCCACAGCAGATGATGACATTCTAGTTTGTGCGACTCATAAAATTACCCCAGACTCTGTGAACTGATCCACACCTCTGATAATAACAAAAGAACAAAAAAACCAAAAAAACAAAAACAAAAACAAAACAAAACCAAACAACAACAACAACAAAACCGCACAACTCCAGTTCCCCCTTAAGCTCAGAAGGGCAAAGAAGTGCCCCCAAAGCTGCCACTCCTCAGCCCCCAGCAGGCATGACTAATCAATCCATCGTGGTGCTTCGTGGCTGAGCCAGGGCGTGGTTTCTCACTCTTCCTCAAATGCCATGCTCCTGGCGGCCACCTTCCACTGATCTGAGCTGGAGCCCACACTGTGTAGTAGACACTGTTCGGGTCCCACCCAGATCTCCCTGGGTGGCACGCCCAGCCCCCAGCTGCTGCAAGTACTGCTTGAAATAGCCCACGACTGCACCTTCTCCCTGAGCATTGCCCTCTGCTGGGCCGGATAGGAGCCACCTCTCTAGGCAATGTCTCCAATGTCACGCTTTGACGGATACAAGGCTACAAAAGCCTGGTCCCCTTGCTATTCACACATCAGGCTTTGCCTGGCTTCTCCTCTGGCTCTTTCCTGCTACCCTCACATCCTCACAGATGGTGACTGAGAGCACGCCTCCAATAAATCCTCACCCCAGATTCCTTGTTTCATTCTCTTTCTAGGGAACCTGACCTAAGCTGGTCATTTGCCACACCTGCCTCTGACCCTATAGTCAGGAAGGAAAAGTCAAGGGCAAGGAAAACTTGAGTGAATGTGCACAGTTTCTACTCTCTGTTCAATGGAACAAATGAATGATCCCTGCACATGTGTACGGAGCCCTGGACATGTGTTGGGCACTGTGCTGGATACTGGGGACACAGTGGCCTCTAAGACCAAAGTGGTCCATGTCCTCGAATGGGATGGTGTGGATAGGACAACACTGGGAGCAAGGACTCTTTCCGTGGACCAAAGGGAAGGAAGGTGGTACAACGAAGGGAATAGAATAGATTCTGAAGAATCTCTCAAGAGACAGACTTGGAAGCATGTATTTTGTTCTGGTTTTCTCATTACCGAGAGCAGAAGAGTTTTACCATTTGTGGCCTTCAGACTCTCCTCCCCCAAATTGAAATGCACGTCTCTTGTTTCCCTGGAAAATGATCCGTACCTTCCACCAGCTTCCTGAAGACATCTGTGAACCACAAAAATCAGGAATCACTGCTCGGATTTCGTGGCCAGCGTACGCAAAGGTCTTGAGACAAAGATGGAGAGAGGGTTTTGATAATATCAAAACATCCCCCGAGGAGGTAACAATTGTGTGTGCAGGCCCAACTGGGATGTCAGTGGAACATCTGGCTGATAAATGAATTATTCTCTTTCCAAAGGTTTTGAATCACGCACTGACTGCATTTTCGAGTTGTAAGCCTGCCCACTGCTGGGCACTTGATTGCCTCTCTGGGTCTTCTCCTTGGTAAGATTTTTAAGATTTTATTTATTTATTTGAGCAGATGATGCCATATGATATTCAAGGGTCATCACTGCTTTTGTATGACTTTGTAAAGAACCTTGGAAACCACCTATTTTAGGATCTATTTTAAAGGTGGCAGAGTATAGTGGCAAAGCGAGGGGGTCCAGAGCTAGAACGCGGAAGCTAAATTTCAGCTTTGCCACTCGGGCAAGTTTCCTCTCGGTGGGGGGTTGGGGGAGCTCTAGGAAATGGTGACAGTAATGGATGGTAATGGCACCCCCCACCAGGTTGCTTTGAAGCATAAGAGTCGACCAGGCACAGTGCGTCTTTAGACCACAGCCAGGAACGTGGTAGGTACACAGTAAGTGTTGGCTCTTCTATTATTTGTACATGGAAGACAGCTGACGGCACAAGGGGTGATTTCTGGTCAGTACAGCAACCTCATGCCAGTCTGGGCCCTCTCCATGGCACTCCTGCCTGCCACACCTGCGGGCTGTCTTCATTTTGCTCAAGACCACGTGGTTCTCAGTATCTGCAGGACTCCAACAACCAGAGCCTCAGGAAAGCCCATCCTCGGGGCCTGCTTATGCCCCAACAATAGAGGAGGTTTAAAGATGCCTCTAAAGGGGCGCCTGGGTGGCTCAGTGGGTTAAAGCCTCTGCCTTCGGCTCAGGTCATGATCTCAGGGTCCTGGGATCGAGCCCCGAGTCGGGCTCTCGGCTCGGCGGGGAGACTGCTTCCCCCTCTCTCTCTGCCTGCCTCTCTGCCTACTTGTGATCTCTCTCGCTGTCAAATGAATGAATAAAATCTTTAAAAAAATAAAAAATAAAGATGCCTCTAAATACTAGAAAGCCCCCGGCGCTGTTATTCCATCTCCAACCCCACTAATTCCCAACACCCCATCTCCGGGCTCTGTCCCATCAGGAAGGTCCTGCTTTGCCTCTGACGCAGGACATCTCGCTGGATCTTAGATTACCCTTCCCGCAAGATTGACATCATCTGCGCTGTGTGTCTCTGGACTCCAGGCCGCCGTTGGCCGTCTGCTGTGTGTTCGCGGTGCTGGCATTCTGCCATATTCTGCCATAGGTCATCTCCCAGTCAGACGATCGAATCAGTCTTAACCTTGGTGGTCACCAGCTGCCTGCTTCCAGGACCTTCTCTGGGTTCAGCTCTAATTTCAGGCTGGCCCCATCTTACACCAGGGCATGTGTGATTTGGGAATGTGTGTGTCAGATGACGCCTGAAGTGAGAGGAGCCCAGAGATGGTCAGCACTGCCTGTGATGAGTTAGAATACAATTTGCGTCACCATTACGGATAGCATCGTCTTGCGTTCAGCACTTGACAACTTACAAGGCGCCTTTGTGCTGTCACTTTGCTCCTACAACAACCGGCAACTTACAAGGCGCCTTTGTGCTGTCACTTTGCTCCTACAACAACCTCGGCAGGTAGACTTGATGATCACTGTGTAAGCAATTAGCAAGCTCAGCCCTGCAGAAATTAACCAGTGTGCCCAAGGCCAGACAATATTTATAAAAGGTGCAATTGAAAACCAGGTCTATCTGACCTGCCGTGCAGTACTCTTCCTGCTACACCACAGCTGGGGCCCCGGGGAGCTGGGAGACCCCGAGCACATAGACAGAGGCCATCAAGACAGGGAGGAGGGACAGGGTCCTCAGGACATAAGGGGCCAGAGGACAGGAGCCCAGGTCGTTCTAAGACAAAGCACACTTCAGTAAGAGACATCTTTTGCCTTCCCACCTGGGGAGCCTTCAGCCGGATGAGGAGCGTGGGGTGCCTCGGCCGCAGGGACCCCTGTCCCTGTCTCTTCCTGGCACGGCTCTGTGTCAGAAAAACGAGCCTGAGCTTGGAAACTGATCCATCTGAGTTAGATCTTTATCTGACTCCCAGAGAGACCTCAGGCAAGTTACGCAGCATCCCTGAGCTTCTGTTTCTTCTTCTGCAAAAAGGGCATAGACGCACCCGCCTTGCAGGGCCGGTGTGAAGATTAGATTAAATAATGAATGCATTGTTGTAGGCAATACTTGGAGAGCAATGGCCCGAGAAGAGGATTAGCCCCATGGCCAGAGACCCCCAAGAGGCCTCCGTGTGGGGTGCCAGGCCAGGCTGAGCTGTGTCCTGGCCGCTCTGGGCTCCCTGTCCTCTCGGGCTCCCCCCTCTGTGGCGAGCTAACCAGTCCCCTCCCCCCCCCCTCCCGGCTGGTGTAGCCTCTTCTGGCTACAGACTGACTAATGCTCCCTGCCTAGCAGTTCTTAGCCAAGCTGGGCCAATTAAGCTGCATTCCTCTAATTGTTTTGGTGGCTTTTCTCTGAACTCCCTCCAACTTGTCTACAAATCGGTTCTAATTTTAGACTCAAGCGCCAAATCTTGGAGCTCTGAGCTTCTCTCTGCTCTAGCCAACCGTGAGGTTTGCGTGCCTTCTGGGGTAGGGGGTAGGGTTGGTGTTACTCCTCTCAATCTCTCTCTCTCTCTGTCTCTCTCTCACCCCCACCCCTTCCCCCTAATCATCAACACAAAGGCAAGGAATGTCTGTGACATGATTAATTTTGTTTGCGGAGTGCAGGTTCATAATCAGTTAGAAAACAGTTTTTCTTATTTAAACTTCCAGGAAAGTGACGGTAGAGAATTAAAGGGGGATTAATTGAATGCGCAAATTCTTTGTATGCTCTGGAAACTGCACAGAGGAAATAAAACAATTGTGAAATAGCAAGGCGGGGGGAGGGGGGTGGGGACAAGAGGAGAGTGGCTTCTCTTCTGCCTTCAGGCCTCACCCCTCCACCTGCCGGGTTTGTGCTCCCTAAAGCATCAGCCTCAAGTGTTGAGCCTGCCGTGTCTTCCATAGGCGGATAAGACCTGCCCCATCCCAGGGAGCAGACTGAAAAACACCCTCTTCTCCTTCTTTCCTTCCCTCCCCCTTTCCTCTCCTCCTCCTCTTCGATTTCATCCTTCTCCCCTCCCTCTTCTGGTTGCCACCTGCTCCTCCCTTCCATCTCCCTCTCTCCTCCCTCTTGTCCTCCTCTCCTTCCCTCTTCCCACCTTTCTCTCACCTCCCTCTCCCCTCTCCCCTTGTCCTCCTCCACGGCAACGTCAGATTCCTTGCCGCCAGGCATCTTTCACACCAGCTTACGCTCTGGGAAGCTCTCTCCTGCCCCTAGCCTCACGGGATTTGGACGGCAGCCCTGAGGACATGGGCAGGTGCCTGGGAAAGAATGATCTCACTGCCAATTAGAGAAGCAGATCAACATCACTGAGGCTTCATGACAAGGCTGGTAGAGGAGCCAGACTCTTCTGTTGTCCCAGAGCCTCATTCCCATCAACCTGTTGACTGTCCCCAGCAAATCACAGTCATAACATGCCTCTTTGTTGTCACCAAAGTCCCCAAGGACATCTTGCAAG
The DNA here is from genome assembly GCA_028534135.1 of Potos flavus. Taxonomy (NCBI): domain Eukaryota; kingdom Metazoa; phylum Chordata; class Mammalia; order Carnivora; family Procyonidae; genus Potos; species Potos flavus. The sequence continues at coordinate 33,937,021 of CM052891.1, read as the reverse complement.
TTATGGAGGAAGCCCAGAGGGTCCTGCAGGCAAGGCGACGTGGTGGAGGGTTGGAAGAAATGCCTGGACAGCCAGCCAGAGAGTTTTTTCGCCTCCTGCAGATCAAGCCTCCTTCTCCTCACATCTCAAAGGGGGTTTCAGCTCATGAATTTAAATCTGTCACCAAGTGTTGGCTCTAACAATATTCTAGGTGCACGCAGAGATGGCAATCCTAGTTCCTGCATGCGTGACGCATCCCTGCTCTGTAAAATGGACGTGTCACTTGTACATACAGGACTTAAGTTTTGCTTCTGTACGAATCAGGTGGGAGAATGAGTGTGAAGAAGTTTTACAAACTACAACGTTCTACAGAAATACAAGTAACTCTTCTGTTGCTGGGATTGCAAGAGTCAAAGGGATGAAGTGGATCTTAACAGAGGATAGAGCCAGCGCCGGAAATAGCTTCTGAGGGCATGTTGCCCGACCCCTCCTTCCGTGGGTGAGAAAGTGAGACCCAGAGAGAAGTAATACTCCCCTCCGACAGGCCATGCTGCAGGAGACCGGACTGGATGGTTTCAGGACCCGGTCTCCCGGCTTGCCTCTCTCTGGATGCTGCTTACAATCTGTTTTTTGTTTTTAAGATTTTATTTATTTATTTGACAGAGAGAGAGAGATCACAAGTAGGCAGAGAGGCAGGCAGAGAAAGAGGGGGAAGCAGGCTCCCTGCTGAGCAGAGAGCCCAATGTGGGGCTCGATCCCAGGACCCTGAGACCACGACCTGAGCCGAAGGCAGAGGCTTAACCCACTGAGCCACCCAGGCGCCCCTGTTTTTCTTTTCTTGATTTTTCCCCTCTTTCCTTTTCTTCCTCAAAATGTAATACATGCCAAATGCCTTCAAAATTTACTCTTTACCCACAGCTTTTCCCTCTCTAAATAATATTTATCCTCTATCCCATTATATCAAGATCCTGTGAGATGGCATTAAGAAATTATTGGCACATCCACACTGAGGGTCAAGAAAGAAGCCGTGGGGTCTAATGGTGCCACTCCACCTGGCCCACTTCCACTCCAACACAGGCCTTCACAGACCTCCTAGAAGGAGAAATGACTATCAGGGGATTTTAGGTTCTGTGTTGGACCACTGGAGATTTTATCCGGGTAGGCTGTTGGTCCAGCTTGTTTTCTGGTGGGAGCACACCTCATCACGTCGTCCTCCCATCTTCCCTCATGAGAAGCTCTCTGGCTTCTTGTGCCCTATTGGCTCATTTCTCCACCCTTCTGAGCTCCTTGACCCTGACCGAAAAGCCCGCCATCTTGCGGGTTGGTTTCTGACACAGAGTAGGTGCAAGTTACTCCCCATTCTCTGGATTAAGGATCCAGCTTGAGCTTCCTTCTGTATCTTCAGGAGTTAGGCCTTATAGGTGCCCAAAGAGTGGAATGCAGGGCAAGAGCTGAGTTTCTGCGGGGTGTGTCCAGGATATGGGAAGGCGCGAGGGTGGGCATCAAAGGGGGATTTCAAAGAAAACTGCCCAGGGAGAAGAAATGAACAGATAAGGCCCTACTGGGTATCAGTTGTCGGTTCCCTTTTTCCTCTCCGGCTGGCTTGTGGACTCTGTGTCTCTTATTTTTTCTTGCACGCTCAGAGCCTACTACGGATGCTGAAATGTCAGTATTTGATGAATGTTGGCGCTAGACTACGAGGCCTTAGTGCCTCCAGGACAAGCAACGATGAAATGTCAGAATTTGGAGAACCTCATGTCAGCGATTTTAGAAATTATTTAGCCCAATTCCTCTTGAGTGCTTTGTCAGGAAGGGGGAGACTGTGCATAGGGTATCCGTGAATGCATTTTGCTGGAAAGAATCAGTGCCTGTGTGCACACGTGTGCCCATCTGCTCTGGTGTGTGTGGGGGGCCGTCTCTCCCATATGTGTAAGTATCTTACAGTTGTAGGATGTCAGAGCTGAGGGGGCAAGAAAGCTCACCTAAGTGAATCCTCTGGTTGTAGAGAAAAAGAAACGGAAGCTGAGGAATAGCATCTTTATCTGTAAAATGGGAACCTTGATATCTGCCCTATTTGCCTGGTAAGAGTACAGACAGGGTCAATAAGATCATGACTATGAACAACGGAGCTGCTTTGGGGGACTGGGGAACAAAAGGCAAGGATAGGTGGAGGGGAAGGCCATTCTTCAGACTCACTGGGATCCCCTCCTCCAAGCACACACAGCTGAAGGTTGAGCCACAAGCCAGCCAAGTAGGAAATAAAGGGGGAACCGTGAGATCATCAGACCAGGAGGAGGCTGGAGTGGACGAGAGAGGGGGCCCTGGCTCACAGCATGTGTGAGGCTCCTGCGTTTTGAAGATTCTCCAGATAATAAGGCATCACTGCTGGGGTGCCGGGGTGCCGGGGTGCTGCAGGCCCCCAGATCTGGGGCTCAGAGTTGCTGAGGCTTGGTTGTTAGTGTTCCCGGATGATTGCTGGCTAGCGTGCAGGTGCATGTGTGTGAGAAAACAGGGAAGGGGAGTGAGAGACACTTGGCCAAAGCCCCATGGTAGGATGTCTTAGAGGGAGGGATGGGACACGGGCTCCCAAAGCAGGACTGCCCCTCCCAGTGTCATAAGCAGAACAGGCAAAGGGAAGGGGGCTGTACAGAGCAGGCATGGAGCCCAAGGCACAGGCCTTGCTGCTCTCTGTGTGGGGGAAGGTCTGGGCCGCTGATGGCTTCCTATGACCGCTGGAGGCACTGAGCCTCCCAACGGAGGCTTGGTGAGCCCTACCGCTCCTCCAGAGACAGCCCGGACTCTCCCTTTTCTACCCTGCTACCCAGTTGCTCGAGCCAAAATCCTGCATTCCAGCCTTCCATCTTCTTTCTCTCCTACCAGGCTCCTCTTTGAAGTGTGTCCAGAATCTGGCAGTTCCCAACCCCATCCCACCATCTCGCCTTGGTCTCCTGCTTCTCCCCGCCTCCTTACAGCCCCTGCACTCTCATTTCTGTACAGCAGCCAGAGAGACCCGCTCACACATCACTCAGATCCTGTCTCTTTTCTGAGGGAAACCCCCAGAGGCTCCCCACTCACTCAGATACACACTCCAAGATCTGCATCTGCCGCCAAAAGACCCCTCTGATTTCCTCTTGCCACTCCCGCCTGCCCTTGCTCACTATGCTTCAGCCACATGGGCCTCTCCTGTCTCAGGACCTTTGCACAGGCTGGTCCCTCTGCCTGAGCTGCTCTCCCCTGGCATGGCCACATGGCTCAAGCTCTCGCTCCCTGCAGGTCCCTGGTCAAATGTCACCTCTTCCTAAATACCTTCCCTGTTCTCCTCATATGAGATAGTGCATTGTCCTTCTGTTCAGGTACGTTTTACCTCCCTGAGCCTACTTTATTTTTCTCTTCCTTTAGCTCCTATCCCCACCTGACCTATGTGGCCACTGCTGGTTTCTGGCTCCTGCAGTGCACACAGCCAGGGGGCAGCATTTGCTGTACAGAAGGTGGCCGCTAGAGTGCCGCCCTCCATGCAGGTAGGAACCCCGTGCGTGTCGCCTCCCAGCCACAGCACCAGCAATACAACCGGACCAGTGGTCAGAAAATACCATGGAATGAAGCCTACCCCTTCTCTTCACTGCGCCTTCTACCCTGGGGTTCTTTTCCTCTTGGGTGCACCCTAGAATCCTCCCAGGGCTCTGTGAGGAAGGCCTGAGCCCTTTCCCATCATCTTGCTGTGTTGCAGAAAGGAAGCCTGCAGTCCCTGAGTCCGAGCGCCATTTTCAAAAGGCCCACGTGAGCCCTTCCCTGGGCTCCCAGTTTCCCCACCACCTCTGGAAGCCCCGCCCTCCTCCCCGTGCCATGCTCTTCTCTGCCCTCCCAGCAGGAATGAAGTTACGGCTGTCATCATTCGCTGTGACTGGTTGCTATGGCGACAGGGACAACAGCCATCCCCAGAGCTCTGGGTCAATGTGCACCTGGAGCTTAGCAAGGTGGTGGTGGGGGTGATGGGGGGGTGTCAGGGTGCTGTGAGGGCGTTCCCTTGAAGCCGGCGTCCGAGAAGGGGGTAGCTGCCCTCGCCTCCCTTTCCTCCCTCCCCTGGCTTATGAGCCCAGTGAGGACCCCAGGACAGTGGCGTGTGTGACTACCCATTGCTTGGAAGGAGGACAGCCCTAACACAAAGGCACGGTTAGCTGCAGGGAAGCCTGCACGAGGGCCCGTTGTAGCCCCTGGGAAAGATGCTCTGTGTACCACGGTCCGACGGGCTCCCTTCCTCTGTCGGGACTTGGCTGACGTGGCCCAGCGCTCAGAAGTGTAGATAGGAGGAGAAATGGACCAGAGAGAAACGGAATGCATAGGAAAGGGAAGAGAGGGGCCACTCACATGGCTAAACCCAGATGTGGCCCTGTGTAACATTACGCTGGGGCGAGGGCAGTAAGAGGCCAGACTGGATTCTACATCCTTCCGCTGGTACCAGTGGCATTCACGGAGCTGGCTATGTGGGTTATATGTTGGTTTAAGTAATGCTAGCTGCTAGAAAAGGCAAACTCCCGAATCTCGGTGATTTAGGCCAACAGTTTACTCCACACTTCATATAGAGTGCAATGAGCATCTCTGAAGGCAGGGGCGTGCTCCCCAGAGGAGTGCTCCCCAGGCCGATCAAGGGTCTGCCAAACTTAGGTGGCTTCCAAAGTCATCCTGAACCTTGACACTGAGCAGATGGCCTGGGAGGAAGAGTAGAGGGGCCCACGGGTGGTTTTTAGGGCCACATCTGGAACGGGGCACTATCATTCTGCCACAGTCCATGGGCCACAACTTTGTCGCATGGCTCCATCTGATTGCGAGGGCGTCTGGACACGTGTCGTGTAGAGGTGTGGCCAGGAGGAAGCGGACGCCCATTTGCTGAATGGTCTCCACCGCAGGCTGGAAGGGAGCCTGGCCCTGTAGGCAGCAGGCGGTGTCTGAAGGGAATGGACACGGACGGGAGGTGGGCAGTTGTCCGAAGCCAAAGAGGAGGGAGCCTCCAGGGGTGCAAACAGGGGAGGTACGAAATGAAATCACAGCAGAACCCAGGAACCCTCAGGCCCAAAGCACAGGGCATCCTACCCGAAGGGTCCTCGGAGAAAGAGAGCCCTCTGAGAACCCAGGGGCTGGTACGGCAAGTGCAGGCTGGAGAGCCAGAGGGTCCGAGGGAGGCCACATTGGACTCACCTGAGACCTTTGTAGAAAGACCCAAGCCCCCATCCCCGCACCCAGCCTTTGGAGTCAAACTTTTCAGAGGTGGAGCTCCGGTATGAGAAAGATCCCCCCCAAAACCTGTTCACTTTCTGGAGGGGGAAATGGGCTCAGAGAGGAGAATAATGATTTTCCTAAAGCCAACAAACTAATTGGAAGCAGAGCCTGGCCTAGAACTCTCTTTTCTTGCTTGTTAGGCACTATCTTTTCCGCTGCTGTAACACACACACACACACACACACACACACACACACACACAGAGCTAAGCCCCCAGGAACCCGGTGGACTCATCATCTCCTACAGAAACTCTGACACTCAGGCAGTTGGAGGCTGATTTAGCTGTATGTTCCCATAATTGATCCTGCAGCTTGCACGGATCTAATCCATATTTATCATTTCACATCGGGCAACCAGTTCCTTCTGTGCCTGCTGGTGCAGCCCGAGCCCGAGCCGGAGTCTGCCTAGAGAGAAGGGGGTCTCCACCCCAGGTGGAGCCCCAGAGAGAAGATCCATCTCATCTCTGAGAATGCCAGCGTTTTCCCTGCGTGGCCCCTGCAGGAACAGTCCATTTAGAAACCCTCAGTAACATGCAAAAACGGGCTGGGAGTGAAATCCTTGGTCTGAATTATACAAAGTCTGAATTACAGAGAATTTTAAATACAGGAGTTTTTAATTGCTTTGAAGACATGCAGGAACAAAAGGGACAGATAGGGAGCAAAATGAGCCCAATTAGAAGCACTTTGGGGATCACTTTAATGAACAGTGGAGAAAGTCCTGTGTAATTAGCATGCTCTTTGCTGCTAACTTAGTATTTCATGTATGGAAAACCAGTTCTTTTTTCAACTGAATATAATAATTGGGAGGTGAAAGGACAAGATATAGTATTCCTTCGCATGGGGAACAATTAATTTACCTATAATAATAAAGCAGTTAAAGAGACTAGATTAACAATCACACTAGCTGAGGACATTCTAGACCCCATGCAAACGTAGGACGCAGCATTCTTGGGCTCATGCCTCCCAACCCCGGGCCTAGAGGGCTTCCCAGCAGCCTAGAGGTCATCACGCTCACCCAGTCCTGTCTTAGGCACAGCGCCCCTTGCCCAGGGTGCTCCCCTCCCCCTCCCCCTGCACTCCCGTTCCCCGCTCCCCTGAGCAGCACAGGTGCAGAAGTATTACAATAACGAAGCTGCGAGCCTGCCAATGATTTCCCACTCCCAGTCTCTGCTTCAATCCATATTTTTATTAAACTTTTGTGTGCAGGAACGAATATTTTGGGGAAACCATGAAGGGCTGTCAGGCGCCGTTATTAGTCTTCTCAGCTCCCGCCAATGAGCTCTTCCAGGGCAGAAATATTTGCCATTGGGCAGTGGACCCAGGGGCCAGATTGGAAGCAGGAGCTCATTTGGCCAACAGAAGGGAGGATAAAAGACCGCTCTCCAGACGCCAGTAGGACAATGGGAGCAGCAGTTTCCAATTTATTTCACTTCTATTGAATGCTTTTTAGAACCCAGCTCCCACATCTGGCCAGCTGGTGCCATCCTTCTCTCAGAATCACCAAGGCTTAGAGCCGGGGGAGGTCACAGAGCATCCAAGTCTCTCGGCTCTGCTCTGTTCGGGTCCTTCTAGGTGCGAGGCTCTGGCCAGGTGCAGCCATACACAGAGGAGCCCAGCAGCAGCTGTGCAAACCCCCCACTCCCCAACCTGAGTTCAAGGTCAAGTCCTGACAGCGGCCCCCACCCAGAGCGTGGACTGGCTTCCACTGTGATGCTGATTACAGTATTAACAGGGTTCCTGCGGCTTCTCCCCAAGCAAGACTGGGAAGTGCTTGGAGACCAGGATGTTATCTTAGCCACATTTTCTCTCCAGTATGTAGCATAGCACCTGGCACTCTTTTTGGCACTCAGCACATACTACGGGTGAATGAGTGAATGAGCAAATGGCTGAGTTCACCGCAGTCAATTGACAAATGCTTGTGGAGAGGGAGGAGGAGACATACCCAGGAAAGGCAAATCGCTTCTATAGGAGGCACAACATTCCAACATTGGGTCTGAGGACCACCTTGCCTACATCACACTCAAATCCAATGCCATCCCTAGACGGTGGTGTGTCTTAGCTTCACCCCCAGTTTCTACAACCTGTTTCCTCCCCACTAGCTCCAGAGGTGCAGAGCAGGGAAGATACGGGATATGAGAACAGCCAACCTCTTGCTCGGACCAGCGGCTTGACCAGGTGTGGGCTGCACCCACAATCAGTCCCCGGAGCACTGGTTTGGCCCAGTGGGGATGCCTGAGCATCGTGCTGAGAATCGAGGAGTTTCTGGCCAAGAGGAACACTAATTAGGATCCCAAGACACGGTGACTAGAAGGACCCAAGAAAATTTAGGCAACAGACCAACAAGGGCCATGTGGCAATGTGGGAACAAAGACCCAGCTGGTGGAGGAGGCCTTCTAAGGCTCTGTGGGTGCTCTCTGCCCAGGCGTGGCCCTCCCGGGGGGACCGTGCAGGGATGCAAACATCAGGAAGAAACATCAAACCTGAGGGTGCAGGGGAGGGAGGACACTCACCCGAGAGACCCCCTGCTAGGATCAGAGCCCAGGTTCCTCTAACCTCAGCCTCCTCTCCCTCACCTCCCCCCCTTATTTCCAGGCCAGAGCCTCTGTTCACCACACCCTCTACAGCTGAATCCCGTGCTCCCTGGAGGACTCCCAGAGAGAGTGTTTGGACAGCTTCCCTCCCACCCATCTCCCCCTTAGCTGCTGAACTGATCTCTTTACAGCATAAAGCTGGATCGTGGCAATCCAGTGCTTAAAAGACACCGGCGGCCTCCCATTGCCCTTAAGATAAACCACAGACTCCCTGTTGCCTCTCTCGTCTGTGCACAGCCCTCCCCTTGCTCTCAGAGCCATGGTCACTCCATGGTCACGGCACCCGCTGCCCAGTTCCCCGAACACACCAAGGGCATTCCTTCACACACGCTGGAAGCTCTGCACAGCATTCTTTTCATCCGGATCCCTCCCTGGTCCCCCACTTGGTTCTTCTCTGGCTTATCCTTCAAGCAAGGGGTTGAATGCTCCCTATCCCAGGAGCCTTCTTGTGTCCCCAGTCTCATCCAGATTCTCCTGGAATCCCCTCCCATTGTATCACCCTCTTCTCCACTGACTATATTATAGCTTGGGATTGTAGATTCATTTTTGTGTTTAGTTATCACCTGTTGTCCCTTCTGGAAGGTGAGCTCTACAAGGCAGGGACTGCTGTCTGTTGAGCCTTGTGTCCTAAGGGAACTCACCTCTTACCTGTGGGGCATATGGAGGAGAAAGGAGAGGGAGAGGGACAAGGGAAGGGAAGATAAAATGTAAGTAGGGAAGGAGAAGGCAAGGAGGAAGGAGAAGGGAGGAGGGGGAGGGAGGCTAAGGAAGAGGGGACAGCATGGGAGGAGGGTTACTAAAGACCAGAGTCCTCCTAGCTGACCACAGGCTTCCTCCTCCTCCCTCTGAACAACACTGGGATTTGGCTCCGCTGGATTATGGCGCCCTCACCTGACAGGTGGAGTTCATGCACCTGCCGCCTCCCTTTGGTACGGGGTGGGGTGGGGGGGGACCCTGGAAGGAGTCATAGGGGCAAGTGTGTGCATGCATATGCACTTGCACTCTCATTTGGATGCCTGTCTTGGAATCAGAAAAGAAGCAGGCACTTGGGCTCCCTCTCCACTTTGCCTCTTACCCGAGGCTCCTTCCCCTAATGGCCTGAGGTTTTTTGTTTTTTGGTTTTTTTTTTTTTGATATAACAACAAGCATCAAAAGCCAGACAGCAGGAGCAATTGGAGGGCACACCATACAAATGGTGCCTGGAAAATCTGCACAGAGAGCTTGCAGTCCTCCAGGAATCTGGCTTACCATCAGATTGATTTCTGGGAATTGGTGTGGTAGCTGAGCAGGAAATCCAGAGACTGTAAGAGCCCAGACTTTAGCTAATCAGGGAGCTGAGAGAAAGCCACTCAGTCCCCTCCCCCACTGCTGGTAGCCCCTGCTTTCCCAACTAGCTCTTCTAGCTTCTGTCTGGGCCCCTTCTCTTACCTTCCCCCCTGCCCAAATCAAAATGTCAGCATCTCCAGGCCTCAGAGCCTTGCTCTGTGCTGGCCGGTAGACGTCCGGGCATGAAAAGCTGCAAACCTGGGCTCTGGTCTTGGCTCTATGCCCTCAGGGGTCCATCCCTTCCTTCTCTGGGCTCCATACTGCTCAGCCACAATGTAGCCTTCAGAAACCCCAGGACCCTGACTCATGTGCACTATGCTGCCTCTGAAATTAACATTTTACGGGGCTTCAGGGCTCTTTGTCAGTTTCCACTGCATAACAAAAACCTTAAAATCTCAGTGGCTTGCAACAACAAACCTTCCACATTCCCTGGTCTACAGGTTGACTGAGGTTCAACTGAGGATCCAGGCTGGCCAGGCTGGGTCGAGCCAGAGTCCCGGCTAGGTCAGGTTCAAGTCTGTTCTCCCTATCCTTCGGGGGCCCAGACTGAATGGCTGTCTGCAGCAGGATCTTCTCAGGGCAGGTCACAGGAGTACGAGAAGCCAAACGAAAATGCGTAAGCACGGGTAACACCTCTGGTCATATAGTGTCCACTAACAGTGCGTTGCCTAGGAAAGTCACGGCCATGGCCGACTCAATGAAGTGGAGAAATAGTCTCCAGCTACTCCAGTGGGAAGCAGTACAGAGCCACAAGGAGCGTGGGTGTGTAATTCTGCTACAGAGAGGGAATGAGGACCCTGGAACAGTGAATTGTGTTCTGCAGGGCCTCTGAAAGGGCATTTGGGTATCCTGGCCAGGCACCGAGGAAGATAGCTAAGGGCAAGGTCTCTCTTCATGCCCCCTACATCCTGCCACATAGGGAGGTGTCTGCTTGGAACGTCCTGCTTGTGACAGCGAGTAGCAGCAGTCAGCAATGTCCTCGTGCTGCTCTATGGTTCCCAGCTTCCCTTGCAGTGAGGTTGGCCACAGGGCTAGTGCTAGAATGTGCACAAAACGATGTGTGCCATTTTCACACTTTGAGTTGGGCAAGTAGGCAGCAGGCTTCCCCCTTTGCCCCCTGAGATTACAGCAGGGCAATCTTGAAGTCACAGGTGGGTATGACCTCGGTCCCTGAGTTACCGTGCAGAGGAGAGGAGCCCAGCCTGTGTCCAAGTGTGTCATAAGCAACATAGACACTTCTGTATTGTCAGGCTGCTAAGATTTGGGACTTATTTGTTATTGCAGCCAAGCACAGCCTATCCTGCACCGGCTCCCTGACTAAGTGCATCATCCCTTCTTCTGTTCCTAATTCGGGCTCATTCACTGACCCCCAGGCAGATATCAGAAGCAGAAACTGCGAGAAACTTGTGCAGAAAGGTAATGCGCTTGGGCCGGAGAAGCCTCGCCCCTGGACAGGGAGAGGAGCTACGAGCGAACCTTGAAGGAGTATGTGCAGGTATTTCTAAAACTAAAATGACAGTTACTAGGTGTGTGGGTGGGTGTGCGTGTGTGCACGCGTGTGCATGTTTTGTTTTAGTATAGAGATGTAGAAAATGAACGAACAAAATGGTCTACAATTTCCCAGAGAACCACTGCTTTCGTTTTTAAAATAACAGTAATATCTAGTTGAGCATTCAAACAAAATAGATACAAAATGAAAATCTGACTCTCCTGGCTCCTCCAGTCCCTCTGTTCACAGGTGCCTACTTTATGCAGTTTATATGAACAGTTCTTCGCATTTTCATTCGGGGGGGAAAAACTGTATTGTCTTCTTTACTTAGGACTCTGTTCTGTATTTTGGTTTCGATACATATTGCCACATCGTCCTCCCTGAAACCGCCCCAGTTTACATTCCCACCAGTGGGATCGGAGCACGCCCCGCATCCTCACTAGCACTGGGCTTTCATTTTCGTCGATTTCATACTTGACAAATGGCATATTCTTCTTCTCCCAGTGGGAATTTTTTAGGGGAGGATTTCCTCCTTACGGTCCCCTAGAAACCAGTTTCGTGAATGGACAATTTAACTAATAGGCTGCAAAATAAGTGAGATAGAATGAGATAGAATGTTCTGGGGGCTTCACATCTTTCAGCCGGCGCTGCTCCCTATCAAACTCCCCACAGATGTTCTAGCATCCCTGAACTTCTGCCCCGAACCCCTGAGCTGGTTCCCTGCCCTGTGAGCTGGGCTGCACCACAAAAATACAACCCCGAGGTCACCTTTCCCTTCTTCCTTATTGCCAACCCTGAACAGCCAGAGCCATGAGCACCTTGTCAAAGGAGCCGTGTGAGTAACAGCAAACGATCGCTTGTTGGAATGGGACAGAAGGAAATGTCTGCATGAGGCGAGAGCCTACCTGACATCACACTTTGGATATTTTTTTTCTTTTTATCCACTGTACTCTTTTCTGATGAATAAAAACCCACCGTGCCCTTGAAGTGAATTTGAAAGATGCAGGAAAACATAAAGGAAAAAGTATACGGTGTTGGCAATCCTACCACGCAGAAGTCACGTGCTGTTGTATAGAGTTCTAGTCCTTTTATACACGCACCCACACGTATATACACGCACCCACACGTATGTACACGCATTTGCCGAAGTTGTTAGACGTTCTGCAGAGGCAGTAGTTAACTGTACGGACATCTGAAAGGGACCGTCTGGGCTTTATAGCTTGACGTCATCGCTTACTGGCTGTGGGGCTATGGGCATGTCACTTTTATTCTCAGGGCCTCGATTCTGTCATTTGCAAAATGGCCATAATCATAGTATCCCCCTCTAGGGTTGTTGGGTGTGTTACATGCTTTAATTACAAGTTGAGCTGGCAAATAGTAAGAGCTATATGTGTTACTATGTTTTATTATTATTAAAGATTTTATGTATTAGAGAGAGAGAGAGAATGCATGTACATGAGGGGAAGGAACAGGGAGGGAGGAGGGGGCAAAGGGAGAAGGAGAAGCAGGCTCCCGCTGAGCAGGGAGCCCAATGCGGGACTCGATCCCATGACCCTGAGATCACGACCTGAGCTGAAGGCAGACGCTTGACCGACTGAGCCACCCAGGCGCCCCTGTTTTATTATTATTAAACATTGCTTTCCCTTGTACAGATGTACCATAAATTTATTTATCTAAATCTGCTTCTATTGAACATTTGGACTTTTTCCCCCAAACTTTCCCATCATAAATAATACTGCGATAATCCACCTTGTGTATGGAACTCCACGGCCATGTCTAGCTATGGGAATTGTCCGCCTAATAACACAGTTAATTTCAAAGCTTTTACTCGGCATTGCCAGATTTTCCTGTAAAGGTGGTTTCAGCGGTCTGGAAGAACACTTCCTTGTCCTTTCACCCAAGCCAGGCATTATTATTTTTTAAAGATCCACTAAGCTTTTCCCCTGCCCCTGGAATGTATGATTCGACAGACTTTCTTAAGAGGGAAAATGATTTCAGAAGAAAAACAGCAAACTGCAGACAAAAGGTAAAGCTAAAACCAGGATATTTGCGGGATAAACGTCTGAAAACAGAAGCCGCTGAGCGTACCTCAAGGGGCTTCCCCTGCTAATTAATAACACTATTGTCTTGGTTCCAACATCATCACAAACACAAACCACCCTAATTTCCCTCAGTGTCTGAGAGCCTTGGCTCAGAGGAGACGGGGTGGCTGGGAAGATGTCTGTTTCATCAGCACGCACGGATCTCCACTTCTGAAAATCAACAGAAAGATCTACGTGAGCCTTCATCGTTTAGATTTCCAGGGACGAAGGAGAAGGCCTTGAAAAGAACAGTGAAACCAAGCCGCAAATCCTTTCCGCTGGGAAACTGGGAAGTCCTCGAAAGCTGCCACTCCCCGGGGCATTAGCTCGGCTAAGCCTCGTCCCCCAGCCTGCATTCAGGATTCCAGCTCGGGAAGGGGGTGGACGGTCACAGATCGCACTCTCAGGGACCCCTTCCAGCTCTGACATTTCACTAGCCTGCACTACCTGAGTTTACAAGAGAGATCAGTTGTGTAACCTGCAACATGTTTTAAACCATGGCCCCTGACCAGTACATGTAATTGGAGGCACTCTTCAAAGTGACAAAATGCATTAGCGGGGCTCGGCCCCACGGGACCTCTGTTAGCACCAGCTGTCAGCAGCGACTGCAGCGGAACTCACTTTAGCGCGGGAGTCTACACTGTGTTGGCATGAGGGTCGCCCCAGCTTCTCATCTCTGCCTCGTCTTCTCTGGGTGCAAGAGAGCCAGCTTCCGCCTTCTCCTTTGGATGAGAAAGGACTTTGGGGGGGAGGGGGCAGGGACCAGCCAGCTGCACCCAAGACGGGGGAGTGGGGTGGCGGCGAGGGGTGAGGCGCTGATGCAGAGAAGCGAAGGCTGGCACTAAGAGCCTCGCGTTTGCCACCTTGGCCTTTGGAGCCAGACTCCCAAGATGGTCACACTGACTGCACTTACTAGTGAGCCTTGAGCCAGTCACTTTATTTTCTGTGCCTTAGTGTGCTGATCTGTAGATGAGGACGGGGATAACCACAGTCCAGGACCCGCCTCTTCGGGTCACAGGCATTGAAGGAGTTAATGTCTGTAAAACACCCAGAAGACTATCTGATGTGTATTAAGCGTTATGTAAGCATTTATCAACTAAGTAAATAAACAACTTTGAGGGTGTTGGTGTGGTCGAAGAGAAAGACCAAAGGAGGCGGGGTCCATTCAGACAGCTCTGCTGTTCCTTAGCTGTGTGCCTTTGGGCAAGGTGCACAACCTCTCTGAGCAATGGGATCCTCGCCTGTATATCAGATTTCACAAGGCTAACTTCCCCATAGGTCTTATGGCTGTGAAGGAGTTGGTAGAGTTCCTGGCCCACAGCAATGCTCAGTCACCGTGATTGTTACATGTATGTAGCAATGTATTTGGAGATCCCCCGTGGTTGATTTTGTTAGCATCTTTATTTCACAGATGGGGAAACTGAGGCCTGCAAAACCCAGTGTTTTGTCCAAGGCCACGCAGCTAGATAGTAATAGTCAGTGCTAAGATGGCAACACTGGCCAGCTGGCTCCAAACCTTACGGCCTCCGGCATTAAGAACTCAAAATAAATGAACGGGGCACCCTGAGAGCAGGGAAGAGGAGGCAGGCGCACAAGCAAATGGGAGAGGATGGCCGAGCCTGGCTGGGTCATAGGTCAGAAGCATCTCCTTCTGCCACAGGGAGCAGTCTGTCACTCTGGGCCTTGTGTCCCCAGCTTAAACAAGACACCGGGTCAATACCCTAACCTTTCAATAAGCATAGAATGAAATTAGGACTTAGCGTCCTGGATTTCCACTTGAAAAGGTCAAGGCTAAATTAGTGGTCAGATGCCTCCAGAATATCTCCATTTTATCTTCCTTCTTTTCAGGGGCATCAGTGTTGAAGGATCTTGAGGGCAGCAGCTTGGAGGTGAAGGGCAGTGTTGAAATTGCCAGGGACACAGAGAGAGAGAGTGTGTGAAGAAGGAGCCGGGGGAAGCATCTAGAGCGGGAAGGGGTGAGGAAGGTCCTGTCCGTGCTTCCTATGTGCCAAGCACCCAGCCAGATGCTCCCATATAGTCACATATTCCTAATTCCTCTTACATGAATCATATCATTCAATCCAAAGGTGGGGAAACCCAGACTCAAAGAGGTTGAGCCGAGGGTCCCTGGTCACACGGACAGCAGAATACAGAATAAAGTTTCCTTTATTCTTTGGCCAGGGATAACCGGACAGGGGAGGCTAAATATACCATAAAGTCCACTATGATGTGCTCCAAAGTGAGCTTTGTCAGGAACTTCAAGGCCAGAAGAACCGTGGAGGAAAGGGGAACGGTGCAGGGGTGGCGTCTGGGGACAGAACTGCAAGTCAAGGACAATCCTGCTGTTGACAGGCCCTGGGGGGCTTACTGTGGGTCGGTGGAGACACATCGTGTGTAAAACAGTCCTCTAACTGTGTGTGGCCGTCTGGAGCTGCTATTCGGGGCTCAAGCCCAGCTCCTCCCTCCGTCTCCCCTCATCAGCAAGATCCAGAGTCCCGGCCCTGCCTTACGTTACAGGGCTGTTGTAAAATTACACATAATAATAATAGAAAGGAAAGCACCTGTGACTATAACGTGCTATTTCACTATAGAACAATAAGAGTCAGGAAAATAAGACCAGCAATGAGAGTTAAACACTCTTAAAACCCCCATATCCGGCCGCAGCTGTAAGATTCGGTGGCGGAGAAAATGCCACGGAGAGTGAGTTCTACCACTCTACGTGGAAACCCTTTGGTGGCCAAACCAACTCCCTGAACTCTTTCTAGTAACACTCCGTGTTTCCTGAGCACGTACTACGTGCCAGGTAGACGCTGTGCTGGGTGCTCCCAGGAACCCTGTAAGGTACATTCCATGGGACCATTACTGCTTTTACAATGAAAGAAACTCATCCACAGAAGGGAAGGTCACAAGCCAGGACAGAGTGGAGCAGAAATGAAAACTGCCAACCCGATCCGGGAGTCTGCGCTCCTGCCACCAACCCTGCCTCAGCCGCCGTTTAGCCATCTGCCCCCTGCTCACCTGCTCATCTACCTTCTTCCCCAACCATTTCCCCTTTTGGGGGGCACTGAATTCTTCCCGGCTTTCTCAAGAGGTCTCCAGAAGGGAAAGATCACTGATCCACAGCAGAGTACGTGGGAGGGGACAAGAGAGAGAGAAATCCATTTCCGGGGTTAACAACCCAGCGGACTGATTTTTATTCTCTGCATTTCAGCTGTGATTCTGGCTAATGACCGGACAGGCTGAACATTATTAACTGTTAATAGTATCATCCCTGCTTTTTTCCAAGTGATCCTTGACCTTCGGGGGCTGGAAGCCTGGAAACTACATTTCCCAGACTCCCTTGCCAGGAGGGATCCCGGAGACTCGGGCAAGGAGAGGCCCTTTGCGGGAGATTTTTGAGCTGGAAGAGAAGATCCAATTCCCCAGCAGTAGCTTGTGGGCCTAAGTGTGGCCTTTGGCAGGCAATGGATGGGATTTTCACTCTGGCCTTTTGGGAATCCTCCAGAAGGCATTGATAGCTGTAGTGGCTTTCTTGGGATTTCTGCATTTCCACCTTTTCTGGAACACAGCCATACCCCCTTGAGCTCTATTTCCCAGCCAGCAGGGGCTGTATAAGCCTCCAGTTCCCTCTGTTAAATACATTCCTATTTAAAACACCCAAGGTGGCTCCTGTTTCCCAACCTAGCATTTGCAAATACATGAGATTTTCCCTATGAAGTAGTAGTTAGAAATCACCCTGCACCTCGAATATGAATCGTCTGTTTAAATTCCAGCTGAGCTGCTGCCAATCCATAGGACTCTGGGAAAGCCACTTACTTTTCTCATCTACAAAACAGGATAGACATTATTTGTTCTGCTTCCTTCACAAGATGATCAGGAGAGTTATAGGGACTAAGAGATGAAAAGGATGTTCTAAACGTACAGATTTCTACACAGAAGAGAATGACTATTTTTGTCTTCCTTACAGAGTTTCTTTTTGAGAAAATATATTCTCAAGTTGCCCAGAAGAGAGACCAGCATGCTCCTGGCCAGCCCCACAGTGGATTGTACCGAAATCATAGGCAGTTATAGTCACCCTTAGAAATTTAGACCATTGTTCTACCCAGATTCGGGGTTGCACCATAATGAACTGTGATTCACGGGTGGTCATTGAATTCTCCTTGCTTTCAAGCAACTCTGAGACCCTCTTGGCAGAGCCAAGTGCACGGTCCCATGGCTCATTCCAGGATGGTCCATTGTAGAGAGTATGTCTAATAGTTTGTGTTTAATGGGGACATTTGGGGAAGACGAGAAAGTTCTGGAGAGGGACAGCAGTGATAGTTACACAACAAAGTGAATGTACATAATGCCACCAAATTGTCCACTTAAATGTGGCTAACATGGGAAATTTTATATTCTGTGTATTTTGCCACCATAAGGAAGAAGTCCTCCAACGTGGACGGATGTAGAGGGTATTATGCTAACCGAAACAAGTCAGGCACAGAAAAGCAAATAAAAAGGGGGTCCTCCAGGACATACTGATATCAGCCCACTAACGTTTGGAAAGGTTTGCTAAAAAGAGATCAGTCAAGACCAGATGAACTGATCATCTATAACAGGAAAATATGCATGCAGGGTGGGAGACGTACCATATACTTGGACAAAAGTACAGATGAGCCTAACTTGTAACTAGATCTGTGGGTTGAATTCAGTTTTAATAATAATTTCAGTAATAACTGTGAGTTGGCCTTAATAATAATTTCAATAATAATTTTCTTATTTGTACTCTGATAATTTCAATACTCATTCAATTTCAACATACGAAGAGCTACTTTTTTTTTTTTAGGTCCTAAAAATGATATACCAGAAAGGTTATAGGCTCCATAATAAATTAGTTCTTCAATAAAATGCAGTATTTTAGGAGGAAAAACCGTGGAAGCATAACCTCTCATGTAGCTGCTGCTTTGATTGCAATAAAAAAGAATTCAGGGATAAGGTTAGAGAGTGGACGTCCCTGCGAAACTGCGAAATTGATTCATTTATAAGCAAATGATTGCACTAAGAAGTGGAAACGGGAATAAACAAAAGGCCACAGATTCCATGAATGTGGTTACATTCATTAAAAACAAGGGCTTAAGAACATAGTCATTAGGATGCTTTGTGAGGAGAAAGGAGGTGACCATAACATCCCTTGTCGCTCAAGCTTTCTCTGATTATGTCCTAGTGAGTGCTTAGACCAACTGAGAAACTTGGAGCAGAGCTCCGTGCATTTCTTTTTGAAAAAGACAAGCATTCCAAATTTGATGACCTTTTCTGTAATGACAAGTGGCTGTCAGGAGTGTACTACTTAGCAGATATTTTCTGAAAAAAAAAATAATGCACACTTCATCTGCTCCTTCAAGGTAGAGGTGACACTTTAACAACACATACGAGAACAATTGCCTCTCAAAAAAGAGTCATGCTTTAGAAAGAGCATTTGGAAAAATGGATGTTTGGAAATGTTGCCATTGTTATGTGATTTTATTGCCAAAGATGATGTACTTCCCCTATGAAGGTTTTCATATCTGTATGCTCAAAAAAAAACATGGAAAGAGAATGTTCTTCCAATCTGTTTTAAAATCCCCCCAAAGGGAAAGTTTCAGTGGAATTGTGAAACCATTTGTTAAAACCGCGAAAGTGCACTATCTTTAATTTTTCAGAAAAATGGAACGATTTGTGGGATATTGGACAATGTCTAAGCAGGGTTGGATCTGATCAGGGGTGAAGGAAAAAAAAATCACCTCCTGTGTTAGCCATACTAAACCTCTATTAATGCAGCCAAAGAGAGCATCAGCTAATTAGACTGCCATAGCACACAGTTGATGACAAAGTTCCTCTGGGTCTTTATTTCATTTCATCATTTTTTTTTTTTTTTTTTTAAACTAAGCAATTTGTGATGGGCTCCTCTGTATAGTGTCAAAACCTCCTGTCAAGAAGTTCCATTTGTCTGCATTAGCCATAGGGATTTGGTATTGTTTTATGCAGTATTTTTTGAAGCTGGTGAAAGTCTCAAATGCAATCTAGTGACAGCCTGTGAGAAATGAAATCATCCTTATTTTAGAGCTTTCCCATAAAATTAGCAACTTTGCTATTTTTCTGTGGAGAGATTGATTTTTATATGTCTCAGAAAATAATTCGGAAAACATTTTAAAGGCTAGAGTTGCATCTGCAGCCTTCTTGTTTCTCACGAAGTAGATAAGATGATTTTTAATGGACAACATCTATTTGAAAAGAGACTGTAAAGCTCAGTCCAATTGCTCCTTCAGTGAATTCTTACCTTTTATCTGTCCTGAATCAAATCCAGGCTCATCCTAGAGGCTCCCAGACCCTGCATGACAGACATCCCAACTCCCCAGCATCCCGGAGCCCCTCTCTTTCCACCACGATCACGAGCCACGCTGGCTGGCTTCTCTACTTGGAACACACTCACTTATCCCGTATCCTGCCTCAGGCTCTCTATCCTTGAGCTTCCCCCGGATCTTACCAAGGCTGGCCCCTTTCTCATTCAGGGCAGTTAAAATGCTATCTGTCCCAGCTCTTCCTCAGCCCCTCTCCCAAATACAGCATCGTCTTGCCCCAACTGTTCTCATTACATTGTTTTACAGTCTTTGGTCATAGCTTATTCATGTGTTTCTTTGCTGTAATAGTGTACTAACACTATATACAGTGTAATAACACCATAATAAAACAACGTAAGTAACAAAACGAGAGTGTGAACTTTCTCTATGTGGTTTACCACTGTCCTCCCAGCACCACAATAGTGCCTGGTGCATTACAGCCGATCAATATATATTTGTTAGAAGAATAAGTGAGCGGACGTCTAAGCCACATTCCTCTTCCCGGAGTAGATGGCAGAGGCGCGAGGAATAGCAGGGGTGGGGGGTCCACTGCAGAGAGACTAGGATGGTTTATTGACCATCCAACATGTGACATCCTCTCTGCAATGTTTGAGGGTGGGGTGGGGTTGGCTCCCTCCCCCAGACGAGGAAGCAGAAGCTTAGCAAGTTAACACACCTAATGCTCGAGCCACACAGTGGACCCCTTGGCCAAGTTGCACCTTGCACTCAGTAAGTCAGACTTAGGGTCTGTGTTCTCCCCGCTGTGGTCCTCTGAAGAGCACAGAGATGCAGTTCCTGGGGGGGGATGGGGGGGTGGGTATCTGTCCCCAATCTGCTAGGGTCCAAACTTCTAATTATCTTCTACTAATTAGATTCTTTCCTCTAAATCTTTTAAATTGATCTTCTAAATCTTCTACTAAAAAATCTACTCGGGGCGCCTGGGTGGCTCAGTGGGTTAAAGCCTCTGCCTTCGGCTCAGGTCATGATCTCAGGGTCCTGGGATCGAGTCCCGCGTCGGGCTCTCTGCTCAGCGGGGAGCCTGCTTCCCTCTCTCTCTGCCTGCCTCTCTGCCTACTTGTGATCTCTCTCTCTCTCTGTCAAATAAATAAATAAGATCTTTAAAAAAAATAAATAAATAAATAAATCTACTCATCAGCTGTGTAACTGTAAACAAGGCATGTAACCTGTTACATCGGACCGAGGATAGTGCTTCCCCTGGGGGTTATCGTGAGCATTAGATGAGATGATACACGTTAAGCGCCTAGAACGGAGCTGGGATTGTTGATAAATTATCAAGTGTCTCACTAGATGTCAGCTGTTGGCACTATGATCACTATCATCATTGCCACACATCCTATTGCTTTGGAAGCATTTCTTGCCCTTCTTCCCTTCAGTAAATACTCCTTTAGCTCCTACCAGGTGCCTGACGTTGTGCAAGGTATCTGCCATAAAAGGAGAAATAGAAGGCAATTTTCACTGAAGGCGGGATCTGCAAAGCTCTGTGGAATGTGGAAGAGGGCGTGTGTCTCCTTGCTTAAGAGATCACTGAAAGCTTTGTGGAGCTGCTGATCTTTGAGTCAAGCCTGAAGGATGGAACGGAATTCTTCCAAATGGACAAGTGGAAGTAAAGGAAAGCATAATGCTTTAGAAGAGGGTTAAGATTTTCTATGGAATAAACAAACTAACTACAGTCAAGGAAAAGCAGCAAACACACACACGTCACACATGCATGCGTGTGCACACGTGTGCACGGACACACACACACAGATGCAGTTTGAAGGCTGAGTTCAAAATGTGACTCGAGTCAATCTTTCGATCACATTCCAGTGCAAGTTTCATACAGGCAACATTTTTCAGGAGAAAGAACACAGGTGGTGCTGTCGAACGGTCTGGAGTCAGAAAAATAATTAAATTGTGTGACTTTGGGCAAAATGATTTACCTTGCTGGTGTTTAAGGCCCCTTACTTGTTTAAAAAAAAAAAAAAAATGGAAAGGAGGTAACAGTTCTGACTTCATGGAGTTATTTTAAGAAATAAAATGACATACGTAAAAACACTTAATACAGGACTGGCAAATAGAAGATGGTAAATGTTTATTTCCTTCCAAATCTGGCTCCACGCACACTGACCACACTGTCAACGCGGACTGGAAACTGCCAAGTGATCTCATTGTTTTCACATTAACAAACCCATAGAGAACACAACCACTTAACTCAGTTACCCGCTTAAATGAAAGGCAGGTTTTTCCTTCCCCAAAATGAAAGCCAAGAGAAGTTGGGGCCCCTGGCATGGCAGTTCACGGCTGGCATTTTTCATTTAGGCATTTATGTAGTGCCGACCACGTGACAGATACCTCGGTGAGCACTTCGTTTCTTTGTCCATTGAGTCCTCGCAACATGCCTGAGGGTAGGAACCCTCCCCATTTTCCAGATGAAGGCTATTCAAGCTTCAAGAAATAACCTGCTCAGAATTACACTCCGGCAAATGATGACCCCAGGGCTGGCTCCCAGAGTGCTCAGACGCCAACCTTTTATGTTCATCCCTGGGTGCCTCTTGTAATATCTTTGGGTGGGAAAGTAACACGTTCAACCTGGGGTGCTCAGCTACGAAGCGCGGAGCTAGGGCAAAACAGAACTGTCCATGGTTCTTTTATTTTCCTTCATCGAATATGAGCCTTGTTTCTGTGCATTTGTCGCCCTCTGATTTGTCTACTTCTCTCAGCGTCTCTCTCTCACCCTCTGTGTATGGAGGCATATGTATATCATTCCCTAACCACATTCCCCCCCATCTCTTTCCCTACTCCAGGTGGAGAAACTGAGCATCACAATCTTAGAGGGAATTTCTAAGCTTTACAGAGTGATCTGTTGGGGCTGGGATCTGAGGCTCCATCCCCCTACCTTCCCATCTGTTGCCCTCCTCTGCCTTCTCTCTCTAGCATTAGACACAGACCTTCCGCTTCCCTGCCTGCCAGTCTGACGCATGCTTCAGGCCCAGAACCACTTAGAAATAATTATTTTAAAAACAAATAAACTCTCCTTCTTGTGATCTTTACTCTCCTCACATCTTTACCAAGCAGTGGCTATTTTTACTCACCCTAGCTCCTGGCAGGTCTCTCTGGAAAGTCACCATGACATTTTGTGCGGCCTGGCCTGGCATTCATCTAAAATATTTTTTCAAAAACATCCTGCTCTGGAGAAATGTCAACGTTTATGGCGCATCCACAGGGATGTATCAGCAGAGGAAAAGATCCATTTAAGAAGGTCCCAGCTTGACAAGGAGTGGGTTTGGAGGCAGACTTACCCAGAGTAGCAATGCACATGGGGCCATGCTGGGAAGGAGTGATGGTGAATACCAATATCTATGGTGAGATCACCCAGTGAGTTTGGAGTCTGGAGAGAGGACGGACACACAGACTGACCACAAGTAGGTACGTGTTCAGGACAAAGCAGGGAGGGTGTCTGGGTGGCTGAAGTCCAGCTGGCCTTGGATTTGAACAAGTCATGTTTTCTCCCTATCTCCATCTAAGACCTCCTCTTAGGTATGGCATGGGTAAGAATTCAGGGGCAAGTAGACACAGTCCCTTTCATGTTGGTGATGGAGAGGAAGCTTGGGAGGAGGAGCCTCAGGTTCTAGTCCTGGTTTTGCCACTAAGTTATTGTTGATCTTTAAGAACTCACACTGTCTCCCTTGGTCTGATTTTGCATCTGTAGAAGGAAGTGGGGCCCTAGATGGTCCTTTCTAGATCTTACATTCTTTGAGTCAAAGACCAAACCACGAAGATGGTTGTTCATCACAGTGCCAACCATTTGGGATTTAAGTCGTCAAAGGTTGTCATTTTTACCAATCAATTAATTCATCCATCCACCCATCATCTACCCATTTACCCTTGCTAAGAACTTTCGATATGCCAAGAACTAAGCTAGGCACTATGAAATGGACTCAACCCAAGACCTATCATCAAAGAACATATTATGAGGAGGTAAGGTAGCCAGCCTCCCACATGACTCCCGATAAGCCTTGCATTCTGGTATTTATACCTTTGTGTAGACCCCCCTCCCACACTGTATCACAGTCAGTCTGTGCGACCCGCAGAATATTACAGAAGTTAGGTATGCCACTCCTGAGTTTATGTTATAAAAGACACCATCTTCCCCCCTTCCCGCCTTTGCTCTGGGGGAAACTAGCTCCATATAGAAACTCACTCAGCCTATGGATGGACCCCCCGTGGTGAGAAACTGAGCTCTCTATGTAACAACCAGTGAAGAACTAAGGCCTTCCAACAACCACACATTTGAGCTTAGACGTATATCCTCTCCCATTCGAGCCTTCAGTTGACCGTAACCCCAGCCTACAGTCTGTTTATAACTTCAGGAGAGATCCTGAACCAGCACCCACCTGTGCTGCTCCCTGATTCTCAGCCCACAGATACTATGGCTAATAAACGCTTGTTTTAACATCTAAATTGTGAGGAATTTGTAACACAGCAATAGATAACTAATACAGAAAGCAAAATGAAAACAGGGACCTATAGAATTATTCCGCAACCATTTTGAACATTCCTAAATGTCAAAGATATAAAGAAGGACTAGTGTCCACTTTCGGAGAATACACACTTGAAGTAAAAAGTGCTATAAAGAGATAAAATCGACAAATCTGCCATGGGAGTTTTAAGGAGGATAAGCTCACAGACAGTTGGAGAGGGATTGGGTGGGGGGAGTCTATGTCTCTTAGCTTGGGAATGTTTCATGAGTAGATGCTTTTAAAGTGGATTCTGAAAGATTGGTGAGATGATGGAGCATAAATAGAAAGCTATACCAATTGCTAAGGTCATTATAAGCAAAAGCCGACCAATGGATAAATTTGGATACATTAGGAATGACTGGTAGTTTAATGTGTTGGTAAGTCTGGGAAGAAAAGGCCTTGAATGTCAGGCATAGACATGTGTCTTTCTCCTTTGAGCCACATTCCTCAAGATTTCATCGTCTCATGACCATCTTTATTGTGTTGTATCTAAGTCTCCTGCGTATTATCATTGGTTTATTTTAATTTAAATGGACTAGCTTTGTAAAATTAAAATTTTACATTTAAAAATTTTTTAACTAAAATTTAATTTTTTCCCCCAAGAAATAATGTCCAAGAAACCGTGGGTTTGATAGGCTATTTATATTTATTCTAGTAAAAGTAAAAGCGAGTAATCACTGTTAAAAAAATATGCTTTTCTGTGTACTCCCCAAAATCCCGTAATAGCCCACCGGCAGTACACTACACTTTGGGAAATGCCTCAGAAAATGGTGTTAGGGGAGGGGGATGCCCTGATTCGAGGCAGGCTTAGGTGGAGTCAGCAAGTCTCTCAGTGTCACCATCTCTGGTGTCCATCACCCTTGAGTCCCCCGTCTCCCTCAGCACCCCTGACATCCAAACAATTACCAAGTCCACTGATCTTGTCTCCCAAAGAACTCTTTATCCCCCTGCCCCCATCCCCTCCAACTTCCCAGGCTCAGGTTCTCATCATTCGTCACATGCACTGTTATGGGAGCTTCCTGACCTCCAGAACTCAAGCCTTCACCTTCCTCTGTCTTATGAATACAACTTTGAACACATGACTCGCTGGCTCAAATTCTTTCCCGCCGCCTTCAGAATACGAGCCCCAACTCCTTAGCCTTTGCACTGGGTATTTCATGCCGAAGACTCTTCACACCTGTCCAGACTCATTCATTTTCAGCCCTCGTTCACTCAGAAACAATACACACACAGACATACTTCGGGCTCTAGAAATAGAGGATTTGTGCTTCCCTGAACAAAACTGTTCTCACGTTGCACACTTCTGTGTCTCTGAACAGGCTATGATTTCTCCCCGGAATGTCCTCCCTTGCCAGTCTACTGGAACAAGCCTGCCCACCCTCTGGGAGTCAGCTAAAGCTTTCCTGATTCTCTCATTGATACACAGGTATCCTTCCCCAGAGCTACAGCTTCCTGGGGTAAAAAGCTCCATCACATCACACTGTTAGAAATGTCTCTCGATTCCCCACCTCTGATACTAGACTGGAAAGACAGAGTTGAGGGCGTGTTATCCATCCTTCCATCTTCGATACACAGCACACAGAAACCACTAAATAATGCTTCTCAAATGAATGCATGGTTGTCAGAGGCCCAGGGACAGCCCTGTCGTTTGGCTCGGGGAGACACTTCATTCCAGCCCCCTCCTGCTGCCTCTTCGCACTGGTGCAATGTTTCTCCCCAACAGGAAGGATGAATGGACCGGGGGCGGTGGCGTGGGTGGTAGATGGGAGGGGCAGGGGCGATGAACCAGGGGGAGATTCCAGCCCCCCCCC